>OY292535.1:243276-843276 GCA_958496365.1 Subacronicta megacephala
CGACGCCGCGCTGCAGCTCGCCATCGAGATGACGCACCGCGCCTCTATGCCCGGTAACCACAGTCGTACACATACGTACACTCACTAACATAATAACTAAACTACTTAAATAATTGGACTATAAAACAAACTTTGGATCCTCTGAGTTTCTTTTGGTGTTTCTTCTCAGATGTCGTCAGTTGCCAGCGCTATCTACTACTAAAATCATTGACAAATCATTTGAATAATTTTAATAAAATGATAAACAACATCATGACTCATCATTACTTACAAAAAATTACACTCAGCAGAAAGATTGCAACCCCACATAAAAAATATTGTTGGAATAGATTGCAACCCCACATAAAATGTTCTCAAAAAAAATGTTTATTTTATACACTTTTTACGCAGCCTTGACACACGCTTATTTGGAGTAAGATTGTGTGTACTATTGTGGCTTTCTGAATAGAGGCGTAATATCCTCAGGTAGTACCGGCGGGAAGCAAGTGGCGATAGTCCAGCCACAGCGGAGAGATACTAGTGATCACATTGGTGAGTGAGAAACTTCAAAATAATAAAAACATTTGGGTTAAGTATCGAGATTTTGCTTAAACGCATTTCAACATTTTAGATAAAAGTCCACCGAAATCGCCACCTCAAGCTAACAAACGGCTGAGAACCTCCAAGGGCGATCTCGAGACCTCTATGAGTGAACCAGAAAATGAAAAGGCGAAGCGCAAGTCGAGCGCCCGAGTTAGCCCCAAGACCACGCCGTCTAACTTACAAAACACTACTAAAGCCACTCTCTGGATAGAGTCTAGGAAATCTAGTCCTAGAAAATCTAATAAGATTCAAACTCCCCCGAGAGCACCAGTGTTGAAGGTGAGGAGAAACACGGCCTCCGCTAAGAAGAGTACGCCGTTACGACTCGCCGTGTTGAAGAGAGCGCAGAGCGCGCAGAAGATGAAGGTTACTAAGATCGAAGCCCCACTTAAAATGGGTAAGTTTATACAATTTTCATACATTCATGCTTTCTATTGTGATGGAGACAGAATCTTTGTTAGAACCTGCACTTGACTCTGTTGTGACGAATTTTCATTTCTATATAAGAATTTCTCACAGAATAATTCATGTAAACAGGCTCAGTAAACAAAAAATAGTAGTCGTCATAGTCAATGGTTGCAGTAGCGACCTCTATATTGTGGTGCTGGCTACATTAGTAGGTATTAGTGCAGCGACCCTGAAATTAATTCAAGTCGTAACTAAATACATTTTGGTACGATAACTCCCACTTCAGAGGCATTCTAGTGGAGCGTCATTCATTATCATATATTCGCACGGAGAATTGGTCGCGAGCGCATTGCGATTTACATAGTATTACATCATCAGATACTGAAGCATTTCTGTTTGGTGCATTCACGGAACAAGTATGATTTGGTGAACTATTTTTAGTTATTATT
Organism: Subacronicta megacephala; assembly: GCA_958496365.1. Taxonomy (NCBI): domain Eukaryota; kingdom Metazoa; phylum Arthropoda; class Insecta; order Lepidoptera; family Noctuidae; genus Subacronicta; species Subacronicta megacephala. Next base: position 244,716 of record OY292535.1, read on the forward strand.
TAATTGAATATTTAAGTAAGTGCTAATCATTGAATCTATTTAAATCATTCTATCTGTTTTATAAGGCGGCACTTAACGACTTAGGTCATAAAAAGTATTTATTAATGTTACTATTATTGTGTGTGGTGCATGTCTGTATATTTCTTACTTAGTTCTTTGTTTAATTAGTAAGAGTTACAAATATTTATTATATTAAAGTTTGCAGCAGTACAAATATTAGGTATTTATAGTAATTAACATGTGTGAGTAGCTTTAATGTTGATGAGACATGAGTAAACATTAAAGTTACTCATAAACCACGTTTCAAGGTTTCTGAATTTAAGAGAATGTTAGCGTTTTATTGTGCGGGGTAGTATTGGATCTTGCTTCGCTGAATGGGGAGATAATGAAGCATCGTGTTGTATGTGTTGCACAGACCACACGAAGCAGGCCGCCATCCTGTTGATGACGGGTCACGCGGCCAAGTGCAAGCAACCGACTGCCGCGAGCAACTCACCGCCCGCGCCCCCGCACACTCCTGTGAGTACTTACCTTTATTGACCGCATACTAAATAAAACTCTAAACTAGTTTAAACTATAGTTCTGCAGCGAAGACGCGGACTGATGAATGAGGAATCCTGCCTTCAACCTCCCATTGACATAAACCCATTGCTAGTAAAAGCATATTATATATTTCACTAGAACAAATTCAGCATTCCTTTGCTATATGGATATTTGATCTGTATTTATAATAGTTGTATTTACTCTCTTTCACATTCAAGGACCTACTTTCACCCACATAATTGGAATAAAAATGGCACATTTATAGATTTTTTTTTCTCGGAAATTTATTGTTGATTTGTAGCCGGGTGTACGTTTAAATAGTTTCATGTAGAATATAAATGTATTTTATTCAAGTTATTTTCTTTACCTAGGTAACGATTCTAGATGTAACAGAGTCGGGCGCCAAAAATTCACCTACTCGAACTAGTAGTGCATCACGAAGATCAGGCCAAAGGAGTCTCAAAAAGTTGCAATCGATTAGCCCTAGAAAATCCGCCCTCAAGGACCCTTCGGCTAAACGAGGGACGAGGAAAACTGAATCCATTAAATTCGATCTGAGCAATTTAGAGAACCATTCGCAAGATAGCGAAATTCTGATGTTGACGGATACAACGAAACAGTCGTGCGAAGGTGACAGCGCCTCCGACGATGAAATCACGCTTCGTTACTCCGAGTCGTCGGGTCTGTCGCCGTCGCCGCGGCGCTCCATACACTCGCGCAGCGCTCACATACTGGAGAACACGCTCGGCGCGGCGCGGTACGACTCAGGCTCAGGCTCAGGCTCGGCGCGGAACGACTCGGGCTCGGCGCGGAAACACTCGGGTGCGGCGGCGGGCGGTAGTGCTCCTGCGCAGGCGCGGCCCAAGCGTTCTGTGCGTGGCTCTCTCATGATACAAAAGGCGTTAAATGACTCAGAAACGCTGTCTTACTCACGCCGCACCACGAAATCTGTGTCGGATTCTAGCAAAAACACGACGGTCGCATCCGCGTACCGAACTCGCACGTTGAGTCCACGCACGCCACGAAACGACCTGGAGTCGTATTCTATTGTTGATTTAGTTTCGATCGATACCGATGAGTCCGCTCGATCCACCTCAGTTTACAATTCTGCGGGCTCCGCGGGCAGTACTATGTTTGGAACGCCACAAAACAGCACTGGGAGAAAAACTAGATCGACTATCGACCCGACTCTCCTTGGCTCGAGCACGCCGTACGTGAAGGGTAGAGCGTCGACACCCAGATCTCGTTCCAATCCAAACATCAATACTTCGAGCAAAAGCTCTATGAACGATTCGCAGTTCACCACAAGGAGTACAATGTCTAGACGATCGAAATCATTATCCACCCCGGAAAACACAGAAGACGCTAAGAAACACATATCTGTAAACAGCACGAGAATATCGCGAGCGTCGCGCAGTCGATCGCGAATCAACGACAGTGACTTGTTACTACTTGACGATGACGATGATTCGCCGAGGACTTCTAAGAGGTTTAGTACCACCTCGAAATCCACCAGATCTAGCCTACACACCGGCAGTAATAACATAGACATAACACCTGTTAACAGTCCAGCACAAAACGAGGGAATCTGCACCCCTGAAAATAGACATAGCCCTGAAGAAGCTAGCACGCCTGTCCTCAGCATCCAAAGCCTTTTAGATTCCAGTCAAAGTTCTTTAGTTTCACAAAGGTCCACTAAGAGAGGTAGACCCTCGTTACATGCTAATAGAAAGACTATCGGAGGGATCACCGGACCGAAAACTCGAGTCGGTCCTAAGTCGAAATCTATGAATTTTAGCGCCAGAAAAACTAGACTGAGATTGAGCAGTGATTCAGTGGAAGCTTTGAATAAGAACTACGATAAACAAGACGGTGAAATAGTGACACCAAAGAGTGCTGTTAAATTAGTGCAAGAAGGAGTCAAAAATAAACACTCGACAGCTAAGAAACCGCAGTCGAAACGTTCTATTATAGACGACTTGAACGAATCTGATATTGTTAAGCAATTGTTTAACAGTCCAGTGAAGAGGAAGCTCTCACAGAGTATGACGGAGTTCTCTAGAAAACAGCTGTTTGAGGACGACGATATAGTGCAAGTGAAGCGGCCGACGCGCAACACTATCGCACTGACAGGACGAACCCCCGACAATTCCCTGTTCGACCACACCGAGTCGTACACTCCGGAAATATTTGTGAGTCCCATAAGCACTCCTAGACATAGTCCGAACTTGGAAGGTATTAAACTTCTTTTTGCCAGTACTACACCGGAGAACGATTTACGAAATGTTAGAGGTGTAAAAGGTTTACTCCGGACGCCCCGCACCCGGAGATCTACCAAAAACGATTTGACGAATGTGTCGGGCGTTAAGAAGGTTTTTGCTAAAAGTCCTAAAAATAGCTTGAGTGATGTCCGAGTTAAAGAAGTGTTTGCTTCTTCGCCTAAAAACGACTTACGTCAGGTATCCGGCGTCAAAACACTGTTCCGGTCGACGAAGAAGAGAAAGTCACCTCGAAACAACTTGGATGACGTCAGAGGGGTAAAGAAATTGTTCAAAACGAGGAGCCCGGTAAACGATCTGCGGAACGTATCCGGAGTTAAGAAAACTTTACGAAGAAACAGTCCTAAAAACGACTTGAGTGATGTCAGAGGTGTGAAACGAATGTTTAGGCGGGAGAACCGCAACGATTTGAATGACGTTAGTGGGGTTGAAGAGCTATTTAACGCGTCCAATCAATCGCATAGAGATGCTGACAGTTTGTTTGATCAGCTCATTGGAAAGCCACAGATCAAAGCCGTTTATTCAAAAACATTCACCACAAAGAGTGTACATAAGACTAAAGGTCGTCAAACGAAGACATTCCACGAATCTCTAGACGTCATAGCTAACGACGTCGAAGCCTGGTTAGAACAAGAATTGAATAAGCGACTACACAAAGCTGAAGAGCGAGAAACTTCATCGAGATCAGGCAACAAATCTAATGTCAACATGACACGCGAGTTACAGAAACTAGTAACGGATACAGAAGAGGGCAACGAGCCGATGTGCACTTCGAGGATCAGGGATAGTACCATAATGAGGAGTAACGAGAGCGATCGAAAGAAATCGGCTTCGGAGCTGTACAGTGCTCATAAGCTGCCTATAAAGAAGAGGTCGCTAGTGGAGGCGGCGCTGGACAAGAGCAACAAGTTGCCGCTGAAGAAGCGCGCGGTGCCGCACTCCACGCCGCTCAAGGGCGGCGCCCGCCCAGCCATGGACGTCTCGCCCATCGCCTCCTGCGGGGAACCACACATTTTCACCACGTAAGTTCTCTTTTACATACCATATAATCAGTGATCGGAAATTAAGGTACAATTATACCTCATGTCACATGCTAGCATAATTACTATGGATACACTTCTCCTTACGCGAAAAGCGAGTGACCGGGTGAAATCGCGCACACTATGGGAGGCCTATGTCTAGCGGTGGACTAATATAAGGTGATAACAATGATGATGATGACACTCCTACTAATTAATTTATTCAAAGAGTGCGGGAAAGCCAGAAGCATGTTTGCCTAAAGTTTCTTCTATACTAATATTATAAAGAGGATAGATTCATATGTTTGTTTGTAATAGATAAACTGAAACTACTGAACCAATTTAAATCATTCTTTCACCTTATTAGAAAGCTACATTATTTCCGATTGACATACGCCGCGGCCAATACGCTACTTAATTATATAAAAAGACGAGTATTTTTTTAACGGTCAGAGAAAATCATTTTTTCGAAACAAAAATTAGATGGCGGTATTTTATTGATAATTTTAAGCATGCCAATACCAATATAAAAAAGAAATATGACTTATTTTCAGGATTTATCAATCAAAGGAATCGCCCATAGCCAAAGAACAAAAAAGCCGGAGAGGGACGAAGGCTAAGACTGAACATATGAAATATACAAACGCCCCTGAGGTAGTGCAACTGTCTCCAAAAAAAACTCGCGCCAAGCGCAATGTAGCCAGTCCTAAAACTAAGCCGGTGAGCCCTACCAAAGAAGAAGTTGTAACTCCTGTTAACGCCAAAACAGCGAGTCGCTCTCAAACAAAATCGACCAAACCAGTCAAAAAAGCCACTTCAGCTAAAACTAAATCTTCTAAACCTGCGAAAAAGACAACTCCCAAAAAGACTGAAATACCTAGCCCCGCCAAGGAACTGTCCAGCCCAGTTCCCGCCAAAACAACGCGGTCTCGCAAAAAAGATGTCTCAATACCAGAATCGAACATGAAAAAGCGCAGAGCAACTCTGGTGGTGACTAAAAAGTCGCCAGTCATGAGCCCCAAACCCAGGGCAACGCGGAAACGGAAGGAACCAGAAACACCGGCAGCGCCCAAACCCAGTCCTAAGAAAACGCGCGCTACCCGTAAAAACGAATCAGTCAAACATGATGAGAAGACAAAAACTCCAAAGAACACTCGAGCTAAAGTTCAGAAAGCGACTGTGGTCGTCAGCAAACCGTCGCCACAGTTGAAGCCACGGGCTACCAGGACCAGAGGACAAGCGGAGAGTGATGCCGAAACTACTAGAAACACCCGCAAAACTGTTATAGTCGAAGAAAAGAAACCAGAATCTCTCAAGAAATCTCAGGGGCAAAGAAAATTATTGGGAAAAACTCAAGCAGAAGAAGTACATCGTGCACCGAAGACTAGAGGAAGGAAGACTGCAACTAGTGAATCTAAACACGATACTGAAGAAGAAAAGACAGGTAAAACTACAAAGGCGCGCAACGCTGTTGACGAGCCCGTTAGTAAAACAACGAAAAATAGTAAACAGGAATCGATTGAAGAGCCTAAGCCATCAAGAACTCGTGGCAAAAAGGTAGACTCACAAACCAACGTAGAGGCCGAAAAAACTACTCGGGGGCGTCGCGCAGCGAAACCAGACAACACTACAACAGAAGTAGAAGTCAAAACGCGCAAAAGAAAGACGTCAGCGCCAGACAATGATATACCACCTAAAGTTAGGAAATCTAAAGAGGTTGCTGGAAGAGGCGGGAAACGTGTGACTGAAACTGAAACTACGAGTACGCGGAAGAAGTTCGCGGTTAAAGAGGGTAAAGTTGAGAAGGTGCAGAGTGAAGCGCCGGTCAGAGCCACCCGCGGCAGGAAGACAGCACTACCGGAGCCAGTGAAGCCACAAGAACCCCAACAAAAGTCTCTTCGAGGCAGAAAGGTAACTTATCAAATGCCATTAATTTAAATCACAACTTAAAATATCGCGCGTCATTTTGCTCTAATCGCCGGAATCGAATTTCTTCCATTGTTGAGATAGTTCCAATAGACTGATGTTTCAGATACATTTTATTTTTGTTTGTAGGCGCACATTGAGAATGTCCCTGCAAACAATGAAACTGGGAAACGTAAAAGAGTAACTGCTGCTGTGCCATCACCTGTAGAAGGTAAGCAAGATATATTACACTTTTTCTATGATTTACACTGAATTGTAGTAGTCTGTTTTCCTGCACCGACAGTTCGGCTGAGTGTTTAGCATTAATGTGTATAATATATTGTTTGCCCAGTGCGCAGTAAGAAGCAGCGGCGCGGCAACACGTCCGCCGCCTCGCCGGCCCCGCGCCGCACTGTGCTGCAGGAAGGTACATTACACTGTTTTGTGCTCCCCAAATAACACTTAAGTCTCTTCTCTTAAGGCTGATCATCTGTCTCTCCTTGAACTGCAATTTTTTTTTTGGTTTTCGCAATTTGTTCGTCTATAACATATTCTAGGTTTATGACAGTAAGATTTTAAAGAGATTTTGAGAGAATATGGTGTAAAATAGAGGATTTGGCTAACATTGACAATTAACACCAAAATCTACGATAACGATCGTTTAGAAACCTCCTACAGGTTACAGGCTACCTTTTGATTTAAAAGTAAATAGTCCTTCTGAGCACTTTTAACCTTTATTTGGTAACAAAAATTATAAATATACGTTCACGGATAAACCATTGAGCCAATTTTGATGAACCAGAGATAGATTGGACCTTAGATAAGGACATAAGCTAACTTTGGAGGTGCGAGTGAGGTGGTCGCACCTAGTACAATATTAGATAGATACATAGAGCACATTATTGTTTGTACATGAAGCTATTTGTGTGTGCACAGGCAAGCCCGCGGGTCGCAGTCGCCGGAGATAACGAGCAGTCAACGTACCAAGAAAGACGTAGCACAAGTACAAATATACTTAAATAAGGTGAATCCAAAGATTTAAACGTCACCACAACATTAAAAAGTACCTATAGGTTACTTCTTGAAAGGTTACACGTCTTTATGAGAAAGAGGGTTCTTAAAATATTATTTCAAACACTGTGTATTCGAAGTAGGTATGTATTGCCCAGTATATAAGAGCTAGATATTCAGCTGTAATATACATTTCCAATGTTCCTTTATGGATAGATTTTCGCAATTGCTATACTTTGTCCATTATGTGAACCGTTTTTTGACAGATGTCTTAGACTGCCTTAGAGCGTAGCTGTTCCAGATTACGTAAAAGTTAACTTTGAAATGCGTAACAAAATAAACGTATTATCTTCCTTATGTTATTCAATTATCTTAATAATAATTCCTTGCAGACATTATAATACCATAAACATAACGGATTTTCCAAAAAAATAGATTATTGTTAAGCGTATTAAATTTAGTTACATTCTACCACATTCTACCGTGTCTAGTGATGCAATCGAATGTATTCGCTGCAATCATTTTAAACAATGACATTAAATCAGTATCGGAAAATGGCATCCACTCTAATATAAATAAAATATAAATTAAACAATCTTTTTGAGAAGAAATGGATGGAAAATGAATATTATACAAAAAATAATATAATCAGATGAATATTATACATATTTATTTATTTTGGTCGTCGTTGCACCATTTTCGATTCGAAAACCTAACAATCGATAATCAATACTAGACAGCAATCAAAGTGTCAATAATCGGATCGATAATCGCATTGTTACGTTCCTGCAATCACTAGTTCCATCTGTCAAAAAACGGTTCACATAATGGACAAAGTATAGCTATTGTCAATAGCTACCCTCCCACAGAATATCGACGTCAAGTAGCTTAATGCATACTATTGCGTTTGGTACGGTGAGTGTGGAGCGCCGGAAGCCCAATACCTCCCTCAGTCAACTTCCTTCTCATTTTCTCCATCCCCTCCATTTTTCTTTAAGACTCGGCAACGCATCTGCAGCTCCTTTGGTTTTGTAGATGTCCATGGGCGGCGATGACTACTTACCATCAGGTAGCTCGCCTGCTCGTTTGCCGAGATATCCCATAAAAAAATGGTGAAAAGGGGCTGAATTTTCTACATTTTTTTTTTGTTAAAAAAAAAAGCTTACTAGTGATGTGGGTCACACATTGCTAGTATTCTTGTTAACCCCTCGTGCTAAGCTAAATGCTTGTGTTACGAGTGGGTTCACGTCGGTAGTGCAATGGGTGGGGTTCGAACCGGCAACCATATGATCGCAAGTCCGACGCCCTAGCCATTAGGCTAGCCGTTAGGTTTGTTTCGACGTTTCTTCTCAGAGGTCGTCAGATAGGAAACGTCGGCCATCTAGTTAAAAAAAAATGTAAAAAAATCGACTTGTAAAAGTGTCCTGAAAAGATCTATTTACAGAAATAAATATCATTTCATTTCATTTCATTTACCGACGCTTCAAACCATTTGCCTTGATGAGATTAGACAAAGGGAATTCTTAAGGTCTACATTACTACATCCAGTAAAATCAACTTGTTACTTTATAAACGTTTATTAAATAAATTTTCTTTTATCTTAATTCATAGACAAAAAATGAAATAGACCTTCTATCAGGATATATTATGTATTCTTAATTTTATAACAAATACTTAAAGTTCAATATATTACATATTATTTGATTACGTACACTTATCATTACATTGTTTCAGATGTGCCGAGGAGCATCTATATTTTGTGAAGACAATTTTATTAATAATTTATTTAAGGATTTATGAGGTGTTTAATCTAATTCATAATAGTTCTGTGAAAACAACAATGTATAAAGTATGAAATGATAGGTAATGTCCCGGTGATGTCTCTCCATACATTTCGTCAAGTAAATAATTATGTCTGAAACAGATTATGTACAAATACCATCCAATTTAGAGTTCAATAATTGTATTTACGGACTACGATTGTCAATAGCTAATAGTATTTGTAACATAAAGACTTAAACAAAATAGTCCTCTATTTGTTATGCACTTGCACGGTGGTTCAAATAGTTGGGCTAACATCATTGCTGTTGTATAATTTTGTGGTACATTACTTTGCTGAGTACAATTATGACTATTCTTAAGGACGCACAAACTACCTTCTTTATTTAATCTACAACTTACTATGAATCATGTTTATTTCAATTACTTCATTTACAATTTGCTTTTCACCTCTTTTATTCTTAAGATTTTTTTTTTCTTATTTTTTTGTGTGACAACAATGGTTATAACTTAGATTAGCTTATGGATTTTATTAATTTTGTATTAGGATTCCATTTAAGAATTCTAGAATTGTTTTAGTTTGTTATAGTAGTTGGTGCTAGATGAACGCACATTATGTTATGAGTTAATAATAACTCTTGATTCATTATATTATTAATTTTATTGTATCTCGGAACACCCATTTTCCTTGGATTAAGACGTCTGATTTGACTCTTAAAACTATCACTATTCAATGGCAATATATCGGGAACAAAGTATATCGAATGAAAAACGACATTTTAGTTATAGAGTATTGACTTGCGTCAAAATTATTAGTAATGTAAGAATTGGAATTGATATTTAAAAATATTGTTGTATAGCTTTTAATAAATACATTCGTGAATTATGAATCTAGCGTTTTGTTAAACCAACAAACTGGGTCAGTTTTTAAACCAACCGACTGGGTCAGTTTTCAGTATAAGTAGTACAATTTCCGAGGGATTTGATGACGAAATCGGACATGTAAAATATACTTTTTTTAGGCTCTAGGCAGACGGACCGCATTTCAACTGGAATCCAACCGCAAATTGCAATTCGGATGCAGTTGACACGACTGCATTAGAACTGCAAACCAAACGTGCAGTCCGATTGAAATGCGGTTCGTCTGTCTAGAGCCTTACACATTAACTAACTATAATGAATTCGTTTATTTCAACTTAATAAACATGCACGCACGGCTACACATCAAGCTATACAAAACTAGTATACGCGGGCCTTGAATTGTGCGGAAAACCTTTACCACGGGAGGTCAGTCTAAACTGTATTTGTATAGCTTGATGTGTAGCCGTGTGTACGTTTTTATAAAATGGTTACAATTTATATAATCTCAATTTATATTATAAATGCAAAGTGAGTTCGTTTGTAAGGCTTTCACGCCTAAATAGCTGAACTGATTATTGATGAATTTTAGCACAGAAGTGGGTGTGACCTTGGAAAGTGTTATAGGCTACTTCTTTATGCATAAACCTTTAAACCAATATAAAAACCGTTTAAAAGCTAATTTATTCATAAAATAAAGTTCTCCCTAACAGAAACAGTGATTACATAAAGTATAATTATTTTATATTATCACTATTTACATACTACCCCTTTAGTCTAGTGGTCCCAATCACGACTGTTACGCTAGAGGTCTTGGGTTCGATCCCCAGGTCGGGCAAAGTGTTTTTGGGTTTTTCTATGAAATTCTCAGTAGCAGCTCGGAGTCTGGACTTGTGCCCGGTGAATGGCAATAGGCTCGCCACCTATAACATGGGACCTAAACATACCGGCGAACTGTGGGTGTACATTAAGTACACCTCTGCCTAACCCTTCGGGGAATACAGGCGTGATAGTATGTTATGTTATTTACATAAAAAAAACTAAGTAATAACAGTTACTAGAATGTAGGCAATTAATACAAATTATACTACATATACAAATTATATTACAAAAGACGGTTGTATCTATTTCTTTAGCGCGGACCGATGACGCGAACTGAGGTTTTCCAGGTGGATAATAATTTTTATGGGAAAATAATATTGCTAAATAAGGATTTCGTAAAATGTTGGATGTTAACGTTTTTCATCGTATTTGTTAGTCTTAGTATTTCAATGACATCGGCCGATATATCTAGGCGGGCGCCTTGAACTTGACGGGGTTGGAGGTGCGGAAGATGGAGGGCAGCAGGTGCGCCAGCGCCGGAAACAGTGCGGCGGCGCGCGGCGGCAGCAGGAAGTGCAGCGTGCGCAGCTCAGCGCCGCCCCACCCGCCCGCCTCCAACATGAACCCCTTGACGCACTTCAGCACCAGCTCCGCGCGCCTCACGCACCACGCCAGCGTCATCTCCTGACACACACACAACACATACAACACGTTCACCGACACTACTCTCCTCATCATAATACGCACAGACTCTAACAACATACATATCATTGAGTATTAGGCTCGAAGCGTATTTATGTAAAGTCACAAATTGAAAAATATCGCAGTCAGTCAAAGGACAGAAGTTGAATAAGACCTGTGACCAAGGAACCTGCAACTGTCTCCCACATTTGTTCGCTTGTATGTTCACAGTGACAGAAGTCGAATAAGACCTGTGACCAAGGAACCTGCAATTGTCTCTCACATTGGTTCGCTTGTATGCTTACAGTGACAGAAGTTGAATAAGACCTGTGACTAAGGAACCTGCAACTGTCTCTCACATTTGTTTGCTTGTGCGATGTTCACAGTGACAGAAGTTGAATAAGACCTGTGACCAAGGAATCTGCAACTGTCTCTCACATTGGTTCGCTTGTATGCTTACAATGACAGAAGTTGATAAGACATATGACTAAGGAACCTGCAACTGTCTCTCACATTTGTTCGCTTGTATGCTTACAGTGACAGAAGTTGATAAAACCTAAGACTAAGGAACCTGCAACTGTCTCTCACATTGGTTCTGTAGGGTTTTAGACCTTACAACTTTTAATGATAGTGGGTTGATTGATTGATTGATACGCAAAATACGTTTGATAATAAGATTTATTGATTGAATGATAATGAGTGCACGCGAATTGAATGATATTGGTGTACTGAAATGTAGGCCGCGCGTCGCAGGCAAAATGCTGACAGAATGATAAACTTATTTGTACATGCTTGCACTGTACATGCTCCGGGGCCCAGGAAGATGTGAATGAGATGCGTGATAATGATTTACAAGGTGATATTAACATTTGTACTTATAAACTTAAATAAGCTAAACTTAAGATATTTCATTGAAATGAGTTCGAACGGTCGGCGATGACGCTCTGTCGAAGGTAGCGATGGTAGGAGATCCTGCAGTGGCGTTGCCGGCGGAGGGTACATAGTTCACGCTGGCCTCTACTTGTTCCGCAACTGGATGTGGTCCTGGACGCGGCAGGTGCCTACGCACGCGATGGCATGCGTAAAGGACACCGCAAATCACGACGATCCCAACCAGGGCATAGATGGCGACAAAGTGGTGAATGTCATAGAATGTTACACGATCTGTCAATATATCTGCCTGATTGGTTTTCATGTCTTTGAGGGCCGTTTCAATAGCTTCTATGTCTTTATGTCGTTTGATATTTCCGTCCGTGTCTTTCAGTGGTGTGATGAGCGGTATAGACAGATTGATAAGGTGGTTTATCGGTGGAATTTCTATGTTCATGACATCTATTTTTGTTTTGATTGCGTTCGATAAACGTCTATGTGCATAAATCGTGAACATTCTGTCTTTAATGACGCAACCATCACTCAGTGTTATAATTCCTGTTTTGCTGAGTTGCTCGGACGCGATATCGTCATTGCATATGATTCGCACTGAGCGTTGTTCACAACAAAAGTATAAGTATGAATTAAATAAATGTAATTCAGTCCAATAGTCTCTACATTCTTTTGTTTCAGTTTGACATTGATTAGAGGCTTGATGTTTCAGGCATAAATTATTGTCTGAAGCCATTTGGTACTCAGGCTTTTTCAATGGACAGATGAACTCGTCAGTGTCATAAGGAACACATCCTTGTATGTCGTTTAAAGACACCGGTATGTACGAGTCTTTATGTATGTTTATGGCCAAGTAATTTGCTATTGGCACTATGTTGACCATGCTTTCGTTAGCTTTTTGTGGAATTGGTATGAGGTTGTAAAGCTCATAGTCTTCCCTACTCACAAGAGGTATGCTGACTTCAAAAATCAGGTACTTTCTGGTAGCTCTCGCTTTAACTTTTAGTAGGTGATATATTTTTGCCAAATCGATCTGAATATTGTTGATTGGTAAGGTTAAATGTTTTGATATTTGACCGGTTATAATATTCAGTTCGTTTCTCAATTGTTCTGGTGTCAACAAGTGAAAATTAAACTTCTCATAGAAGATGTTGGCCACTGTATCTACTAGCGTCTCCTGGATATCTTTGAGATTAATCAACATGTTGTTTGCTACGATTGCTGACAATGTAAATTCTGCTTTGCGGTCAGTTTTTTCGATCTCTTGCTTTATTTGATTCATAACCAAGTTACAGTTAATCATGTATTGATTGATAATTTTGTGCTGCTGGTCCATTGTATTTTCAATTCGTTTAATAACATTTAACTCAGCTTCCACAACTGATGTCTGATTCTTCCACAGCTGACTTAGATGTTTTTGATCGCGTCTGATTAAGGCAATATCTTTCTGATATTGCTCGGCAAAAGTTTCGTCCAAGACTCCGAATAAACTGTGGGCAACGTAGCCTATGCCATTGATAAGACCGCGACGTCGGCGTACTTGACCTTGCTGACCAAGTAAAACGTTGTTATAATGTTCAAGTTCGTTGTACCCGTGACGGAGCTGTAATCGGACTACGTCGCATTGTGTTATTTGATCCTTTAAACATATGTTGTCCAGGTGACTCATATACTTTTCCAGTAGTTCCATTCCTCGCCAATACGGAGCCATATCGCAGTAAACTACGAGTTTCCATTCCTCTCGTTCTAATCTTATATTGGCTATTTTGTCAAAAAATATGGTTTTGTTCTCGACAAGTTTTGAAATTTGATATTCGCATGTTCCTGAGCAAATAAACGTCAAAAGTAATAATGTAGTAAATATAAAGTTGCATAATTTCGACGTTGTTGGCTTTGAATGGCTGTTTGATGTATGAACTTCTGGTGTTTTATTTCCTGTGTCTTGACTTTTATTCTCATTGACAGTACTGACAGTTTTGTGATAGGTCTCTTGATAGTTCCGTTTTTCACCCGTAGCGTCACCACTCTGACGTAACCATCTTTTCCAGGATGAAGTTCAATAACTCTGCCCATGGGCCATTTTCCGGGCGGCAGATTGACGTCATGAATGATGACGATGTCATTAATCTTTAAGTTTTGTTGAGCCTCACGCCACTTACTGCGCGCTGTAAGTTGACACAGATATTCAGCTCGCCATCTTTTCCACAGGTCATCAAATATTTTTTGTGTCAGCTGCCATCTCGTCCGTAGATCTTTCTCCGTCTCTATGATTGTCAACGTTGGTCCGCTTGCTAAAAAGTGAGATGGCGTGAGATAATCTAAATCTTCAGGATCGTCGGTGAGTGCGCATAAGGGACGGCTATTTAAGCAGGCTTCTATTTCGGCGAGCAACGTCGAATATTCTTCGAATGTCAGCTTCTGTTCGCCGATCACTCGTTTGAGATGATACTTTAGGCTTTTGACGGCTGCTTCCCAAAGTCCACCTGCAGTGGGCCAGGACGGGGCATTAAAATGCCAGGTGATTTCCATACTTGTAATTGCTTCGAAAAAATTGACGTCTAAAGTGTTTTGAATATTGATAAATTCTTCGCTCAGAATCCTGCTCGCTCCCACAAAATTCGTGCCATTGTCGCTGTAGATGTGGCCCGGTGCGCCTCGACGAGCAGTCATTCTCCGCAAAGCTGCTAAAAACGATGATGCGGTCAGGTCCGAAACCAATTCAAGATGCACAGCCTTTGTAGCCATACAAACGAACACAGCGATGTACCCTTTGGTCGTCTTGACTCCACGACCCTTGTTTGCTTTCACGTCTACAAACCCGGTAAAATCAACGCCTGTATGATAGAAAGGCCGTGCCGGATTGGAACGTGCTAAGGGAAGATCGCCCATCAATTGCTCATGTTTGATTGGATTGTGTTTTCTGCACTTTACACAGTTCCGAATACGCTTTTTAACGGCTCGGTTTCCTCCCAATATCCAATATTTTTGACGGAGCCAAGCTTGAGTAACTCGTGCACCTCCATGGTATGTCATATGATGTCCTTGGTCGATCAGTAAGTCACTGAGATGACCGTTGTTGGGAATGATGATAGGATGTTTCATGTTTTGACTCATATTTGCATTGCTGAGTCTCCCACCGACTCTCAGTAGGCCTTCTTGATCCAGGAACGGGTTCAGCTTCAGCAATTTACTTCTCACGTTGATTTGATTGTCACCTTGAAGACTAGAAATCTCTTCCTTGAATTCTGACAACTGCACTTGTTTAATTAAAATAATTTTTGCCTTATTCATTTCGCTGATAGTCAAATACTTTGGTTTGTATTGATTGCGTGTTATAGCGCGCAAAGTCCAAGCGAGAACTCGCGCTGCTCGATCAAAGTTGCTGTATTTGTTCAATAATTTTAAAACAATGTCCTCCTTTTGTAGAATAACATTACTTTTTGCTGATTTTCGCATTTCTTCTTGTGTGGTGAAAATAGGTCGTTGATTATGGTCATCGCTTTCTTTGAATGATGATAACCAAGTTGGGCCATACCACCACAGTTGATGTTGTATCAGCTGCTCTGCTGATAATCCTCGACTCGCACAATCAGCGGGATTTTCAGCCGATTTCACGTAGTGCCAGTTATACGTTGGTATTATTTCTGTAACTTGTACAACTCTATTGGACACGAACGGTTTCCAACGACTGGGGTCACCCTGGAGCCAACCTAGCACTGCCGTAGAATCTGACCAGCCATATATTTTGATATTATTGCCCGATAAACAGTTCTGTACTACTTTCATTAGTTTTGATAATAAGTGCGCAGCGCTAAGCTCTAATCTAGGCAAAGATATTGTTTTGTTGACAGGAACAAGCTTAGATTTTCCTGCTACGATAGTCACTGGAGATTTACTATCCGCTTCATTTTGATTGATTACTCTGGCATATATAACGCAAGCGTAGGCTTTTAATGATGAGTCACAGAAACCATGCAATTCTATTTTCGCATTTTTTCGTGTATGTAGCCATCTCGGTACGTTGATATGTTCGATTGATGGTAAATCTTTCTTTATGATCATCCATTCAGCATTAATATTAGCGGGTATTGGGTCATCCCACTGAATATTTAGCGACCAAACTCTTTGAAACAGAAGTTTCAATTTGGTAGAAACTGGAGACAACCAACCAAGAGGGTCAAATATCTTTGAAATATCAGATAATAAAGATCTTTTGATGGCTGGTGTCAATGATTTTGTGTCAATCTTGATTTGAAACTTAAAATGATCATCTTGCGGATGCCAACGCAGACCTAATGTTTTGGTTGATTCCTGATGTCTGAATTCAAATGCTTGCTTGTTAATGTTATCTGTGCTGGCGTTCTCAAGTATGTCAGTTTTATTTGACGACCATTTCCGCAAGTTAAAGCCACCAGATTTCAGCAATTGAATGAGGTCAGCCTTGAGTTGTTGGGCTTCTTCAAGAGTGTGATGCCCGGCCAAAAGGTCATCCATGTAGAAACATTGTTCAAGGACAGCTGATGCTGTTGGGAACCTTGAGCGTTCGTCCTCTGCTAGACGCTTTAACGTCATCATGGCCAGGAACGGAGCTGCTTTGGTGCCATAGGTGACTGTAGTCAGCTCATATTCACGCAATGCCTCGTTGAGTGAATCACGCCAGATAATTTTCTGATACTGTACGTCATTTTCATTACAGACAATCTGCCGAAACATTTTCTCGATATCGGCTGTGATAGCAAATTCATACTGTCTCCATTTCAAAATGAGTGTAAATAGATCTTGCTGAAGATTTGGACCGCTATACATTAAGTCATTTAGACTATAACCTGTCGATGTTTTTGCTGATGCGTTAAATACTACCCGTAACGCTGTTGTTGCCGAGTCCGGGCGTAAAACGCAAAGGTGAGGTAAAATACAATCCGGAAATATATTTTTTGTACATAGTCGCATGTGACCCATTTGAATATATTCGTTGATAAATGTTTTATATTCTACAGAAATATTATTGTTTTTAGAAAATTTCTTTTCTAATTGATAAAATTGGGCTACCGCTCTTGGTTTTGATTCCCCCAATTTTTCATTGATGTCTGGCTTTAGCGGTAGCCTAACCACATATTTGCCATCCTTTCGTCTTATTGTTTGAGAATTGTATTGTTGAATGCATTGATAGTCCTCTGAGGTCATATTGGTGTCTGAATCAGCAACATCTTCGATGGTCCAAAACCTCTGTATATCTTCAATGTTGTTCATGACGACATTGCATTGATAGGACTTAACATTGCCGCTTAATATCCAGCCGAGCTGAGTTTGTTGTGCTATCGGTAATGAAGAACTTTCTTTGATCATACCGGCCATGATAATTTCGGAGTACACTTCTGCACCCAACAATAAGTCGATTGACCGACAAATATTAAAATCAGGGTCTGCAAGTTGGATGTTTTGAAGATAAGCCCATGACGGTTTTGTGAAAGATTGATTCGGCAAGTTGTTAATCAAATTCTTCATTATGATAGCTTCAGTTTGGAGCGTGTAATCGGAGTGTAAGGAGGAAGCCACTAAACTGATTACTCCACGGAGGAGAGAAAAAAGCGGAGATGCCGCAAGGCAACATTTCTTTAGAAAGTAGCGTCGCCTAATCGCGGGTGACAGGGGGACGAGGTACGGCGATGGCTCCACCCCACGATTGAAAATCCGCCCTGTATTTGTAAATCCATCTAGTGGTGAATGGAATTATTACAGTCAAATTGAACTAGTTATTTTCATTTTAGTTCGTCTATTTGCCACTATGGCGTAACACAGCATGATACTTTGACCCAGAACATTCTATGTGCGTTAGAATGAGGGATGTTAAAAAATAATCGATTATAAAAAAACGATTATTATTTCATAAAAATCGATTTTTTATGAGCAATTATTATTTAAAAAAAAACGATTATTTATTCATCGATTTTTTTATTTTTAGCTTCCCCTTTTTCGATTTTTTTCTACTGGCATCTATTAAAATTACAAGAAACACCGCTACCCGCTATCCATTTGAGGGCAGGGGGGGGGGTTTCGTTATTATTTTGCAAATTGTTCGTAGATAACCTTCGAGCAACAGGCTAACAAATCGCTAAGGCTACTTCCTTAGCGATTTATTACCAACCAAATAGTTCTGCCATTTTTTTGCGGGGGGAAATGTGCCCACAAGCCCAGTTCCAAATTACTACAAACAAAACTAAAACTGTAATGACGACACTAACATATCCAAAATTAAACAATACCAACAAGCATTGCACAGCGCTGAAACAGCAAATAGCCGCCATCCAGACGAAAAAACATGAAGCACTAAAACGCTTTTTAAGTTAAGGCTCTCTCGCTACTAAGAAAGGTCGAAAGCGCCGTAAAATTCATGGCGCTTTGACGCATAGGCGTTTTGTTCAACGTTAAAGGTAACATCACTAAATTATTCATCGGCAAGAATTCGGATTTATCGCTCGACCGATACGTATTTTGGAGGGGCTAGCGGTCTCAATGTTGGTACACAAATCTGATAATAATTTAAAATAGAATACATGAATTTGGTGTCTAAATGTAATTAAATAGAAAAATACGGTAAAGATTTATTTACATGTGAAATGTCATACCATTTTTTAGTAGATTTGATGTTCCAGAAAATAAAAATCGATTTTTAAATAATCGATTTTTTTACCGCAAAGTCACATCCCTAGTTAGAATGGCTCATCAATTAAAACCGACTACCTACCAACAGATGGCGCATTTTTCTTATATTCAATTCTTGTTCTTGTTTTATGCATAAGGTATATAATTTATCTATAAAGTAACTTTTAGTAAGCAAAATAAACATTAGCAAGTAATTTGAGCAGAAAATTGGCTACGAATAACATGCATTGATAGTATAAAAACACGTTATCTATAAGAAGTTGTTAAAAATCTTAGAATGCTTCTCTTCAACGGTAGATGTCTCTATCTTGAATCTGGCGATCAAGCTAGAAAATTTGTGTTTATAAAATGAAAATATTAATTTTAGGGACTTACACGTGAAATATTATGCCATCAACATGTTTCAGTTTTGATCCGGAACAATTGTTGCATCCAACAACAGCGCACTTCATTATTAAAACAATGTAACAATATGAAAAACCTATTAAAATACGACGGATCCACGGATCCGAACGCAATCAAGATTCATTCGAAACTAAAGTTTTCGGGCCCGCCCACTGTGACGTCATGACCTAGTTGGAGGCGCATGACCTACTTGCCTTGTGGCATCTCCGCTTTTTTCTCTCCTCCGTGGATTACTCCCTTGCAGTTGGTTTGATTGGCACTGACACCAACTATGACGCCCTTGCATGCTCGACGTGGGAGTTTCAGGATTTGAGCAGCATTTTCAGTGATGAGGGAGGCTTGAGAGCCTTGGTCTATGAGAGCCCTCATTGTATGATATTCCCCATTAGCTCCTTGCACACGGACCAGTGCTGTCGCAAGTAGGATCTCGACAATGCTTTCTTTGGAAACATGTGTCACGTTACTTAGTGGTTTGTCTACAATTGACGTATTTAAATTGCTAGATACTACGTTTGTCTGGAAGGCGTCGTGTAGTAACGTATTATGACTCCCTTGACATACCCTGCATTTCGCTCCCGAATAGCAAGATTTATCCTTGTGGTCAACCAAGCAATTTTTACACAATTTAAATTTTAGAACTGTGTTTCTTTTTGCATCTGCCCCAGATTCTAAAAATGTTTTGCAGTGGAATAATCCGTGGCTATCTTTGCAGAGTGGACAATTTTGTGTCCTCAATGCAAAACTTTTTGTTGTTGAGCTGCGTGAAAATGATTTGTTAGAATCGTTTTTATTAAAATAATGATTAGTATTGTTATGTTTCTTGGAATTATGATCAGAGTCTTTACTACTGCTCGATGACGTCAGTGATGACGATCTAGACACATTCTGCTTACGCCGGGCTGATTCGAGTGCAGTATACTTGTTCTCTAAAAATTTTAGAAAATCAGCTAGAGTAGGCAATTCTCTGGGATTCTCAAGTGACTGCACGTATTCACTAAGTGATTGGGTGTCCAATTTCTGTGAGAGCAGGTGCACAATCAACGGGTCCCAGGTTGATATGTCGATACCAAGATTTTTTATGGCATTCAAACATTCGTTGGTAGTGTCGAACAGGTTCTTGATTTGTGTGTCAACTTGATGTTGCATAATAGGTATTGATAGCAGTATATTGACGTGTGAGCTAAAAATTAGTTTGCTGTTATTATACCTATGGTTCAAGATGTCCCAGCAGATTTGATAATTTTCTGAACTGATATTTAAATGCTGAATTATCCTTTCAGCTTCACCTTTCAGTTTACTCTTCAAAAACTGCATCTTCTGGGCACTTGAGATTGATTTGTTGTTGTGGATTGTCTCCTTGAATAAGTCTTTGAACGACGTCCACTTGTGGTAATTTCCCGAGAAGATAGGAATATCTATTTTCGGTGTACAGTTTTCCCTATGTGAAACAGAATACATTTTGCTGTTGACCGACTTTTTTATGTCGTTGTACAGTTGTTCGTACTTGCTGTATTCCTCTTCATACTCCTCGTCTTCCGAATACATCTCACTATCAATTTCCCAGTGTAAAGAATCGATAGTAGACCATTTTGTTTGGACGGTTTTGAGTGCGTCTTCGAATTCCCATTTCTCGGAAAAGCTCCCTAAATCTATGTTTCTGCTTACACGCGCCAAAGCCTTAAAGTTACTCTTCTGCTTACGCAGCAATTCTTCTAACTTGCTGGCGTTTCCCTGTGAAACTACTTTCTTGAATAATGACGTTGATTGTTTTTCAGAGGGCTTGATGTTTGCTTGATCTGAACCAACGGACAAGGTGTTTGACTGTTGTCGATCGGTCGCAGCGTCCTGACCTTGTCCGTCTGACATGCGAATTGATATAGTGCTAGGCGACCCTTCTCTCTTTTCCAACATACTAGCAGGCTTGTACTGTTGAATAACGTCCCGTGCCTCTTTGTAGAAGGTCATGGTCTTATGATAGAAGTTTTCGGAAAAGTAAGCATATCCACGATCCCCAAATTCACACAGCCTTCCATGATTTTCCTGAAATTCCTGCCAGTACGCATCCAGGGTGTCTAATCGTTTTTTGATATTGGCCGGAGTTTTGCGCTCCGAAGAATCCTTCTTGAAATTCTTCAGTTGCTGCTCTATGGCCTTCATGATTTGCTCTTGATTGGCCAAAATGTTTTCCATGTTGACGCTCATGATTAACCTTGATCGATGGTTTCACTTAATAAGTAGGATTGATATTACCTTATCCACAGGCCGTAGGCGCAGGAACAATACTTACGTGTCTGCAGTATTCACACAGAGTACGCGATATAGTCCCGCTTATACGGAAGCTCGAAGGACCAAAAAGATGTAGGGTTTTAGACCTTACAACTTTTAATGATAGTGGGTTGATTGATTGATTGATACGCAAAATACGTTTGATAATAAGATTTATTGATTGAATGATAATGAGTGCACGCGAATTGAATGATATTGGTGTACTGAAATGTAGGCCGCGCGTCGCAGGCAAAATGCTGACAGAATGATAAACTTATTTGTACATGCTTGCACTGTACAGGTTCGCTTGTATGCTTACAATGACAGAAGTTGATAAGACATATGACTAAGGAACCTGCAACTGTCTCTCACATTTGTTCGCTTGTATGCTTACAGTGACAGAAGTTGATAAAACCTAAGACTAAGGAACCTGCAACTGTCTCTCACATTTGTTCGCTTGTGCGATGTTCACAGTGACAGTGTGTTTGTGTAAGACTGAGTGTGCGTTACCCAGGCCAGATGTTGTCGAAAATGGTCATTTGAATATTATAGATAATTAGTTTTGCGGCTTCTGTAATTGTTGCGCACATTTTTAAATTTGTTGCGCTTATAGTTTTTTAATTATTTCACAAAAACATTTCCTGCTGGGGTAACGTTACCCGAGCCAGACCTTTTTCTTTCTAATGGGAATATTTAAATAATTACTATCTATAAAATTAGTTGTCTAGATGAAGTAAATGTTGTGCCTTATTTTGTATTTGTTCTTTCATCGGTTGCGAAGTTATTCAAGATTTTGCTGGGGTAACGTTTTTGGTTTTGCTAGATCTTTGAAATGGTTAAGCGGATTCTTATCATATTTTGTACATGGCTTCTTGGGAATTAGTTTAAATTTGTTCTGAAATAAAAAAACCAAAATAATACATAGCTTAAAGGTTATTTCATTAAATAGAAAAACACTTCAATTGGTCCCAGCACTCTCAATAAGAGCAACAATTACAGAAGCCGCAAAACTAATTATCTATAAGATTCAAATGACCATTTTCGACAACATCTGGCCTGGGTAACGGACACTAAGACTGACACCTCAAATGGACGGACGGACATACCTCCGACATCTCGTGTCTCAGCAGCAGCGGGATATATATCGTTGTAATGTCGTTGCTACAAGCCGCCTTCAGAATATTCCTCAGACCTAGAATAGCAGGGTGGCGAGACGTAATGTCACCTGAAAAAAAAAAAACTATTTGGAATTCATGCGTTTAAACAATAGTGGACAATATACCCAAAAATAACGCAAAGGCATTTGAGTAGTTAAGCCAATTTTTATCGATATGTTCTCACTTTTCGTTTTTGTTGAATTAGTGAGCATAGCACTAAAAATGTAGGTAAGTAAATCTATCTTCATGGAAATCTGTTTGATATAAAATGTATCGACCTAGTGCATTCTACGTACCGGACCTTAGCGAGGAGTCATCAACAATGAGGTGGAACACGACGTGCACCTCGGCCAGGTTGCTGTGCTTGGTGATGAAGATGTCGCCCGTCTGCAGGCTGCGGCGCGAGCGCAGGCGGGGGCCGGGGGGGGCGGGCGGACCTGAACCGTTCTGTATGTTCTCTGCTTGTTGCTTTAGGCGCTGCGTGTTGCGCTGCTCTACCTGATAGTCGCAGAAAGGTACCAGATAAACAATAAATTATTATGTGTAGTGATAATTACATAAGTGGTACCAAAATCCGCGATTATTTCACTGACGTCCGTACCGGTGTTTAAACAATTGATTTTGCAATGTATCTATATTATGGGATATGAAGACTGAAAAGTTATAGTTTTTGTATTTTATGTGTTTTGGTTAAACTATAATATGATGTCTCCAAACCCGGAAGTAAGACTTAATTTCTTTATGCCTAAAATATGGCGTTAATCGAATCGAATCCTGGTGTTGTTGGCGAGTGCGGTGTGCGAATGCGGTGGAATCATGGTACGCTGTCACATAGTATATGGTTGTTCGATTGTCATTGTTAGAATCTAAATGAATAGTGACCGGTTCCTGTAGTCGTTCGCTGATGTAGCGCAGCTGGTGGTCGGCGTCGGTGAAGTGGTGCTCGGTGCTGGAGGCGGCGGCGCGCAGCAGCAGCGAGGTGGGCGGCGCCGGGCGCGCCGGCGGGCTGTCGGCCAGCAGCACGGCGCCCGCCAGCTCGCCCGAGTACAGCGACAGCGACGTCTGCAGCCGCCGCCACGACTCCGACGGACTGCGCTTAACGGACACAGCTTTATCATCATACTCCTATCCTTTCCCAACTGTGTACATTAGGGTCGGATTTATAAGCAAATCGGAACATCTATGCCATCAGAGTATCTATCAGACCTATGCGACCCAATTTCTGGGCAATACCAATATCCGGAGGATGACTAACGTGTCTGAGATGTTGGTGTGACAACCGTAACCGACGGGTTTTCGTTCTTTCCGAGTTTCAAATCAAATCACAGTGTGGTCTCAATGCCATGATATGCGATGATAAATTGCCACCCATCCACTCTACCATTGATTAGTTATTATAGCTTTCTTAATAGTTATTACTTAAATATAATGAAAAAAAGAAAGAAATGACTAATAACTAATCCGACACATTGAATAATAGTTTTCTTAACATAAGCAGGCATAATTATTGTAAAATATACGTAACTAATTACTGACTTGTCAACATATTCGACAGTGCATAGGTCAAGCAGGTCCATGGCGGCGATGCGTATGTTGTGAGTCTGCTTCAGCTGACTGCCCAGGTGGATGGTGAAGCTCTCCTCCAGGCGCTCGCCCGAGCCGCTGGCCACGCCGGCAGGGATAGCCACCGCTTCGGGGGAGAACGTGGCCAGGGGCGAGTTGCTACAGTAACAAAATATAGGGGTGGAGCATGTAATGAAGCACAGGTTGCAGTGCAACAAGAAATTGTGTAGCTTTGAAGTGACCAGGATTAAATTATAACTTTACCAATATTAACAAAATAGGACACACACCATATCTGTTATATTATTTAACTTCTCGAGTGGATATCGCGTCTAGACAAGCATAGTGTAGGGCACTCACCAGCCAGATGGAGTCAAAACTTGCGGAAGGCAGTGACTGGATGAGGAAAGCCAAAGATCGGGCTCTGTGGCGTTCACTTGGAGAGGCCTACGCCCAGCAATGGACAAGTATAGGCTGATCATGATGATATCTGTTATAACATGTTTATAATTTGCTACCTGGGCGTGTTGAGTGCAGAAGTGCTCTGGTACTCTTCGAGGGTATCCATGAGCCAGGCGCGGTGCTGCGCGCGCTGCGTCTGTCTCAGGGCATCCAGCTGCGAGCCCCAGCGACCAGCCACCAGTGCTTGCTGCTCAAACTGCTGGGCAGCTAGCTCATTGATCTCTTCCTCTGTTGTTAATGTGTTTAGGAGCCGAACTTTCTCTTCCATCTCTTCAGTCTGACTGTTGTAGAAATATCAGTATCTTTATTCATAATATGAATTACGAATCTAACACTGGTAGTGAATTTTTAATTGAATTTGGTGAAAATAAAGCATATGAATATTACTGTCTTTGTGACTATGATTTTTTATGTCTATTCATGCATCTTCCACATAAACTATTGTGTAGAAGCAAAATATTTAATTAATATTATCAATTCTATTAGAAATATAAGCATGATGTTGTTAATATGGGACTGTGAAGAATCATTTGTATGTTTTAAGTCAACAAAACAGAACTTACTTTTGTGTAAGTTTCTTGATATCTTCATCCCTGTTCTTCAATGTGTTCATGACAGTCTTAGCATATGAGTTCTCAACTTGCAGGATAGTCTCCAATGCAGGAGAGTGCATAAGCTTGTGGTATGCGGCTGCAAACACCTCCTCATCCGATGTGCCCTTTTGTTCTGCAAACTCCATGACATTGTCTTTGAAAAGCTTCTCCCAGTTCTTGACAATGCCTTCTACATTGATCTCACTGTTCTTGAGCTGGTTCAGAAGCTTACTGTCTCTCTCATTGTGAAAGTTTTTAGTTTCTTCTGCTACAAATTGTGCTAATTTCTCATTAAATTCTGAAAAATATATTACTAGGTCAATATACCTGTTTATGATTGATGAAAAAAAAATATCAATCCAGTAATTTAATAAAAAATGATACTTTAATATTCAATGTGTTCAAAGTAATGCCCTTAAGACAACTCCAGCAGAAGAGAACATCAGAAATCATATAATACAAGCCACAGTATTTAAACCAAATTCCCAAAGTTTTCAAGAAGTCTTTATTTGCATTGTCACACAGTATAAACAGTACTTACAAGAATCAAACGGTGGGTGGATTCCGATCGTAAAAACTACATTTAACAACTAAGACCACTTCAAATGTTTTAGCAATTTATTTTATACTACTTTAAGACTTCAATTGATTCTCTATGAATGCCAGTATAGTGTAAAAACTTCTCACCGTCTTCCAAATAAACGGGGATATGAAACATATTGATGACCCTCTGCACGAGCTCCCTGGTGGAGCCGGCGTGAGGGATCTCCACCGGCACCTCCAGCTTGAACAGCACTTCCTCGTTGGTACATGTCGGAAACGAATACTTGAATGTTCTCGTTGTATTCTGGCTTGTTTCTGCCGTCATTGTTGATCACAAAACACAATAACATTCAGGAAGGAAGATGCGAACATTGGCCAAAACAACAACTGTAGGTATGTAAGCTGTCAGTGTCATTACAATGATTGTGTGACACTGACATTCTGCTGACAGTGTCACAGCCAGCGTACAGATGAAGTACGGTTCGTTCGAAATAGATGAAAGTAATAAAGTCTTATAGATGTATGTCAAGCTATACCGAACCCGATTACCCTGGCCTCTTATTATATAGGAAGCCTATACAATGCGAGATTAGCTTAAACTGGTATTTTATAGCTTGACCTGTAGCCGTGTATACTTTTAAGAAGTTAGCAGTTCAAAACTTCTGTGCAGGCTATTTTATCACTTTTGTTTATTTTTAGTGCTCAGTTGAGAATAAGTTATTGTTATAATATTCGCGTAAGTGTTAGAAACCAGTAAGTTATTGTTGTCACAATTCTAAGAGCCCCTGCACATTGACCATGATTCTAAAATGTCTTTTAGGACGAACAATATTTCAATATTAAATCGGCCTAATGAATAGGGCGTTGGACTTGCGATCAAGTGATTGCCGGTTCGAAACTCCTTCATTGCACTACTACCGTCGTGAACCGACTCCGCCCACTCGTTACATTTACGAATGCGTTTAAGCCTTTACCTTAGCACGAGGCGTTATCAAGAGTACTAGAAAAATTTACGACCCATGCCTATTGTTAATATACTTTAAAAAAAGAGAATTTGGCGCCTATTCTAAAATGGCCGCAATTTTATATTAGATTTAACGGCAAGGTTGTTCCGGTCGATGCCGAAATAAATAATGTTTACCTAAGTATTTGTTTTCCACCAGTAACCTACGGGAAATTCCGATGTGTGTATTAGTGTGTTTCCGAATTTATTTTTGTGGAATCACGAGGGGAATAAAGGAGAAAATTCTTGAAAGTTCCAGTAAAAATTGTAAGTAGATTATTTTGAATTTGATAGAGCTACCTTCTTCCAAACCAATCAAAATCAAAATCCAATCCAAATAGTAGTAGTAGATACGTAATAGGCACGAATGGTAGGCAGGAATGGGTCCGCACGACCGGGGAAGTACTACCCTCCCACAGAATATCGACGTAAAGTAGCAGTATGCATACTGTTGCGTTTTGTACGGTGAGTGTGTAACGCCGGAGGCCCAATTTCTCCCTCATTACCCACCCTTCTCCTTCCCCTCCCTTTTCCTTAAATAGGCTCGGCAACGCATCTGCAACTCCTTTGGTTTCGCAGATGTTTATGGCGGCGATGACTACTTACCATCAGGTAGCTCACCTGCTCGTTTGCCGAGTTATCCCATAAAAAAATCCTGACACCTTCAACTTTTCCTTCTGTTATACAGCTGTACAACAGGCTACCAAAGGACACTAGACACGTTTTCCTCGAATATATTAAAAACTAAAGTACAGATTACGTAGAAGTTACTTCGTAAACTCAAGCGTTACTTCATTTGTAAATTTAAAAATGATTTAGAGGGTTCTCCAGGACTATCTAATATTTCAGATTGGACGGAACCAAAAATAATATAATTGTGCTGTGGTTTTGGGTTTGATTCCCAGATCGAGTAGTGTTATTGGTTCGTTATTGCTACAAATGTTTCAATAGCAGCTCAGTTTAGACTTTTATCCATAAAATACCATCACGCCCGTATTCCCCGAAGGATTAGGGATAGGTATACTAATGTACACTCACACTTCGCCGGTACGTTTAGGTCTCATGTAATAGGGGACAAACCTATTGCCAGCACAAATCCAAACCCCAATAACATTGCACGAACTGGGGATCCAACCCAGGACCTCTAGCGTAGCAGTCGCGCTTAGGACTACTAGACTTATGAGGCAGTCACTTTCATCCATCAAGTTGCAATAAGCTCATCGCCTAAAAACGTATCGGCGAACCGCATCGCGAACTTCCACTAAATATTGTATGTCTAATGTCAACGGCTCTGCTAACTCTATTTTAATAGAGGTAGGTATTCTGTTACAGCTATTAAAGCGAGTTCAGTGTCTGGCTTGATAATTCTGACGTAATATGGCTATTAAATTATATACCTAGTTTGTGTAGGTGTTATGTAGTGGTTTGTGTTGTACATACATACATACTAAAATAGCTCTAAGATAATAAGTATTATTATGTTCTTGCAGTCTGTTGTGTTGGGTTGTGATTCGCGTCATTACCATTAGCAACGGAGCTATCATGTTCTGCCTAGATTTAAACTTGGATACAGCCAGCACAATGCGATACAGGTTTACACTCCGTATTTAACTTTCTTTATTATTCTTGATACTTATGTATTTAGGTACCTTAGGTACACTAATAATATCCTCGGTATTTTTGTATTTCCTGAATGGTAGATAAGGCAACAGTAGTAGTACTTAATGGCGTACATTACCTACTAGACCCGTTGCATAGTAATTCGACTATATTTTGAGGTCTCCCCAGGAATATGAGTGTCACCAATCTTTTTAATAATATAATGTGTAAATATAATTCTACGTACTTGGTACTAAGTATATATTTAGGGGTTGTTGTCTGCGTATGCAGGTGCATCGTGCTGTTGTGTGATGTAATGATAACATTCATGTTTCTGTAAAAGTGTGACCTTGTGGACACATGTCATTTAGTTCAGACTTCATAGATTCTTTATTTGAAACAGAATATGAATATTGAATACATAGTATTCCTTATAAATATCTCTTGGTTGGTCAAGATAACATAGTACGGGGCGAGTACTAGACAGTATGTTGGTAATAGTAGAACTATATTTTCATTATATATAAATTAAAAAAATGGAAACAATAAATTAATTACATAAAGAAATTAAATAAAAAATGTTGTAGTCGGTTCACATCGTGTTCTTTAATCCGATGAGCATGAACCGTGCGGCGGCCGGGCGGTGTGCTGCTGTGCGCTGCGTCTCAACACCTCTTGTTTCGATGATGATCGTGATGGAATATTTACGCGGCTTCGCCGCCCTCCTCCTCCTCCGCGCTGGCGGTGAGCATGGAGATCAGCTTCGTGGTGTCAATGAAGCCTTTGTCGTCAATCTCCATCTGGTCGTAAGCCTCGTCGACTTCGTCGGCGGAGAACTTGTCGCCCCAGGTCATGAGGGCGTGCCTCAACCTCTCGGAGTCGATCTTGCCCTCATCATCGAAGGTCTTGAAGGCGTTGATGACGACGTCGTCCTCGTCGGAACCGCCGGACATGCGGTTCGCGAAGAGGGTCAGGAGCTGGGTGAAGTTGATGGGGCCGGATGCCTCACCAACCATCTCGTCGAGCTCCTTCTCCGACGCCAGCCTGCCGAGCGAGTCGAAGGTGGCGCGCAGATCGTTCTTGCCGATGATGCCGTCCTTGTCGTGGTCCATTAGCTGGAAGGCCTGTGAGCGAGAAAGAACTTGTCAAAATATATCTTGAGAATAAAGTAAATTTTATGGTGACGACAAGAATGTTGTAAAAAAGGCCAGCCCTATAATAATCAGGAAGCTTACTTCCTAAGCGTCATAGTAAGCTGTGTTAAGTTGTAAACTGATGATGTCACAAGCGTACAATTTTGAAAATGTATGCATTATTAAAGACAATGACAACAAGAGATGGCGGGACATGTTTACAAAACAGGCGGTCGAGCACGAGCTAAACACAAATGTGGCACAATTCGCAAAGTTCTAGATAATTGACGTAGCCATAATTGTCCCAATTCATAGAATGATCATTACGTTATTAAGATTACTCTCTAACTTGTTTGCACTATCAAGGTAACATGTACATAGATTACAGTACATACATACATTACAGTCATATCCTTGATAAATATCTACAGTCAGCAAACGAAAGATTGTACTTTAACATTGACCAACCATCCTATTTTTTGCTGCTTTTAACTACATTTGGTAAAGAAATGTGACTACTATTAACTTATTTGCTTCCTTTATGACTAGGTTAATGCCGTTTGTATGCGATGCTTACCTCCTTGAACTCAGCGACCTGCTTCTGTGAGAACATGGAGAAGACATTGGAGCCGGTACGCTTGGCCTTGCGGCTTCCGCGGGACGACTGCCTGTCACTGCCACCAGTTGCGGCGGGCGCAGGAGCTTCTTCTGCTGGTGCGTCTTCCTTTACCTTCTTCTTCTTTACTTTCTTATCTTTATCCGCCTGCAAATAAATAATATCATTAGACGTGTTATAAGTTGTATCCTTCCGGAAAGACAAAATGTGTATTCTATGTTTAAGCTAGATTGTGTCTTATTTAGTTTTTGAAATCGATATTATCTAAGTGTTGCAAAAACATGGTCTCTGTGACAAGAATTGGCTATTTATTTAAGTCTAGTACTATTTCTGTACCATTTAGATGGAGTTCACTTGTTATTTCGCTATCATTGTCGTTTATCTTATTAAAGTTCCAGTTTCCGTAAAATATTGTCTTTGATCTTGTATCTCTAATTTTAATTACGTATGGTTATTTTCCGGCAATTAACTGCATGTAATTATCGCGTGTTTTCACCGGCGGAGTCCCGTTTAGGCGTGGCATTGTGGCGCCTCTATATTTAGCGCACTCCTGGCAACTGCTTACGCCCGCCTCATCTCCACTATACAGTTACATCATGTTATTTATAGAAGTGCGCGTGCTCCCGTTTCTTCAGTTTCAGGTTTGAATATATGAGTTTAGCCTTTTTTTTTATAGTTTTCTTTGAGTACTGTTTGATTTTATGGATGCTCGGATGATATATATTCCTTGAGCTTTATTTTAGAAGGAATTCCTCAATGTGTAGCTTTGAATGTTGTATGTTCAGGCTTTAAATTGATTTAATTGAGTAGTTGTTGTGTTTTTTGGATGATTATGTTGGGTTTATTAGTTATTTCACAAAAACATTTTTTGTATATTATTTTATTCCACATTATTATTGTTTTTAACGATTCTATCCTCGTTATTTTTTTCCGAACGATTGGTTGTAAAACTTTTTATTGATTTCAGATAACATTGCAAACTCATTTCATTTGGATGCATAGTTATCACCAGTACTATCTATTGCTGCACTATTGCATTAATCGCGACGTTGTTTCGTATTATTGGTTAAACTGGTAATGTCTTCTTTATTATTTGTAGCGATAGTGTCTTCAAAGTGTTCACCACTTTCATCACAATTCACTTTATAATCACTTGTATAATCACTGGGTGTCACTGTGTCTAACACTTACCATTGTAATGTGTGTTGGACGATCGACGAAGGAGAGACTGTTCCGCTCGGCAGTCCCACCCTGACTCCGAGTTTTCGTTCCCTCTCAGAGATCCAGGAGAATCCCCCCTCCGTCTCTCCCCTCCCAGTGCCGCTGGGCTCACCATTCCTTTTTTAGTTCGACAAATACGATAGTCTTCGAATCGGCATCAGAACGGTTTGGGCGGCTCACCGGCTCAGCCGTGGCAACGCTTTTGTATGGATTTAAAAATAATCAGCTCACCTGTGGTGGGGCGGTTTCCTGGGTATAACGAACGCCGCACCATTCTTTTCAAATATAACTTTATTGAATGGAAATTTACTGGTATCGTATCTCGTATCTCTTACGTCTCTATCTTCTGCAGCGGCAGGCAGAGCATCGTCCGTTACTTTGCTATGGAATGTTTTTTATATAACATCCTCCGTTTGTGATTTTATGAGGATAAGTTATTATTTCAAAATCTGATGAGTGTTTTTAGGAAATTAATTGTTCTATTTTATACATTAATATCTTTAAGATTAATTCAGTATATCTAACTTAATATTTCCTTTCCTTCACTCTAATTACCTAGCCAGTGATACACCATATTTGTTTATATTGCGGTGTGAGGAATAGTTCCATAATTTACGATTGTTTTAGTTGTTGAGCAGAGAATATAGCGACTGTTTATGTTACGGTAAAACCAAACACCTGTCAATTGTGTAGGAGTACTTGAAAATTTACTAGTTTATCATGTTTAATATCAGAAAAAACTCACTGTTATTTAATTAAATAGTAGATACGTATGTAATTCATAGCTTAAGTAGATGACTGTTTAACGGGATGTCGTGTTTGAATGAGTCTGTTCAATTATTAGGTTAATTGCATCCAAAAGTATTTATTTATCTTTTAAGGACGATATTTTTTTATTATTCATGTTAAGTAGTAGAGCCAAATATTAGGATGCAACTTCTACTCCTATTCTGGTTTAGGAGGCGAAGAGTAGTTTTTTTTCTATTTTTACCGAACGACACAATATATTAGTAAGTTAATTCGTGTTAATGGATTATGTGGTCTCTTCGGCTGTACTATATGGTAACAGAAGCTCTGCTCCATATTCTATATCCGTTGTTATTGGAAACGGTTCGATTTGGAACATTCTTGTCAGTCTGCCAGCCGCCAACCGGCGGCGGACGCGACTGGTGTAGCTCAAGCAACTTAAATGTGCTATATAACACTTTGTCTTAGTAGGGTATTGTTTCTGGCATTATAGATACCTTCCTGAAAAAGGATGAACCGGTCATCGTAAGTTTTCCTACCAAGAACTTCTTGAACCCGACGATGGATTCGATTGATAATTAGCTAGGTATAAGTAACAGACGAACCAAGACATACTAGGATAATGTAAATCTATCGATACATTTCCCAATATCGATTGTTGAGAAAGTATCACGCGTTGCGACACTGGCGTAGAGCGCTGTGGCAGTGTTGGCAGCAGGGCAGCGTGCCAGTCGTGCCGGGGCTGACAGCTTGGAAGCTGACTCACAAATACCACAATACGTACTAAACAAAACAGGGGTATACAGGCAGCTAACTCAGTACATACCTAAATGTGACAAAGATTGTGTAGTAGCTAAATCACACAATATGTGTCAAACCGCTGGTTTTGTTAGTAGCCTTCATAATTATTATGACATCCTTTGACTAATAATTATTTATAACGGATGTACGTTAGGTGCCTCTTTTTTTGACGGTACCTAGTACCTACGTACTTATTACTTCCATTATTTATTTACCCACTTATAAAGAAATGACTGCCTTGTTAGTTTACTCCCAAACTATCTTAAGTTTGATTTCAAAAGAGTTTCAGAATAGAAACTCAATATTACATAGACGAGTTTCATTTACAGCCGGAATTACGTCATTTTTTCATTGAAGGCGTGAAGGCCTTCCAGGTTTGATACCCAAATAGGGAAGTGTAACTAGCAGAAATATTTAGTAGGTACTAAGGCCTACAGCCAAATGTTATTGACCTGTTTACAAATCATGATATGTCTGTTTAATTCCGTATGATCTTGGTAATGCTAGCAGTAAAGCAGCAGCGGAATGACAGACTAAGGAATAGTGTTATTATAAGACAACATTGCGGGCTTAAAGATGATGAAGTGACACGAATTGAATGGGATATGCTGAGACGGTTTGGGCATGTTGAGAGAGTGAATATAAGCCAAATAAAAAAGGAATTAAAAAGAAGAATGTCAGTGGCAGCGTCTAGAGAGGTCTTATTGGCGAGGTCCTCCAAAAAGGTCAGGTGCACAGAACTCGCACCGGTGTGTGAGTGTGATGTATGAATGTGAAAGAAGCGAAAGAGCATATGCAAGGGTCGTAGCAAGTGACGGTCTATAGTTTCTGGCTACCCCGGTGGTAAAAGAGCGTGAGTATGTTTGTATGCTAGTGGTAGTTTATGCAATAATTTCAACGTCAAAACTCGGTCTCAACTAAATTGTGTTAAAATTATGTAACGAGCAGTTTTGAGATAAAGCATGTAGATACGCGTGTAATCTAGATTGCGTTGACAGACTAATTTAAATCGTTTGTCTAATGAGTTTCATTACTCACATAGCTTCCGGTCATTTAATTTAAAAAATATATAATTAGCACTAATTTTCGCAGACACGTGTTTAACCTTAGTCATAGACAATTTTGTTTTATAAGACCTTTATTACAGGTATTTTTGAAAGTATATGTATGTATCAGGGGTATGTTTTGGTTCAAAAGAAGAAAGCTTTGTAACCGAATTACTTGACTTGAATTGTTTCAAAATTACTATCTGCAAATTGAAATTAAATATACTTAGTTTGTCCGTTAGTTTAGTGGACATAAGCTCCACTGCTATACTAGAGGTAGAGGTTCGATTTCCAGGTCAAGCAATTTGCTATGGAAAAATCGAATGAATTGTGGGTAGGTACCTCAGATACAATCTTTGTCTGCTTCCTATGTTATGTTTGTCAGAATTAAATGGCGATTACTGTTTTTTTACTTTTAGACAAAAAAGTCTTATGATTGTGACGGAATGAGGATTACGATTAGCCAAATGGAGAATGAGGTCAAATATCCAGGGTTCATCGAATGATTTTATATAAACATTGCTAATGGAAATTATCTTAATGTAACAAGACAGTACACACAATGTTATTGTGGATGCTTAGATCCTATCAAAGTGGTTTGCCGTACATTTGCAATACAAAAATCACCGGTATTGCAACGGAATACGGGCGATCCAAAGAGCGAATAATATAGCTTGATGTGTCGCCGTTTATACAAGCAACTCAGTGAAACATATTTATACATTTTAGTGTCAGAAAAATGCATAATCCTGCCTCAAAACCACACCCGCGCATGTCAGACTGCACGTGCACGTCACGGCCCGGGAATCGAACCGCGATATCATCGGTGTGGATTACAATGACTTTATTTTAGTGCGTGAGTCAGGCGCAGCCGGGAATAGCCGAGCGGCGCGCTGCGCGGGCGCACTCGCGTCACTAATACGATTATTTCAGCAAGACGAGTAACAGATGAGCTACAGAAGGTTAATTTTATAAAATAAAACTGAAAAATCGTACTAGTGCTATTAATTGGTGAGCTTAGGCACAATATAACAACGAGTTGGTCATCAACATCATCAACCCATATACTGTCCCACTGCGGGGCACGGGTCTCCTCTCATATTGAGAGGGATTATGCTACAGCTCCACCACGCTAGCCTACTGCAGGTTTGTAGACATACACACGCCCTTGAGACAATCTCAGGTGTGTGAAGTTTTAAGCGAATGATAATTAATTTATAAATACACGATTCTGAAAAGTCAGGGTACCTTGGATTTGAACTTGTAACCACCAACCACTTGGCAATCCAACGGTCACATTACTAGATGATGATTCTTCGTGATTCGTGATTCTTCTTTTATCCATTTAAGGGATGATTAATCGTATTTATTCTTGGGATGATTATTCGTATCATAAGTCCTGATGGGCTTTTCACCATCGAAAGCCGGCGGCGGCTGGTTATGCCGGACTCCTACCGAATGAAACTGCACTTGATTTTGGCCCGACCATGGGACTCTCAATCACATCCACTGCAATCCCGCCAGGTTCGCTAAGTCAGGACATTGGTCGTCCAATTTGTATGGATTTCACGTCCCGAGTTTTCCCAAGCAGGGGAAACCCATGAGGATTTCCACACGCAAAGAAACGGTGGTCCTTCTGTCAGTTCTCCTCTTATTTAAAGTTGTGAGGATCGGGCTCGCTACACTGGTGTTATTCCACTATGCG
Source organism: Subacronicta megacephala (assembly GCA_958496365.1). Classification (NCBI taxonomy): domain Eukaryota; kingdom Metazoa; phylum Arthropoda; class Insecta; order Lepidoptera; family Noctuidae; genus Subacronicta; species Subacronicta megacephala. The sequence continues at coordinate 280,017 of OY292535.1, forward strand.
CGTAATGCGAAGGTCGTTGATTTCTCCGATGTGTTGCCATCCGAAACATTAAGACAACATAATATATGATTTCGAAGTGAAGCCGTAAAATGCACTGACATGTGGTCCAAATAGATGTTATAATAGTATGTTGGTTCCAAGACGTTTATATGCTGTGTAGGTAGGTGATCTATTTCTTTGGAAGTTGTTTCGATGACCGTAAGATTTTTTTCTTTAATTTAAAAAAAATGTGCTCCAGGGCATTCCTAACGCAAGCCAATGCTACCCCGGTGTTATAAGTTACGGTATAAATAAAGACATCATCTTTATGGGGGATCAAAAATATCCTACTTAAAGTTTGTGTCTTGGTTTATGGATGTTTGTTACTCAATCACGCAAAAGCGGCGCAAATTTGGAACACAGGTACCTAGTTTATAATCTGAACTATTGCTGTTTCTTGCTTTTATGGCCTAAGTTTTTCCCGCTATGGCTTTTAATTCATCTTTTGAAATGCCTTTATCCATTAGTATATAAGTACTTAGGTACTTACCAATTCATTATTATTTTCATTTTATCATAATATGATTCATTAAAAGCGGGCTTCCTCAGCATACCTTTCGGGTTCAGTTCAGTTCAGAAAACAGTACCAATACACTTACCATGCTTAGTGAGCGATGCGACCGGTTTTGAATATGCATGAATACCTATATCCTTAGTTCTCGTAACATGGTTTATTCTTTTTAAACTTTAATTAGTGTAAATTGAGTCACTTTTAGAAAATGAAAGTGATACCTGCAGTCCGAAACATGAAGGTTTAAACATCTGAACATCAGAAGAATTTGAGAGTTTTGTTTGGAAATTCAATCTGAGATTTGATACGCAATGATAGCATTTGCAATGAACATAATAAAGTGATAATGATGTACACGCTAACAGTGGACAAACCATTGATTCACAGAAATGTTTATGGTTTTTTTTATGTGATAATGGGCAAACGAGCAGATTGTATAGTATCGCCTGATGGTAAGCGATTAAAACCGGCCATGGACAGCCGAACCAGAGGAGTTATTCTTTTCTTATTCAGTTCTTAGTCAGTTTTGCTGTGCGAGGCCGAAAGTCTAGAAAAACGCTGTCGAAAACACAAACGCACGCGCAGAAACGTACAGTTGTGGAGGTTTTCCAATATTCCGGAAATAATATAATTATGAATTCGCTCATGCAAGGTTGTATTTAGGTCAGGTTAAATGCGTATAGCATTATTATATAAGAAACAGTGAAACTTTTTTTAGTTTACTGTTATGGCATATGCCCATGGTAACGTGCGTGTGCGCTTAGATAAATGCGTAACAATTGTAGCAGTACTATTACTGGTTTTGGTTAAATTAATGTTTTTTGTCATAACATAACATCATACATCGTCAGTTCGTCGATATGTTTATGTCCCATCCCATGTAATAAGGGGCGAGCCTATTGCTATTCACTGGGCACATGTTATCCAAACTCTGAGCTGTCCTGAGAATTTCATAGAAAAACCCAATAACACTGTTCGACCTAGAAATAGAACCCAAGACCTCTAGCGTAGCAGTCGCATTTAGGGCCACAAGACTATTAAGGCATGTTTTTAGTCACATGTAACATAATCGGTTAGCATATTTTCATTGACCAAAATTAATTAAAACTCCGAGCTACTAATGAGAATTTCATAGAAAACTCCAATAAAACTCGTCATTGGAAAAGAACCCGGGACTAACACTCAGCAGCCGCTTGCAACCACAAGATCAATGAGAAAAAATGTCCTCCATCCAAGGACTGACCGCATTCAGTGCAGTTTACCTTTGAAAATCCATGCTATTGATATTTCAGCGGAGCACAGAACTTGGAACGAATATAGATGTCACAGATTTAATGCTATAATTATTAACTTTGACATTGAGTTAACTCAATATTTATGAGTATTACGAACATGATGGCTATTAACGTCAGAAATTGTAATTACTTGGCTTGCAAATAGTATGAGTAACGAGTAATAGTATAACTGGTTTTAGACACTAACACGCTTATTGGACATTGAAATAAAACTACTTTTTATGGATTATATTTTCGGATCGTTTCGGATCCTTCACAATAATGTAATAATATTATTTATAAATACCTAGTAGTATTTATTAACAAGCTGACTCTTGCCCACTCCGTTGGGCGATATAGTCTATGACACTCACAAATAACGCCTTTCTATTGGTAAAATAATTGTCAAAATCGGTGCAGTAGATCCCATAGAGATTACCCCCTACAACCTCACAAACTTTAACTTTTTATTATATTCAGAATAGATAGTGATATAGTGTGCAGTGCTAGCCAAGTGATATGACCATAGTACTAGCATGTTAAAGGTCTCGAGTACGAATCCAAGGCACGCATCTTTCGAAGTTATCACGCGCTAAAACGGTGAAGAAAATTATCATGAGAGCGTGTGAAGTCTGCCAACCCACAGTAGGCTAGCGTGGCGGACTACAGCCTAATCCCTCTCATTCTGAGAGGAGACCTGTGCCCAGCAGTGGGACAATATAATTATGGGTTGATTTGAGTGAGAAGGTCTTTAATTAAAGAATCTGGTTTTTATGAAAGAACCTCTCGATGGTCAAAACCATTGTTTTCTATTGTGTCTGCTAATCGATCCTTGATGAGTTTATTTATTTGTTTTTTAAAAACACCATCACTCCCGTTTCTCCCGAAGGGTTAGGCAGGAGTGTACTAATAGATAGATAGATAGAATATTCTTTAATGTACAGCCATAGTTCGCGGTATGTTTAGGTTCCATGGAATAAATGGCAAATGAGGAAACATCACAGGACGTACCTAATTAGTATTGGTAAGTTCTAAAAGGTTATCCGAACCAGACAGGCCCATGACCGTTTTGAATGCATGATACAAGTATAGCTTGGCTGACGAGGAAAGTCTATATTTTCAAAGGTAAACAATTTGTTTATCTCAATTCTACAGTTTACCGCGAAAATACCTACCAATCATAGAATGACCAGACCTGTCATTTCCTTCCATACAACATACAACCTTAACATCTACCATCCTGCTCTATCCATCTACTTGTCTCATTCGTTAAGTTGTACTTGAGCGTATTAAGTTAGTCAGTGCCTTTCACTCCGCGAGAGAAACCAGTGGTACGATGTGTTACTGTACTATGTTAGTGTAGTTGACTATTAGTCGACGTAGTGTATTGACAATGTTTTACAAGTTTAGTCATGTGAGACCAAAGTATTTGTGTGTAGTGTATTTTCTGTTAATAAGTGTTGGTAAGTTTGAACAAATGTTACATCAAAAGTTTGACAAAGTTTGGCAATTCTGTATAACTGGTTTTTTATATTAGTCATGAATATGTTTTGGGTTAAATAAATATAGAAACGTAAATAATGATAATTGAAAAGCATGATAACATGTTGTTTCACTAGTTTTATGAAATCTACTTTCCAATTTTCACCAGACGTAACTCTGAAATAATAACTTAAACATTACTTAACATCCAACGCCTTAAAAATGGAATCGTAATTAACAATGATTCAACGAATCAAAACCACTGATAATTAGCAAAATGTACTAATATTTCTCAACAAAATCATTATGACTCGGACTTTCGAAAGCGCATAATCGCTTTGTTTGTTTCCAATAACAAAAAAAAGTGTAAAATGCCTCAAGGGCAGTGGTCGATGTCAAACTAGTTATCATTACAATCACGTTCGGAGACAGTGGCATAACTGGACACATAGGAACCTATATATAGGTTCAAAATTAAGTAATATACGACTATAGCACTCACAAGTGCAGCGGAGGAAAAGAACCAAGGCTAGGTTCAGTTTCCGGGTTCGGTAAATAATTTTTAGACATAACAATGACTTAAAATAGGAAAAATAAAGGGTAGATTCTTTAATAGGTAAAAGTTTATCTCCCTCGTCTTAAAGGCGATTGCTGCGCTAGAGCTCCTGGATTTGATTCCCAGGTCCAGCAAAACGATATTTAAAATTCTCAGTAGCAGCTTGGAGTTTCTATTTGGGCATAGACTCGCCAACTATTACATGGGACCTATACAATTACCGACGAACTGTGAGTGTGCATTCGTTCGTATCTGTCTAATCCTTCGGGAAATAAGGCGTGATGATGATGATGTTGACATTGACGTGTTGATAACTTTATAAAGTGCCTGTCCCTCCCTGTAAGTTTTCCTCATATATTTTTCTTTATCGTTTATTATTATTATTTGAGATATTCAGACATAGTATTCTAAACCCAAAATATTAAAAAAATATATAACTCAATATAAAATATAACTAAACTAAACTGCCTCGTTAGTCTAGTGGTTCCAAGTGCGACTGCTACGCTAGAGGTCCTGCGTTCGATTCCCAGGTCGAGCAGTGATATTGGGTTTTTCGATGAAATTCCCAGTAGCAGCTCGGAGTCTGGATTTGTGCCCGGGTAATGGCAATAGGCCCTATTACATGGGACCTAAACATACCGGCGAAATGTGGGTGTACGTTAGTACACCTCTGCCTAACCCTTCGGGGAATACAGGCGTGATGTTATGTTATGTGTATGTATGTATGTTATAAAATATAACAAAATATAACATCTTATAACAATATATTTTTAAAAATAACAAAATCACACGTAAAGTTGTATTTGGTAGGTAGGTACCTAGGTATCCGGCCTAGGAAGCGCCGGAACAAAACACCTTTCGGCCAAGACTCCTCCTTCATAAGAAAAAGATAATTTTAATTTTTAGTTTAAGAAAGAGCTAATTAATTACTGAACTTGGCACAAATCCAAACTCCAATTTCATAGAAAAAACTTAAAAATGCTTCACGAATCGTGCTTATCATGAGTTGAAATTACCAATCTTTTAATACATACCATCACGCCTGTATTCCCCGAAGGGTTAGGCAGAGGTGTACTTAATGTACACCCACAGTTCGCCAGTATGTTTGGGTCCCATGTAATAGGGGGCGAGCCTATTGCCATTCACCGGGCACAAATCCAGACTCCAAGCTGCTACTGAGAATTTCATAGAAAAACTCAATAACACTTTGCTCGACCTGGGGATCGAACCCAAGACCTCTAGCGTAGCAGTCGCGATTCGGACCACTAGACCAACGAGGCAGTCTTACGAGGCAATCTTTTAATAATAATTACAATTATGCATTTAAAACTTTTGCTATATCATAATCGTTAATGGTAGTCAAAACACCAACAAACAAAAGCTTGATAACCACCGGTATTACAGATAGTAGTGTAGATCAAACATACTTACTACACTGTAAGCAAATAATTTCTAATAACCTGTTAATCCGTTGGGCTACCTATGGTTTTAGTAGTAACGAGATTATTGTATGCACAAAAAAGTTCAATATAAACTTTGCATAATTTACCACCACGCCTGTTTCTCCGAAGAGTTAGGTGAGGGTGTATTATTGCACACTCACGGTTCGCCGGTATGTTTAGGTCCCATGTAATAGGAGGCGAGCCGGTACTCGGTTTTTTATTCATGTACCTCTAGCGTAGCAGTCGCGTCACCATTAGACTAATGAGGCAGTCTGTGATACATGTTTATGTAGGAAAATTATGTGTCTGTTATGGCCTGTTGAAGATAGAGTAGAGTAGAGTAACTGACAGCACGTATACTGCTGTCATTGTGTTGTTCAGCCATTATTTTATGGAGCCCAACGACCTGCTCACAATGATACCAGATCAGCAAGACGTGCCTTCGCAAAGTTTTTTCAAGTAATTCCCAAAATCAATTGGTATCAACGCGTATTGCGTTCATTCCTAATCCGGTCAGTGTGTCTGAACTGCAGATAATGTTTACAAAACAGTCTGTGGAGGTGCAAATGTTTGAAGTTTGATACAGTTTATTATTTCCTTTCTTGAACTTAGAGCTATGTAGATTCCAAAAAATGGAGTGGTAATGAACATGAATTATTGGATTGGCAGTGGGTGTCAGTTCAATTTACGCATTTTCCAACAAGTCTTAGCACTCGAAATAGACTGATAGTTTGATCGGAATGAATTTCCATGAATATATTATATTGAGATTTAATATCAGATATCTACTGTGCCATGGGCGCATACTTACAAACACAAATCTCACATGCACACATTTCGATTCCCGATACTGACTATGTAGCCCATACCAATAAATACATTAAATTTTCGTGCGGAATCCAACACACTCTGAAGATGTCGATTGCACTGTTGAGCTATCATAAATTATAACGTGTTGAGTAGCAGACGTTGGTCAAACCTAAAGTCATTATACTAATTTATTATAAGTAACTAATTACCGTTTTGTTTATGTTACAGAAATATCAAAATGTCTGGTCCTTCGAGCCTATCTATCGCAGCACGGGCTACACGGCGAGGTAGAATTCTCTCACAAAAACGAGACGCTAATCAGTATCAGAACAAACCTCAAGCCCACCCTGCAGTATCCTGACGGTGTCTGGCGGTGGACTATTCACGAGTTTCCCGTCGATTACCGAGACCTCTCCGACGCGAGGTGCTCCAATGAGAACCTAGGAAAAGAACTAATTGATCTCACTGAGGAATTAGGCTTCCTTATCATACCTGGTAAAGATCATGCTGAGTTTGAAAGCAAAAACACATTAACAGGTCCAGAAGGACTCTGGGGTAAGAGCATAGTCTTCGAGACTGCAGAAAGAGACAGAGTTATATGCGCGTCAATTTTGTCGACAGACAAAAACTACGAGAAAAATGCGATGGCAAGGTTCACGTCCCCAGTGGCAGGCACGCTGCACTTCAGGTGGCTTGCGGCCAGAGAATCTGACGAATCTGACTCTTACATCCAAGCCGACCTGTACCACACTAAAGCAGTTTCAGACAAAGTGGAATTTACAGAGCATAAGTGGAAATTATTTGTGACGGACATCTTTGATGCTGACAAAGGGAACTATGAAGACAATTGTAATGTTCTTCAGCTGGTGTTCGATCCAGAGAACAGTGGGGATGGCATGAGCGTAGGGGATCTGGATAGTAGGCTAGGTCTGATCAAAGTGGCTACAGACGCCAATGTGAAGCAGGTGAAGACGTTGTTCAAGGACGATGTGATCAATGTGCTGCGCAGTGACATGGAGGTGACGAAGCGCAGTTTGTACGTTGTCATATATGACCATAGACACACTGACAGCTTCTTGGCCTGTGCCAAGTTGAGGCCCATGCAGCCGAAGAGTACTAAGTAAGTAGTTTTGTCATTAACTTAAGATCTTTATCAGTTATTATCAAAAAACATATAAATCTAAATATAAAGGTACTGTAAGTAATACTGTATTATTTATATCGTTACTAAGCTTTTTTTGTTCTTCCTTTTGATCAACAAAAAAAGAATAACATAATTTAATTTTAATTTAAAAATAAAAAACTTTATCTAATTCTACTGTAGCCATAAAATTACTCAAGCAATAAGTTCATAAGATCTAACTTTAAGTCATTTTGATTTATAGAGCTCTAATAAATATGGATGGAATCCGAGGGTCCATCGACTTCACGCAGCGCTCGCCCTTCGACCCGACGTGGACCAACTTCCAGCTGGGCGCCTCAGACCAGGACTACGAGTCCAACCTGCGCTTCGTCAGCTCGGTGCTGCAGTACAACGTGCAGGAGCTGCCTCCGAGGGTCGTGGGTGATGACGTGGACTCGTATTGTGCCACTACGGGAGGGATCTACAACCCCACTCGTCTGGATTTGAACAGGATACCACCACCAGGTGAGATTTGTAGTTAATACTTGTTTGTATCGTTCTGAAAACAATAGATTTTGTATTGTGTCACTTATTGCTTAAGAGACACATTAGAAAATAGAAAGTGGAACTCTCCGTTAATGGTTTAGAATAAAAATTAAACAGAAATTGCGAGTGCTTTTTGACTACCTAACATTGTCGCATGAGGATATTTATCGACTAGAGCACAAAACTTCAGTAACAACCCATTATGTAGTCTCACTGTTGGGCATGAGTCTCTTCTAGAATGAGAGAAATAGGCTGTAGTCCGTCACGTTGGCCTAATGCGAGTTGGCAGACTTCACACGCCGTTGCTATCGAGAAAATCTCTCAGTCATGATGTTTCCTCACGAGGGTTTCACGATGTTTCGATGTTTTATCAAAAAAGATGCGCTTAGGTAATTCTTAGGTGTTGAATATAGATTACAAAGATACGATAATTACGAAAGAAGGTGGTACTATTTTAAATCTGTCGCTCAAAATAGAACATCGGTCGGTTCAGTTATCAAGAATAGAAATTCGACTTCAGCCTTGATATTATCCAATATTGGTGTGTGTAGACATTGCTCGCTAAACTGTTTACTGTTGATGCTGTGGCGAAGAAAGACCTTATTAATTTAGTTCATTTATGTTCTTAATGGACGATATTTTAATAAAAATTGACCCTATTCTATAAACTTCTCCAACAGCGTTGTTGCAAAAACAAATTTACAAATACGATTGTAAGGCCCATACTTGAAAAAATATTTGCTTCTTGCGGGAATCGAACCGACAACCTGTAGCACAGAAGCCGTTCGCTGAGCTACTGCGCCTGTGAGATATGTCATAGTATATTCGTAAAAATGTTTAAAGACGTCTTATAATATAGCAGAAGAATTTGTTTGTGTTTTATTATAAACGCGCTAATCTCTGGAAACACTAGTTGGATTCGAAAAGAAATCTTAGCATTTGATAGCCCAATTCTTGAGGAAAGTTATCACGCGACAGGTCTTAGGAGCATTGGAAAACGGGTGAAACCACGCGGCACTGCTAGTAGTATTATATCTGTAACAAGAGGGAGAAGTGATCCTTTCTTACATGCTTGTTATTTTAATGAAGGAAAAATTCGCGAGCGTGCAGGATTCGAACCTGCGTCTTCTGGCTAGGTACACTAGACGCTATGACCATTACGACTATGATTATTGACCTGGCGGGTGGGCATTCGCCAGGTCAAAATTTGACGTAAAATTTTTGTGACATGCTTATTAAATAAATCTAAAGTCAACATGTTCCCGATACAGGTATCTAGATGTTGTTGTCCTAGAGGTTTGTCGTAAAAAACTTATCAATTAGGAATATGCATGCGTTTTTTTATTATTTTATTAATTCTATACATCATAACAACACAATAAAAGATATAATTATTCCCGGGAATTTTCAAAATTTCTTTTAAAATATTATTCAACATACATATCCAAAATTGAGCTGTTTGAACGCCGCCATTTTTCGCGCGCTTCATGGGCCGCGATCATCGCACAAAGTGTTTGTTTATTACAGGTGTTTTGGTTAATTCTTAAAGAGTAAAATCTTTGGAAGAAGCTAAATGTCGTGGCCCGTGACGTTTAATTTCGTTCGACCAATGACAGCGCGTTTTGTAAATTTGAATTTCGCTCGCATAATAAGCACTTTTTAATTATTATTTTATACAAATAAATAACAATTATGTAACAAAATGTTGTTACAATAATACTTTAAGTATGTTTAAGATTCCGGAAAAAAATATATTAGGCAAATTAAAACTTCATGCATATTCCTAATTATGGAACAAAGGAAACGACGCCGTTTGATGGCAAGCCGACGAGTTGTACAAATAGAGATGTTTACGTCGCCATTACTAGTCTGACGTGGAGAATTCACACAATCGAAACATTTGTTGCCAAAATATCACCAAACATTCCGATTGTGTGGATTCTTCGTTCAATGAATCGGAAACGATATACAGAAAACCTGAAAATTAAGTTTATTGTTTCACAGTAGGCGTATTCCGGTATTAGCAATGATAGAAGCAGGAAACACAGGCCTGCTTAATGGCAATACATTACGATACGTCTGCTATAGGTTTCGGGAATACATTCGTGATCATATGTTACGTTATAACAATAATGCCGCATTTGGACGGAACCGAAAATGATGTCGAGCAATAAATAAAACATAAGATACCATAACGCCTGTATTATCAAAAGGGTTAGGCAAAGCTGTCCTTATGTACACCCATTCTTCGCCGTTATATTTAGGTCCCATGTAATAGAGAGCGAGCCAATTGCTATTAGCCGGGTACAATTGCAGACTCCGAGAACTACGGAGAAGTTTATAAAAAAATACCACTAGCACTTTGTTCGACATGGAACTCAGTATCTCTAGCGTAGCGCTTAGGACCACTAGACTAATGAGGCAAACAGAGTGTAACTAAAACATGTTAAATAAATACATGACTGAACGCAAACTTTTTACCATATTCCCAGGCATGGGCACTCAGGATCAGTACCCGGTGGGCGACCTGCTAGGTAAGCACAAGGACCGCACGGAGTACCTCAACCACAAGTACTTGTTGCCCGGGCTGGCGCACGAGCTCAGCGGCGCCTACTGGGACGTCTACCTGCCGCTCCAGGGACTCCACAGCGTCGTGCACAGGGCACTCGTCGTCAAGAGGTGAGCTTCGTGTACTTCAAAGTCATCCTGGCTATCGGCAACCTGCCATACCACCCAGTAGTTTGGAAAGAAAGCTACCAGAGCGGTCGAGCCTATCGCCATTAACCGGGCACAAATCCAGACTTCGAGCTGCTACTGGGAATTTCATAGAAAAACCCAATAACACTTTGCTCGACCTGGGGATCGAACCCAGGACCTCTAGCGTAGCAGTCACGCTTAGGACCACTAGACTAGGCAGGCCACTGAGGCAGTCTCTACCAGAGAATATGCCAATTCTATAGGGCACAAATATCCTGTAGATTTACCTATTTACCTATTTTTCTCTTTCAGACGTCCTCCGAAGCGCGACGTGTGCGGCACGGTCCTTCTGTACGAGATGGACACAGAGTACCAGACGCCGATGTTCTCGGCGCAGGTCATCTTCAGGTACCCGCTGGTCGGCAGGGTTGTGTTCCGGCAGCCACAGGACAAGCCCTGGGAGGACACCACCGTCATCATCGAGGGCTTGGTGAGTTTGGTTCAATTACTGTTCATCATTTATTTGTAATCTGAAATGGTTTATTTAGCGAATAATTGCGTAGTATTGCTTTCAGACCAGAGGCTTATATGCGCGTAATACTTGTCTTACAAAATTTGGTCTAAATTTACATATTTAAGGAAAATGTAAGAATACTATGTATTGAGTCACTCCCGTCCGTAGGAAGGTGTCCTTACATCAATATCCTACACGTGCTCCCTTGGTGGTTCACATCCGGCGACAACATACTGGTGGGTAGGCTTCGGTCGTGGTTAGTAACCACCCACTAAAATATGCCGCCAAGCGCCTTAGCCGTGTTCGGCTTGTTCGACTGCTGTCGAACCATCTTCTGCCATGTACCAACACATCGCATCGGGTAGCTGATTGCTGGTTGTAGGGAAACGGGATTCGAGGCACGATGCATTGCTGGCCGACCGCAGTTAGTAGGGGGCCTAAGTAGTGAGTGAGCCACTCGCGAAAGGCTACCCCGCATACTCAAACGTAGGCCTATCAAGAAAAAAAAAAGGAACATTGTTCGTTTAGGTATCGAACCACTTTACAATGTTGTTTACGGTATCGTGTTTATTACAGGTGCATGCAGACGGCGCCAACGTAAACAACACCCGCGAGCACCGCTGGGCCATCCACGAGCACGCGCCGGGTGCTGACTACTACAACTGGACGGCGCGCTGCCTGAGCGCCGGCCGGGTGCTCCAGCCGCACGCGCTGGACATCGACACGCGCCACCCCGAGTCCTACTGCAGGCCCGGCCTCGACGGACTCTGCAGGCTCGGCGACCTCACCACCAGGTAACATGACACCTCACCACACCTCACCACACCTCACCACACCTCACCACACCTCACTACCTGAGCGCCGGCCGGGTGCTCCAGCCGCACGCGCTGGACATCGACACGCGCCACCCCGAGTCCTACTGCAGGCCCGGCCTCGACGGACTCTGCAGGCTCGGCGACCTCACCACCAGGTAACATGACACCTCACCACACCTCACCACACCTCACCACACCTCACCACACCTCACTACCTGAGCGCCGGCCGGGTGCTCCAGCCGCACGCGCTGGACATCGACACGCGCCACCCCGAGTCCTACTGCAGGCCCGGCCTCGACGGACTCTGCAGGCTCGGCGACCTCACCACCAGGTAACATGACACCTCACCACACCTCACCACACCTCACCACACCTCACTACCTGAGCGCCGGCCGGGTGCTCCAGCCGCACGCGCTGGACATCGACACGCGCCACCCCGAGTCCTACTGCAGGCCCGGCCTCGACGGACTCTGCAGGCTCGGCGACCTCACCACCAGGTAACATGACACCTCACCACACCTCACCACACCTCACCACACCTCACTACCTGAGCGCCGGCCGGGTGCTCCAGCCGCACGCGCTGGACATCGACACGCGCCACCCCGAGTCCTACTGCAGGCCCGGCCTCGACGGACTCTGCAGGCTCGGCGACCTCACCACCAGGTAACATGACACCTCACCACACCTCACCACACCTCACCACACCTCACTACCTGAGCGCCGGCCGGGTGCTCCAGCCGCACGCGCTGGACATCGACACGCGCCACCCCGAGTCCTACTGCAGGCCCGGCCTCGACGGACTCTGCAGGCTCGGCGACCTCACCACCAGGTAACATGACACCTCACCACACCTCACCACACCTCACCACACCTCACTACCTGAGCGCCGGCCGGGTGCTCCAGCCGCACGCGCTGGACATCGACACGCGCCACCCCGAGTCCTACTGCAGGCCCGGCCTCGACGGACTCTGCAGGCTCGGCGACCTCACCACCAGGTAACATGACACCTCACCACACCTCACCACACCTCACCACACCTCACTACCTGAGCGCCGGCCGGGTGCTCCAGCCGCACGCGCTGGACATCGACACGCGCCACCCCGAGTCCTACTGCAGGCCCGGCCTCGACGGACTCTGCAGGCTCGGCGACCTCACCACCAGGTAACATGACACCTCACCACACCTCACCACACCTCACCACACCTCACTACCTGAGCGCCGGCCGGGTGCTCCAGCCGCACGCGCTGGACATCGACACGCGCCACCCCGAGTCCTACTGCAGGCCCGGCCTCGACGGACTCTGCAGGCTCGGCGACCTCACCACCAGGTAACATGACACCTCACCACACCTCACCACACCTCACCACACCTCACTACCTGAGCGCCGGCCGGGTGCTCCAGCCGCACGCGCTGGACATCGACACGCGCCACCCCGAGTCCTACTGCAGGCCCGGCCTCGACGGACTCTGCAGGCTCGGCGACCTCACCACCAGGTAACATGACACCTCACCACACCTCACCACACCTCACCACACCTCACTACCTGAGCGCCGGCCGGGTGCTCCAGCCGCACGCGCTGGACATCGACACGCGCCACCCCGAGTCCTACTGCAGGCCCGGCCTCGACGGACTCTGCAGGCTCGGCGACCTCACCACCAGGTAACATGACACCTCACCACACCTCACCACACCTCACCACACCTCACTACCTGAGCGCCGGCCGGGTGCTCCAGCCGCACGCGCTGGACATCGACACGCGCCACCCCGAGTCCTACTGCAGGCCCGGCCTCGACGGACTCTGCAGGCTCGGCGACCTCACCACCAGGTAACATGACACCTCACCACACCTCACCACACCTCACCACACCTCACTACCTGAGCGCCGGCCGGGTGCTCCAGCCGCACGCGCTGGACATCGACACGCGCCACCCCGAGTCCTACTGCAGGCCCGGCCTCGACGGACTCTGCAGGCTCGGCGACCTCACCACCAGGTAACATGACACCTCACCACACCTCACCACACCTCACCACACCTCACTACCTGAGCGCCGGCCGGGTGCTCCAGCCGCACGCGCTGGACATCGACACGCGCCACCCCGAGTCCTACTGCAGGCCCGGCCTCGACGGACTCTGCAGGCTCGGCGACCTCACCACCAGGTAACATGACACCTCACCACACCTCACCACACCTCACCACACCTCACTACCTGAGCGCCGGCCGGGTGCTCCAGCCGCACGCGCTGGACATCGACACGCGCCACCCCGAGTCCTACTGCAGGCCCGGCCTCGACGGACTCTGCAGGCTCGGCGACCTCACCACCAGGTAACATGACACCTCACCACACCTCACCACACCTCACTACCTGAGCGCCGGCCGGGTGCTCCAGCCGCACGCGCTGGACATCGACACGCGCCACCCCGAGTCCTACTGCAGGCCCGGCCTCGACGGACTCTGCAGGCTCGGCGACCTCACCACCAGGTAACATGACACCTCACCACACCTCACCACACCTCACCACACCTCACTACCTGAGCGCCGGCCGGGTGCTCCAGCCGCACGCGCTGGACATCGACACGCGCCACCCCGAGTCCTACTGCAGGCCCGGCCTCGACGGACTCTGCAGGCTCGGCGACCTCACCACCAGGTAACATGACACCTCACCACACCTCACCACACCTCACCACACCTCACTACCTGAGCGCCGGCCGGGTGCTCCAGCCGCACGCGCTGGACATCGACACGCGCCACCCCGAGTCCTACTGCAGGCCCGGCCTCGACGGACTCTGCAGGCTCGGCGACCTCACCACCAGGTAACATGACACCTCACCACACCTCACCACACCTCACCACACCTCACTACCTGAGCGCCGGCCGGGTGCTCCAGCCGCACGCGCTGGACATCGACACGCGCCACCCCGAGTCCTACTGCAGGCCCGGCCTCGACGGACTCTGCAGGCTCGGCGACCTCACCACCAGGTAACATGACACCTCACCACACCTCACCACACCTCACCACACCTCACTACCTGAGCGCCGGCCGGGTGCTCCAGCCGCACGCGCTGGACATCGACACGCGCCACCCCGAGTCCTACTGCAGGCCCGGCCTCGACGGACTCTGCAGGCTCGGCGACCTCACCACCAGGTAACATGACACCTCACCACACCTCACCACACCTCACCACACCTCACTACCTGAGCGCCGGCCGGGTGCTCCAGCCGCACGCGCTGGACATCGACACGCGCCACCCCGAGTCCTACTGCAGGCCCGGCCTCGACGGACTCTGCAGGCTCGGCGACCTCACCACCAGGTAACATGACACCTCACCACACCTCACCACACCTCACCACACCTCACTACCTGAGCGCCGGCCGGGTGCTCCAGCCGCACGCGCTGGACATCGACACGCGCCACCCCGAGTCCTACTGCAGGCCCGGCCTCGACGGACTCTGCAGGCTCGGCGACCTCACCACCAGGTAACATGACACCTCACCACACCTCACCACACCTCACCACACCTCACTACCTGAGCGCCGGCCGGGTGCTCCAGCCGCACGCGCTGGACATCGACACGCGCCACCCCGAGTCCTACTGCAGGCCCGGCCTCGACGGACTCTGCAGGCTCGGCGACCTCACCACCAGGTAACATGACACCTCACCACACCTCACCACACCTCACCACACCTCACTACCTGAGCGCCGGCCGGGTGCTCCAGCCGCACGCGCTGGACATCGACACGCGCCACCCCGAGTCCTACTGCAGGCCCGGCCTCGACGGACTCTGCAGGCTCGGCGACCTCACCACCAGGTAACATGACACCTCACCACACCTCACCACACCTCACCACACCTCACCACACCTCACTACCTGAGCGCCGGCCGGGTGCTCCAGCCGCACGCGCTGGACATCGACACGCGCCACCCCGAGTCCTACTGCAGGCCCGGCCTCGACGGACTCTGCAGGCTCGGCGACCTCACCACCAGGTAACATGACACCTCACCACACCTCACCACACCTCACCACACCTCACTACCTGAGCGCCGGCCGGGTGCTCCAGCCGCACGCGCTGGACATCGACACGCGCCACCCCGAGTCCTACTGCAGGCCCGGCCTCGACGGACTCTGCAGGCTCGGCGACCTCACCACCAGGTAACATGACACCTCACCACACCTCACCACACCTCACCACACCTCACTACCTGAGCGCCGGCCGGGTGCTCCAGCCGCACGCGCTGGACATCGACACGCGCCACCCCGAGTCCTACTGCAGGCCCGGCCTCGACGGACTCTGCAGGCTCGGCGACCTCACCACCAGGTAACATGACACCTCACCACACCTCACCACACCTCACCACACCTCACTACCTGAGCGCCGGCCGGGTGCTCCAGCCGCACGCGCTGGACATCGACACGCGCCACCCCGAGTCCTACTGCAGGCCCGGCCTCGACGGACTCTGCAGGCTCGGCGACCTCACCACCAGGTAACATGACACCTCACCACACCTCACCACACCTCACCACACCTCACTACCTGAGCGCCGGCCGGGTGCTCCAGCCGCACGCGCTGGACATCGACACGCGCCACCCCGAGTCCTACTGCAGGCCCGGCCTCGACGGACTCTGCAGGCTCGGCGACCTCACCACCAGGTAACATGACACCTCACCACACCTCACCACACCTCACCACACCTCACTACCTGAGCGCCGGCCGGGTGCTCCAGCCGCACGCGCTGGACATCGACACGCGCCACCCCGAGTCCTACTGCAGGCCCGGCCTCGACGGACTCTGCAGGCTCGGCGACCTCACCACCAGGTAACATGACACCTCACCACACCTCACCACACCTCACCACACCTCACTACCTGAGCGCCGGCCGGGTGCTCCAGCCGCACGCGCTGGACATCGATGTGATGTTGGGGGTTTGAATATCAAACAACCAGTTTGTAGCAACGGTGTTTATTGAATGCCTCTACCTAAGTCTTACAATAATGCGCACTAAAGTAAATTATGAACTAAGCAATATTTGATACTAATCTGTTAAGGCGAATACATATAACTACTTAAAGGCTATACACACTTCACCTCCGGGGGTGAAAAAGAGAAAAAAAAAAAAAAACTTTTTTTTTTTTTTTTCGATAACACATACATTAGGTTTAAGTATATTTAATCGTTAGATTTTAGTATTTAAACATTAGGTATAAGTATTTATTTAAACATTAGATTTTATTTTGTTATTCAAACATTGCAATGCAACTTATAACTACTGAAAATATGGCCTAGTTCTATTCTTATGAACTAAATCTATTTTATTATTTTTATTTATTTTGACGTTACATCCTAAATCTTCAATAACTTTATAGGGACCTTCAAAAATTGCATCTAATTTTCGACCAGTTTCGTTCTTTAATAATAACAAATCATCTTTTTCATACTTAGTTGAATTTACAGATCTATCGTACAATTCTTTCCGCTTATGTTTATTAAGTATTAAATTTTTCTTTGCATCGGCGTGAGCAAGTTGCAATCGGTATTTTAATTGTAATGGGTAATTATCTACATTATATAAAGGTTCTACTGATTTACATATACTACTTGGAATTCGACAAAGTTTACCAAACACAAGTTCATAGGGCGTATAATTTGTTTCAGAATGGACAGTATTATTGAAGCTAAAGCACCAAAACGGTAACCAATAGCTCCAAGTGTCAGTGTAATTCTCACATTGGATCCTTAAAAATGCACCCAAAGTTTTGTGCGCATTCTCAAGGGCGCCAACAGACTGATGATGATAGGCTGTGGAAGATAGCTTTTCAATATTAAGAATTTTGCAAACCTGTTCCATTGTAGCGGAGATGAATTCGGTACCGCGATCTGTGGCTATAGTTCCTGGAATACCAAACCTTAAGATAAACTGTCTAACAAATGCGTCAGCAATGGTCGCCGTTTCTTTATTTGTAAGAGGGATGGCCTGTACAAATTTAGATAACTCGCACTGTATAGTCAATATATAGCAATTACTATCGATGTCTTTATCTAAAGGACCCACAACGTCCAAGTATATTTTATCAAATGCCGAGGAAGCTGTTGTAGTAATTTCCATCGGCTCTTTGATATAGCGAAAATATTTAGATTTTTGACACTTCGTACATTTTTTAACAAATTCTTGAACATCCTTTTCGATACCTGGCCAATAGTACCGTGTTTTTATAGTGTTAACCATTCTGCGCACTCCAGCATGACCACTGGATGGAAGCAAATGGAAGTCGTTCATAATTAGAGATTTTTCCTTGTCATCAATAATTTTCTTTACTCCTCGCAATATACATATTCGTGGTCCGGACCAATGCGTGAGTGACGATATCTCATCGCATATATTCTTTATAAAATCAATATTTTCGTCATTTTTAACTACACAAACTTCATCGATACGTATCTTTTTACAAAAATCATTTAATTTCTGCACAAATTCGGCTCGCGAGAAATGTGCCTTGAAATCAAGATTAATGAATAATGTTCTGCGATTGGACACAAAAGCAAAACATTCCAATTCCTCTGTTATCATATTATTATCTCTTAACTTTTTCAATTCTCTACCTTTAATTAAAGACATTTCTATAGACTCTAACGGTTTTCTTAATATATCCACCACTCTAGGTTGATCAGGCCTATTGTCAGTGGATGTACTAAGATCCGCTGTCTTCGTGGCAACATTATTTTTAGATATCTCATCCATTTTCTTCTTTTGAGCCCTAGTCATCACAATCAACACTTGCTCTTGCATACTCTTTAGCTCATCCGATGTCATACATACTCTAGATAAAGCACCCGCTACAACATTATCTTTTCCTTTTACATAGACAATCTTAAAGTTATATTCTTCAATAGTCAATCGAAATTTAAGCAACCTACTCGAAGGATCTTTTAAACTAAAAAGATAAATTAAAGGTTTGTGGTCTGTCATTATTGTAAATTTTCTACCATATAAATAGGGTCTAAAATATTTGACGGACCAAACTATTGCCAACAATTCTTTTTGAATAGTAGGATAGTTCTTTTCCGCTTTATTTAAGGGTCTACTTGCATAAGCGACAGGTCTCTGATCTTTATTGCAGAGTACTGCGCCAATAGCTGTTCCTGATGCATCCGTTTGTAATATAAATTCGTTAGTTTCAGAAAAATCTGGATATTGTAAAATAGGTGAACTAGTCAAGGCATTTTTTAAAAACTCAAATGCATTTTTGCAATCGTCTGTCCAAATAAATGGTTCATTTTTTCTACAAAGTTTATTTAGTGGCATTGCTATGGCTGAAAACGATTTAATAAATTTGCGGTAATAGTTACAAAAAGCTACGAAGCGTTTAACTTCGTCTGAATTTTTAGGCGTAGGGTAATTAACTAATACTTTTGTTTTTTCTGGATCATGTAAAACTCCTTTTTCAGAAACAATATGACCTAAGTAAAGAACTTCCTTCTTTAAAAATTCACATTTTTGAGGGTTTAATTTTAAATTTACTTTTCTTAATCTTTCCATAATGTTTATTAAGTTTTGATTATGGTTATGTAAATTTCTTCCAAAAATAATTAAATCATCTTGGTAAACTAAACATTTATCGTAGGTTAGACCAGACATAGCTACAGACATCATACGGCTAAACGCACTTGGGCTGGTTTTAAGTCCCATAGGAAAGCGTTTCATCTGATACTGACCTGAATTTGTGGTAAAAGCTGTAAATTTACGACTTTCAGGTTCCAAAGTTACTTGGTAATAGCCTTGGTGAAGGTCAAGGTGACTAAAATATACAGCACCAGAGAGAGAATCTAGGATTTCATTAATATTAGGCAAGGGAAATTTATCATCACAAACCATATTATTCAATTTCCTATAATCTATAACTAATCGCCATTTCTTTTCACCGTGTTCGCTACCTTTTTTTGGCACTAACAAAATTGGACTTGACCATTCACTGTTCGATTCTTCGATAATATCGTTTTCTATCATTTTACTAACCTGTTTAGCTATTTCTGGTTTCAATGCATGTGGTAATCTATAAGGCTTTACGTAACTAGGTGTAGAATTTGGTTTTATTATTATAGCTTGTTGATAAATATTGGTTGTTGTTAATTTGTCTCCTTTCACATAAAATATGTCTGAATACTTTGTACATATTGCTGTTATAGACTCTTTCTCTTCTCCATCTAAATAATTTAAGTTTAATTCCGATAGTAATGATTGAACTCTAGAAACATCAATATTACTCTGACTAAATTGACAAATGTCATATTCACTTAAAGACTGTAATTCAGGAATAAATGATGGTAAGATTACATCTTCCTCACTAACGTTTAATATTTTAACAGGGATTCTATTATTTCTTACTTTCACTATGGTATTTGCTAAAAAAACATTCTTCTCTAACTCTCTCCCGCACACAATAACTTCTTCATCCATACTTTGATTAACATATACATAATGTATTGACTCTGATCTTGCTGGAATACTCAAAGTATTTTTTATCTTATCATTTTCATCAACAAAATTAAAATAATATGGTTTTCCATGCTTAATTAATGTTAAAATATTTGAACTTAAATTAATGTTGGCTTGAAACTTATTCAAAAAATCTAATCCTATTATTCCATCAGCTTTTAGCGGCAAGTTATCGAAAATAAGAAAGTCATGTTGAAATGTCTCATTGCCTTTTTTAAGAATTAAATTCACAGAACCTTGAGAACGACGTTGACCACCTATACCATTTATTAGAGTATTATCAGTATGAATAATAAGGTTCTTCGGCACAGTTTCATTTTTTATTATAGACAATGTAGCACCCGTATCTATTAACCAATAATATTTATTGTTGTTAGTATAAAACGTTACGTATTTAGCATGACCATTGCATGATAATATAAAATTCTTAAGATCGAAAAAACTGATTACTATTCTCTACATCAAGATTAGGTTTATCACCATGATTTAGTGCAACATTTGATGGCTCAGCGGAAAATATATTTCTATTAGTCTTATAATATCTAGAACCTCTATAACCTCGAAAACCATTTGTTGGCGTACGATAAGTACCTCTAAAAGTACCACGATTATAATAATTTTTACTATAATGCTGACGGTTCGGAAATGATGAATGTTGGTAATTGTTACGATATTGACCACGCAAGCTACCTCTTTGGTGTCCATAATTTTGTGGACGCCTCGTACTATGCGAACCTCGTCCATTTTTAGCCAAATGCATAATGTTACCTGATGACTGAAAAGATGTGGTCTCCTCGTCTTTAGCACCTTGGATGGCATCTTTCAGGTTACTATAGTTCCGGGCGGAGATAATCGTGCCTAACTTGGAGCTGCGTAGACCATCTGAAAAACGTTTTATTGCCAATTTTTCATTTAAAGGTTTTAAAACCACATAAGCATCGGAATTTCCGTCGGCTTGAGATATAGTTAACTCTGTAAATAATTTTTCTATTTCGGAACCATACATCTCAATCGACCTTGAACCTTGTTGCATATTTTGAAGTTGAGTCTGTATTGCTACGAAAGATTTTTTGGGTAGAAGATGTTGCCTTAAATCTGTAATTAATTATTTAATATTTTTGTATGAACCCGAAATTCGCAACTTGGCACTTTCTGTGAGTCTATTTTTCAAAACAAAAGTAATTAATAAAGCCTCACCTCTTTCGTCGAGCATGTCTGCGTACATCTCTATTGAATCTATTAGCCGTTTGGTCGTATCCTCAACACCATCCATAACCGGAATCAAATTACACGCAACCTTAAGGTCAAACTCCATTTTTCCTAAAACTGTTTGTTCAGGGAAAATACACAAATTATTTATGTCCTCATATACCTTCTTAATATTTTGAATGATATCTATCGCCGATGACAACTTAACATCCTTATTTTTCTCTAACAATAAAAATATTTGGTTACATATATCAAAAATATATTTAGCATCTCCTAATTTCGTCTCAATAACTTTTCCTTTATATCTACTCTGTCCCTTCTTAATCAAGTATTTTCGAATATCTAATAATGCATTACAATTTTTTATTAAATTTTCAATCATAATCTAAAAATAGCATACCTAAAATACATTAACACAGTTTACATAATTATAATAAAAGTGACAAACAAAAGAATCAAATTAAATTATAGAGAAACGCCACGGAAATATTCACTACATTGCAGTTTTGAGCGCGCGGTATCAAGTTCGCGTAGAGTCCGTGCACAATTCTAGCTCATTTATATATTCGCGTTATGAAATATGACACTCTGTTAATGTAAAGCACTGCTAATTTACTGATTTATTACACTTTTTTTTTTTTTTTCACAATTTATCACTTTCAAACCATGATGCTGGATCGACTCTCTCACTGTGCAGGTGTCTCTCCCACTCGTCCTCTAACGGATGCTCTAATGCGCTGCATCGCGCTAAGTCCCATTTCTTCTTGTATCCACTGGCGATGGCAATTTTTATACAGACGCAACATGAAATAAATTGCCAATAGGATTATAACCGCCAGGACAATAAATGTCACTATACTCAGCTGCTCCATTCGGTTCCCGATGTCCTTGAGAGCGCCGTCGTTTCGTCCCCCAGCAGCATTTTGAGTGAGGAACACTTCCTCTTTCTCAACGGTCGATCGACACATACTTTTAAATTAAACACACAACTTTTTATTTAAATAAAAAAAAACGCCCCTTGGCAGACCTCAAGGGCAGGGTCGCCATGTGATGTTGGGGGTTTGAATATCAAACAACCAGTTTGTAGCAACGGTGTTTATTGAATGCCTCTACCTAAGTCTTACAATAATGCGCACTAAAGTAAATTATGAACTAAGCAATATTTGATACCAATCTGTTAAGGCGAATACATATAACTACTTAAAGGCTATACACACTTCATCGACACGCGCCACCCCGAGTCCTACTGCAGGCCCGGCCTCGACGGACTCTGCAGGCTCGGCGACCTCACCACCAGGTAACATGACACCTCACCACACCTCACCACACCTCACCACACCTCACTACCTGAGCGCCGGCCGGGTGCTCCAGCCGCACGCGCTGGACATCGACACGCGCCACCCCGAGTCCTACTGCAGGCCCGGCCTCGACGGACTCTGCAGGCTCGGCGACCTCACCACCAGGTAACATGACACCTCACCACACCTCACCACACCTCACCACACCTCACTACCTGAGCGCCGGCCGGGTGCTCCAGCCGCACGCGCTGGACATCGACACGCGCCACCCCGAGTCCTACTGCAGGCCCGGCCTCGACGGACTCTGCAGGCTCGGCGACCTCACCACCAGGTAACATGACACCTCACCACACCTCACCACACCTCACCACACCTCACTACCTGAGCGCCGGCCGGGTGCTCCAGCCGCACGCGCTGGACATCGACACGCGCCACCCCGAGTCCTACTGCAGGCCCGGCCTCGACGGACTCTGCAGGCTCGGCGACCTCACCACCAGGTAACATGACACCTCACCACACCTCACCACACCTCACCACACCTCACTACCTGAGCGCCGGCCGGGTGCTCCAGCCGCACGCGCTGGACATCGACACGCGCCACCCCGAGTCCTACTGCAGGCCCGGCCTCGACGGACTCTGCAGGCTCGGCGACCTCACCACCAGGTAACATGACACCTCACCACACCTCACCACACCTCACCACACCTCACTACCTGAGCGCCGGCCGGGTGCTCCAGCCGCACGCGCTGGACATCGACACGCGCCACCCCGAGTCCTACTGCAGGCCCGGCCTCGACGGACTCTGCAGGCTCGGCGACCTCACCACCAGGTAACATGACACCTCACCACACCTCACCACACCTCACCACACCTCACTACCTGAGCGCCGGCCGGGTGCTCCAGCCGCACGCGCTGGACATCGACACGCGCCACCCCGAGTCCTACTGCAGGCCCGGCCTCGACGGACTCTGCAGGCTCGGCGACCTCACCACCAGGTAACATGACACCTCACCACACCTCACCACACCTCACCACACCTCACTACCTGAGCGCCGGCCGGGTGCTCCAGCCGCACGCGCTGGACATCGACACGCGCCACCCCGAGTCCTACTGCAGGCCCGGCCTCGACGGACTCTGCAGGCTCGGCGACCTCACCACCAGGTAACATGACACCTCACCACACCTCACCACACCTCACCACACCTCACCACACCTCACTACCTGAGCGCCGGCCGGGTGCTCCAGCCGCACGCGCTGGACATCGACACGCGCCACCCCGAGTCCTACTGCAGGCCCGGCCTCGACGGACTCTGCAGGCTCGGCGACCTCACCACCAGGTAACATGACACCTCACCACACCTCACCACACCTCACCACACCTCACTACCTGAGCGCCGGCCGGGTGCTCCAGCCGCACGCGCTGGACATCGACACGCGCCACCCCGAGTCCTACTGCAGGCCCGGCCTCGACGGACTCTGCAGGCTCGGCGACCTCACCACCAGGTAACATGACACCTCACCACACCTCACCACACCTCACCACACCTCACTACCTGAGCGCCGGCCGGGTGCTCCAGCCGCACGCGCTGGACATCGACACGCGCCACCCCGAGTCCTACTGCAGGCCCGGCCTCGACGGACTCTGCAGGCTCGGCGACCTCACCACCAGGTAACATGACACCTCACCACACCTCACCACACCTCACCACACCTCACTACCTGAGCGCCGGCCGGGTGCTCCAGCCGCACGCGCTGGACATCGACACGCGCCACCCCGAGTCCTACTGCAGGCCCGGCCTCGACGGACTCTGCAGGCTCGGCGACCTCACCACCAGGTAACATGACACCTCACCACACCTCACCACACCTCACCACACCTCACTACCTGAGCGCCGGCCGGGTGCTCCAGCCGCACGCGCTGGACATCGACACGCGCCACCCCGAGTCCTACTGCAGGCCCGGCCTCGACGGACTCTGCAGGCTCGGCGACCTCACCACCAGGTAACATGACACCTCACCACACCTCACCACACCTCACTACCTGAGCGCCGGCCGGGTGCTCCAGCCGCACGCGCTGGACATCGACACGCGCCACCCCGAGTCCTACTGCAGGCCCGGCCTCGACGGACTCTGCAGGCTCGGCGACCTCACCACCAGGTAACATGACACCTCACCACACCTCACCACACC
The DNA here is from genome assembly GCA_958496365.1 of Subacronicta megacephala. Lineage (NCBI taxonomy): Eukaryota > Metazoa > Arthropoda > Insecta > Lepidoptera > Noctuidae > Subacronicta > Subacronicta megacephala. The sequence continues at coordinate 305,012 of OY292535.1, forward strand.
TCACCACACCTCACTACCTGAGCGCCGGCCGGGTGCTCCAGCCGCACGCGCTGGACATCGACACGCGCCACCCCGAGTCCTACTGCAGGCCCGGCCTCGACGGACTCTGCAGGCTCGGCGACCTCACCACCAGGTAACATGACACCTCACCACACCTCACCACACCTCACCACACCTCACTACCTGAGCGCCGGCCGGGTGCTCCAGCCGCACGCGCTGGACATCGACACGCGCCACCCCGAGTCCTACTGCAGGCCCGGCCTCGACGGACTCTGCAGGCTCGGCGACCTCACCACCAGGTAACATGACACCTCACCACACCTCACCACACCTCACCACACCTCACTACCTGAGCGCCGGCCGGGTGCTCCAGCCGCACGCGCTGGACATCGACACGCGCCACCCCGAGTCCTACTGCAGGCCCGGCCTCGACGGACTCTGCAGGCTCGGCGACCTCACCACCAGGTAACATGACACCTCACCACACCTCACCACACCTCACCACACCTCACTACCTGAGCGCCGGCCGGGTGCTCCAGCCGCACGCGCTGGACATCGACACGCGCCACCCCGAGTCCTACTGCAGGCCCGGCCTCGACGGACTCTGCAGGCTCGGCGACCTCACCACCAGGTAACATGACACCTCACCACACCTCACCACACCTCACCACACCTCACCACACCTCACTACCTGAGCGCCGGCCGGGTGCTCCAGCCGCACGCGCTGGACATCGACACGCGCCACCCCGAGTCCTACTGCAGGCCCGGCCTCGACGGACTCTGCAGGCTCGGCGACCTCACCACCAGGTAACATGACACCTCACCACACCTCACCACACCTCACTACCTGAGCGCCGGCCGGGTGCTCCAGCCGCACGCGCTGGACATCGACACGCGCCACCCCGAGTCCTACTGCAGGCCCGGCCTCGACGGACTCTGCAGGCTCGGCGACCTCACCACCAGGTAACATGACACCTCACCACACCTCACCACACCTCACCACACCTCACTACCTGAGCGCCGGCCGGGTGCTCCAGCCGCACGCGCTGGACATCGACACGCGCCACCCCGAGTCCTACTGCAGGCCCGGCCTCGACGGACTCTGCAGGCTCGGCGACCTCACCACCAGGTAACATGACACCTCACCACACCTCACCACACCTCACTACCTGAGCGCCGGCCGGGTGCTCCAGCCGCACGCGCTGGACATCGACACGCGCCACCCCGAGTCCTACTGCAGGCCCGGCCTCGACGGACTCTGCAGGCTCGGCGACCTCACCACCAGGTAACCTGACGCCTCACCACACCTCACCACACCTCACCACACCTCACTACCTGAGGTTCACCGACACTCGCAACTTTCGGTATACGATTTCATGCCGTAAGGACGTAACTGTATACTATAAAACTCTGTTCGTTGCAGGCAAAGTTGGTCTTTGTAGACGAATACAAACAACTTCACAATGTACTCCTCTATTTTCAGGCACGGAATGTTAGAAATCGCGGGCAAGAAAGTGGACTCGGCTCGTTTGACGCGGCGCCTGTTCACCGACACGGTGGTCGGTCTCGCGGGGAAATACTCCATTATGAGGAAGTCGCTTGTCATCTATGATGATCATGGACCCGTCGCCAGGGGAGAGCGGATGGCGTGTTCTATGTAAGCTATAACACTAAAACTACTTATTTCGTGTGAGAGTACTTGTAGTTATAATATATTTAATTTTCACTTTATAAATTAGCACGAAAATGAAATTGCTCTGTAAATTATGTTAGGCGCTTAATATCGCATATTATTCGGCTCAAAGGACCAAAAAACTTAAAACGAACACTAATTATGATGATACATATTTTTTTCTATGTAGTGTAAATGGTCTTCATCGCCGCAAGGCAGTGGTCCGCGACTGGTTTGGTAACGGCGAGGCGGCGCCGCTCAAGGGGCGCATCGAGATGACGCAGCAGTCAGAGTATGACGTCACCAACGTACAGGTCACACTCGACGGACTCATCGACGTCAACGACTACAAGATACATGCGGTCAGATTAACTTTATTTTTTTCAATTCATCAAGCCATTAAATTGTCCCACTGCTGGGAACGTGTCTCTCTGAGAATGAGAGTCATTAGGTCAACCACGCTAGCCTACTGTAGGTTGGCAGACTTCATATATACGCCGTCAAGAAAATCTATCAATCATAAATACAGGTTTTCTTACGATGTTTTCCTTCACCGTTTAGCGCGTGATAATTAATACATTAATACGCACATTATGTCTTCAAAAGTCAGATCCGCTTGCCTTGGATTAGAACTTGAAACATTTGACTTGGCAGTGCGATGGTCACATGATTATCGTTCATTGTCGCGGTTACTCTGATCTTTTAGGACATGAATCAGAATGAGTGATGATTTTAAACGCATCGTTTTTAATTATCATACTAAAACATACGGTAATCGTAATACTGGTTAGCCTGAAACCATGACAACTTATTATAAGAAATTATTACCTACTATTGCTCGACCATTTCTATCGTTGAACCGTAGCAAAAAGTTCGTTTGACAGTTACTATGAAATCCGCAACAGGAGATAGGAACGCAATGTATTCAAGTCCTTGAGAATGTTAGCTACTATATTGTGTGCAGTTGTATTAAAAAGAGTTCTCTAAATCTATTTTGATTTGAATTGGTCCTTTGATTGTAGGTCCCCGTGGAGAAAGACCTGGAGTTTCCGTGCGAGAAGACCACACTGTACGACACCTTCAACCCCTACCACGTCAACAAGAGTCTTAGCCCACCCCCCACTAGAGGTAATTTTCTTATTTCATGTTACTGTTAGTACAAATTTTGGCTAGCAAGTTATAACAAACGCAAAAGGTCATTATCATACGAACTTGAATACTTTAAGTTCAAAATCATCCTTTTTATTTTAAATTAGCTTACCCGAGTTTATGAAACGTATTGACTCTAGTAGCACGGTTCCAAAAACTTGATCTTATGGAGAAGAATCTGACAAGAAACTTTAAAAATAAAAGGTGTTACATTATTCACTAATACATTATATGGCGATAGCACGATGTGAGGATTTTGAAAGTTAATGTCTTAATTAGTCTGATGTCGGGATTAAAACTAAGAGAAGGTTCCCAGCATCGGAGAACTCAATGTCAACCTATGCTTCATATGTAACTGAATTAAAAAGTTTGTTTCGTTCCTTAGGTACGGCGGATCAGTACGAGCTGGGTGACCTGGGAGTGAAGTACGGTCTGGTTGAATCTCGCTCGCTCACCACTCACTACAACGAGACACAGGTCTCTCTGTTCGGGCCCTACAGTGTGCTGGGCCGCTCCGTTGTATTGCATAAAATGGTATGCGAGGATTAAATACTACATATTAGTACTATTTAGGTATATAATGGCTGATGAAGGTGCTCGCTTGGCAAACGAGCAGGCAAGTCACCTGATGGTAAGTAGTCATCGCCAAGTATGGACACCTAAAATACCAAAGTAGTTGAGATGTATTGTTGAGCCCTATTTAAGGAGAAGGGAGGGGAAAGAGAGAAGCGAAAAGGAAGGGATTGAGGAAGGAATTGGTCTTCGGCGCTCTACACTCACCGTACAAACTGCAGCAGTATGGATATTGGTACTTGACGTCGATATTCTGTGGGAGGGTAGTCCCCGGTCGTGCCAACACATTCATGTTGGCATGTAGACATAATAAAGGCAGTATTACTACAAGTAGTAGTAGTCCCGTAAAGTTTTTGTTGTATGGGCTGGACAGAGTATTGGGTCTTACCAATTTATTTTGCCAGACGATTGAGAACAAATAACAAAACTTGGTAAATGTCGCTGGGAGTCGGATGCAGGCGGCATATTATCAGTCGGTGTAGGAGTCTATGGGGGAGGCTTTTATTAAGCAGTGGACCTCAATTTTTGGCTGATTACGATGATGAGGTATCCGATGTTGTTTGCAGAAGAACCGCCGCTGGGCATGTTCGTCCATCGAGCGCGGCTACAGTCCGTCGGAGGCCCGCGAGCTGCGCGCCATAGCGTCGTTCCACCACCCCGGGGGGTTCGCCAGGGGGTACGTGCGCTTCACACAGCTCATACACAACGACTACAGCGCCAGCGACACCGTCATCGAGGTCAAGCTCAGCCATCCGGGAGTACGGGACACCAATTTGGTGAGCACCATATTTATATCTCTGTATAAATCTCCTCTATGATAGGGTATGTCCGGAGGTAAAAGCGGCGTCAGAATTGCAATCATGTATGTGGCTGCCGCTTCGAAACTCACCCATTGCTCTATCGACATGAACTGATTCCCGTTCAAGTACCAGAAGTTAACAAGAATACTAATAATGTGAGACCCACATTGCTAGTCAGTTATAAAAAAAACCGTATAAGTTAATTAAAACGAGTTTTCGAGTGGAGATCACGCCTAGGTAAACGTAGTGGAGGATGACCGCCGGTCAAATGGAGAGACGACTTGCGGAAGGCAGTCGTCAGTGAATGGATAAGGAAAGCCGAAGATCGAGCCGTGTGGCGATCAGTAGGAGAGGCCTACATCCAGCAGTGGACGAGTATGGGCTGATGATGATAATGATAAGTTAGTTTATGTAATATAAAGTATTAGAGTAAAATAATACAATAATGTAAGGAACAATATATACAGTACGACAATTTGTGTTCGAACGGTTATACTGTGAATACACACGCGATGCGCGTGCGTCACTCGCGTAGTGCGGGGAGCGCATGCGTCCCCGGCCGCGCGGGGCCAGCCGCCCACGGGCTAGGGAGCCGCGCGACGGACTGCCCCACTAGTATAGTGGTCCTAAGCGTGACTGCTGACTGCTATGCTTAGAGTCCTGGGTTACATCCTCAGGTCGAGTAAAGTATTATTGGGTTTTTCCCAAAAACACTTTCCTTGATATTGTTAATGGCAATAGGCGCTCCGCCTATTACATAAACATACCAGCGAAGTGTGGGTGTACATTAGTACACCTCTACCTAACTCTTTGAGGAATACAGACATGATGTTTTAGCAGCCTCAAGTGATGTAAGTATGTGTTGGTAATTCTGTTTACATAAATCCAGACGCTGAACCACAACTGGGCGATATTCGTGAACCCGGTGGGAGTGGACGCGGCCGTGCAGGTGACCAACACGCGCTGCGTGGCGGGAGGGTACCGCTGGAACCCTTACTTCACACAGCTCGCTGACCCGCTCAACGTTAGTAATACTATCATTTATAATGCTTTAATAATAATTACTACTAGTAACCTGCCATTGACTGCAGACCCATGTTTTATGGTCGTGGCCCAGTTGTAACGGACGCCACTTACGGGATGTAGGTCATACGTGCAAACGCAGACAGGCGCTTTACTTTGTGTAAATGATTTCATCCACTGCACCCAAAACGATGAAGAAAAACATCGTGAGGAAACCGGCATGTCGTAGAACCAAAGAAGACATGTGACATCTACCAACTCACACTGGGCCCGCGTTGTAGATTAAATCCTTTCACCGAGAAAAAGCCTGTATGCCTGCAATTGTGTGGATGAATGCTACTAGCTTATTTAAGATTATTTGGGAAGGATAACTTTCCAAATGAGTTAGCAAAGTGCTCTTTAAGAAGAAGACGATCATCAGAGACTTTCCTGTGAAATGGAAATCAAATATACTAGAGTTATTGGATGAACATACAATTTAGAGATTCTGCTAGATGTAGAATCTCTCTCTCTAGATGTAAAATAACGTGAGTATTTGTTGTTGTCAGCACGACCTGTACAACCAGGAGTGTGGGCCCGACAACCCTCTCCGCTGTGACGTCGGAGACCTCACCGCCCGGCTCGGCACCATCAGTGAGTATTGACCATAAAATATGGTATACTAACGACTACTTACTAAATCTTCTTCTTGTACAGTCGGTCGGAGGACTCTCGACTCGGAGGACCAACACATCTAATAAAGTAAAATTCAAGACGTGAAATGTGGAAGAGAAATTCGACATCATAGGCAGTGGGCTCGGTAGCTTAGTTGGCAAGGCGTCAAACCCTGCATGAGATCGAATTTTTCTTTCACTAGAAATTTTCTTTAATTAGAAAATTCGTATCTTTGTGAACATTTCGCAATATTTAATGCTAAAAATAAGTACAATACAGCTAAAGTTGCTTCTTAATTCTTAGATATAGGGGGTGAACGTCAAATGTTCATGGACAGTAACTTCCCCCTGGAGGGCACGGTGAGTGCCGTGGGGAGGTCCATCGTGATCTTCGGTCCCGACAGGAGCTCGGAGCGCTTCGCCTGCGCCAACATCGAGCCCGACAAGGACATCATCAAATATGTCAATATTATGAAGCCGCCGCGGTTTGTGCTGTAAGTATTACATTTTCTTAAACAAAAAGCTTACCTGGAATGTGGGTCACACACAGCGTTGCCCATTTTTTTTGCCTAGTCGGGATATAGGCACATTTTGAGTGAAAAAATCATGATTCTTCAGTCGAAAGCGGGACATAGTAAAAAAAACGTATTTAATCAAAAGTTTTTATTTTATTTGATTTCAAATTACGTTTACGTGCAGTCAAGTCAAAGTGGGATTGAGCCTGTCCCGCGCGGGACATTTAATTTTGATTTAAAAATCGAGACGTCCCGCCAAAATCGGGACGTCTGGCAACGCTGGTCACACATTACTAGTATTCTTGTTAACCCCTCGTGCTAAGCTAAATGCTTTTATTACGAGTGGGTTCACGTCGGTAGTGCAATGGGTGAGTTTTGAACATGATCGCAAGTCCGAGACCCTAGCCATTAGGCTACTGCCGGCGCCGCTTCAATCTTGTAGCGACATCTAGCGCGCAACGTGGAAACTACGTCGTAACCGATCTTAAATCGCGCAAGCGGAATTTGCCGCGCGACGAGCATATAATACAAACGGCCGACATCAACTGTTGGGCCGTAGCCCGCCAGGCAAAACACCTGCCTGGTTGGAGGATCCTCCGTTTGGTTGGAGACGCAACACACCTCGCCTCTCCATAATATTAATGACACTGGAGAAGTAAATGGTATTAGAAGTAAATTAGATAAAATGATATAGGTATAATACCTAATTTTAACATAGATACAATATCTATGTTAAAATTAGGTTAGGTTAGGTGCGCGATAAGAAGGGAGCGGGGGCGGGTAACGCTACACACGGAGTCAATAATCCAAAGATTTATCTCGAGATAGACATTGTTGGTAAAGAATAAAATAATAAGTATCAATTTTAAGTATTTATTTACTTCCTACCGCTCCCTTCTTACCGCGCAGGCGATACGCGAGTTAAACGGTCGGCCTATAGTAAGGTTAACTTTGATTTTATTATAGTAATGGATGTACTTCTTAATATATTTGAAATATAATCGTTAATTCACCGGCCAATCCTATAATATCAGTAAAGAGGTACTATAGAGATCGATCTGTGGCACCTCTTTACTGATATTATAGGATTGGCCGGTGAATTAACGATTATATTTCAAATATATTAAGAAGTACATCCATTACTTTGATTTGATTTGATTTGACACTCTTTTAAAATAAGAGGTATAACATTTTTAACTGGTACATTATGGCAATATGAGGATGTGAGAACATTCAAGGTTAATGTCTGAATTAGCTTAAGTCAATATTAAAATCAAAAGGTTCCCAGCAACTGAGAACTTAATTTTATCCTAAAAATAAGAAGTTATGTGGAAGAAGAATTCCACATCATCAAACAAATAAACTATAAATTGTATCTAATCAGACATGAACGGCTAGAATGCACTCACATTTACAGTCCATTTTTATAAGTTGTGGTAAACAATACTAACCATATGAAGACATCCCGAGATATGAATACTGAATATATTCTGGTAAAACTGGCGTCCGTATTTTGACACCACACGTTATTATCGTCAATGTAGTCCTTTATTTTATAATATGCTTTCTCAACAAGAACCGATTTAACGTAATTTTTAAATTTCTTGCCAGTGAGATCAGTAATAGATTTCGGGTGTTTATTGTAAAAACGCACACAATTTCCTAAAAATGATTTATTTGTTTTAGTTAATCTAAATTTAGGAACCACTATTTTATGTTTACCTCTAGTATTATGGTTGTGGATGTCGCTATTTATGCTGAACATATGCAAGTTTTTGCGGATATACATGATGTTTTGAAGTATATAGAGTGACGGCAGAGTTAGTATATTGACGTTCTTGAAGACTTCTCTAAGGGAATCGCGAGGGCCCATATTTTAGATTGCGCGGATGGCCTTTTTCTGCAAGATAAAAATTGAATCTACGTCAGCAGCTGATCCCCACAGCAGAATACCATATGACATAATGCTGTGAAAGTAAGCAAAGTATACAAGTCTAGCCGTAGCTACGTCAGTGATCTGCCTAATTTTCTTCACTGCATATGCTGCGGAACTTAATCTGCGAGACAGGGCTGAGATGTGAGCACCCCATTGCAACTTACAATCAACCGTAATACCTAAGAAAACAGTTTCATTGATTAGATCGATATTGCTGCCTTCAAGAATTAAATTACTTTTAACTTGTGGTACATTTGGTAACGAAAATTTTAGTCATTTTGTTTTGCTAGCATTAAGAAGTAAATTATTAGCAGCAAACCAGCTAGATAGTGATTTTAGGCTCTCATTTACATTTACAGTTAAGTGAGGTATCGTCGGCAAATCAAACTATATTAGATAACTCAGACATCATATAGGGGAGGTCATTTATGTACGCTAAGAACAGGAAAGGGCCTAAAATAGAGCCCTGTGGAACACCCATTTTAACTACAGCCCCGGGAGATGTGACTCCATTAATGCCCACTTTTTGTTGCCTCTCAGAAAGATAGGAAGACACAAGCTCCAAAGATAGCCCTCTCATTCCGTAGTAGTCTAATTTACGGATCAGCGTGTTGTGATCAACGCAATCAAAAGCTTTGGAAAGATCACAGAAGATACCTATCGCATCTTGTGATCCTTCCCAAGCCTCTAGAATGTGAGAGACTAGTTTAGTGTCTGCATCAGACGTTGACCTGCCCTTCGTGAAGCCAAACTGTTCATTGTGTAAGATCTTATTTTTGTGGAAATGTGCAATCATTTGATTCAGCATGAGTTTTTCAAATATTTTACTTAGAGCAGGGAGAACAGAAATGGGCCTATAATTACAGGGATCTGCCTTACAGCCTGATTTGAAAATTGGGATAACTTTACTTTGTTTCATTAGGTCTGGAAAAGTTCCTGTCTTAATACAGAGATTAAACATATTAGCAAGGATCGGAGCGATATCGTCAATAATGGAATTCAGTATTCTAACAGATATGCCCCATAGATCTTCTGTATTTTTCATCTTTAAACTTTTAAACGCTTTTTTGACCGAAAGGGGAGATACTTTGGTAAATTCAAAATTTGGTACGTTTCTATTGAAAAAATTCTTAGCAAGGGATTCTGCTAATAATGAGGACGAATGTAGAGATTTTGTGACCTCGATCGAAATATTAGTGAAATATTGATTAAAAGCTTTAGCGACTTCTATTTTGTTTGAAATTACTTGATTGTTTATTTTTAAATTCAGGTCTGAATCCTATTTATTGTTGTTGCCCATTTCCGTATTTATTATCTTCCATACTGTTTTAATTTTATTATCAGATTTGTTTATTTGTCTACTGATAAGTTTAGATTTAGCTTAGATGCATACTTTTTTAAAGCATTTAGAATATTTCCGCACATAACTATGAAAACCTAAGTCAGAGGTAAGTGATTTTTCATAATATAGTTTGTAAAGCACATCTCTACTTTTTCTAATGCCATCTGTGGCCCATTCATTAAATTTACTATGTTTACGTTGTGGAGCACTTCTAAGAGGGCACGACTTATTAAACGATTCACATATTATATTAAATAGTTTGTTATAAATCGTGTCGGGGTCTCTAGAAGTAAAATTAGTGTTACACAGTTGCATTTTAACTAACTGCTGCATAGAATGTTGTTTATTTTCCGTTAGAGATCTAATCTCGATTTTTTTATTAATAAATGGGCTTTTTTTAGTCTCAATAGAGATCAGCTGTCCCATGTGATCTGATCTAACACCGCTAACTAGTGAATAGTCTTGAACTGTACAATTTGAGAAGATATTATCAATACAAGTAGTGGAAGTAGCAGTTATTCTAGTGGGTTCGTTAAAGATATGTTCTAGATTAAAAGAATTAAACAAGGCTAATAATTGACGTATTTCAGACGATTCTATTAATAAATCAATGTTAAAATCACCACAAACAAAGATGTATTTCTTACATTTAAAAACTTTTCTAAGAACATCTTCCATTACTGTCAAGAACATTGAAAAACTTGAAGAAGGTGGCCTATACACACATACAATAATATAAGTTCCTACTTCAGCACATGCTACCTCACATAAACGATCAACAGAGCACGAGACGATGTCAACAAATACTGATATATCAAGAAAATTTTACAACTTAAAAGATCCAACTGCAAAAAAACCTGAAAAACGATCGAACACATAGATATAATTTCAGTTAATGTAAGTAGTTACATGTTTGTAGAGACACAAAGAAAAACACAACTCATTCTGTTGCAAAGCGTTTTATAGTATTAGAACTATAGTATTAGAATGATTCTACCATATCATATTACTATAGCATTTTATTAGTTATATCTTTTGGGTTGGAGGATGTTTTCAAAACGCTACATATTAAGGTCATTGTCATCATGGCAGAATCTCTGCAGGAGTTGAAGTTGATGCTGAACAGCCTTGGCGATTCTTCACGGGGGGTTGGTTTAGGGATGAACCTGGATAAAACCAGTAGTGTACTAACAGTGTTCATGTCACCCCGAGACCTGTATGCGTGAATGACGCTGCCTGCCTCGCTGCCCTCAAGGTTGTGCAAGAATACATAAGTATATCTTGGCCAAACTATACAACTGGGGTGGCACAACTTTGAGAAGGAGGTGATCAGAAGAATACGTTCGGGCGGGCGGCATTCGGGAAGCTGCTTGATATCTTCGAATCGTCGATCCCACAATCCCTAAAGACTAGGGTGTATAACCAGTGCGTCCTACCCGTAATGACTTACGGAGCCAAAACGTGGATGGGACTGGTCAGAAAATTCAAGGTTGCTCAGTGTGCAATGGAGAGAGCAATGCTTGGAGTTTCTTTGGTAGATAGAATTCTCAACGATGTCATTCGCCAAAGAACTAAAGTATTTATATTGCGAAGAATAAGCATTCTGAAGTGGAAGTGGGCCGGCCATGTCTGCAGACGGACAGACTATCGTCGGAGCAGACAAGTGCTAGAGTGGAGACCGCGTTTAGGCAAACGTAGTGTGGGACGCCCTGCCATGCGATGGACCGACGATTTGAAGACGGTGGCTGGCAGCGGATGGATGCGAGCTGCCCACGCCGGGATGGTTGGTGCTCTTTAGGAGAGGCCTAAGTTCAGCAGAGGAGTGCAATAGGCTGATATGATGATGATAATGACTGAATGGTTCAGCTTACCTAGTCTTTTTGGATTAATAAAAATGTATGTCTAGAAGTCAGCGAGATGTGATTTTGCAAAATACCTACACTTTTTTCTCTTCACAGTGGTATGTTCCTGGATGACATGCGCCGTGTGATGGGAGTTCCCGAGTGGATGATGAGTGTGGATGCGCGCCGCACACGGTCCCTGCACGGCGGCACCTGCATACAGCTGCTGCTGCACTTCACCGGGCCCCACGCCAACAGGCTCGAGCTCGACTTCACCAGGTATGAGTGTGGACGAGTGCCGCACCCGGTCCCTGCACGGCGGCACCTGCATACAGCTGCTGCTGCACTTCACCGGGCCCCACGCCAACAGGCTCGAGCTCGACTTCACCAGGTATGAGTGTGGACGAGTGCCGCACCCGGTCCCTGCACGGCGGCACCTGCATACAGCTGCTGCTGCACTTCACCGGGCCCCACGCCAACAGGCTCGAGCTCGACTTCACCAGGTATGAGTGTGGACGAGTGCCGCACCCGGTCCCTGCACGGCGGCACCTGCATACAGCTGCTGCTGCACTTCACTGGGCCCCACGCCAACAGGCTCGAGCTCGACTTTACCAGGTTATAACATATCCACCGATAATAGTCTTTTGTACATAACGTCTCCGTCTGATTTATTTATTTGTAGCAGAACGATCAGCAAGAAATCCGTTCAAATTAATTGATTGCTCACTAAAAATAGAAGCCTTTCTATCAATCTTCTCGCAATACTTCAAACATTCCAAATTCTCATCAGCAAACGGATTCAGTTCATTATATTCCAGGAGCGCATTGCGCACGATCTAAAAGCTTAAATTTTGCACAGAGGTTCTCTTTATGGTATATTCCAAGGATAGAGATTTGTAATAGTAGTGCCTCACTAGCATGTCAACATGCCAGCATGAATGGGTCGGAACGACTGGGCAAATACTACCCTCCCTCAAAATATCGACGTCAAGTATGCATACTGTTGCGTCTCGTACGGTGAGTGTTGAGCGCCGGAGGCCCAATTCCTCCCTCAGTCCCCTTCCTTTTTCTTTTTCCTTCAATTCTCTTCTCCTTAAGGACGCTATCACATTTTGAACTTGCTCAAGTTTAGGTATCTTATTTGCAACACAACAACATTACGCGCACGCACACATTGAAACCGCTGTCGGACGATTTTATACGTAACTTAACTAATCTTGATACGTGAAGGTATTATTTTTTAATTTATTTTACTGTTGTTAATTGAGTCAAATTAGTAATAAGTTTGCAATCGATTTTGGTAACCATGTAAACATGATTATCCCTAGTAGGTACCAACTGCGTGATTTTTTCAGTTATTTTTATAGTTTATCAATCACTCATTACGTAAATAATGTAGGTACCCGAAATAAATGGATTAATTACCATATTCATACGAAACTAACGACTATTTTGCTACTACAAGGAAAACCTACGATCCCCATTTTGAAAAGATGTAACTACTTATCTGCTGACAATTGTTGGATCAATATATTTTCAAATATTAGCCTGGGAGTTTATACCTAGCACACTTTCGTTGTGATATTTAAAAATGATCATTCCCTTATGGAAACTGTAAGTATATTATTTACTGAGATCAGTATTTTCTTCCCTACGACTAGGGATGTGACTTTACGGTAAAAATATCGATTATTTGAAAATCGATTTTTATTTCTCTCAAAAAAATCTATTATATAAAAATTGATTTTTCATAAGATAATAATCGATTTAAAAAATCGTTTTTTTAATAAGATTAACAAATAATCGTTTTTTTATAAATAATAATCGTTTTTTTTAATAATACCGACGACGTCTGAGAAGAAATGTCGAAACAAACTCAGTGAACCATGGTCTTTTTTAAAGTCCAGACAATAGTAACATCAAAGATATGTGAATTTTACAAGCTTTGAGTTGATCTGTCCTAACAGACGGCAAAGAAGTTTTTGCAAAGAAGTTCAAAATTAAAATGAAGGCCAGCCTTTTTTCAACCGAACTCAAAAAAGGAGAAGGTTCTCGATTCGTCTGTGTTTTATTTCTTTTTTTTTCTATGTTTGTTACGCTATATCTCCATGAACTATTCCTGCTCCTGAAAACAAAAAGGCAACATTAGTAGGCGACCGTACCAACTAAGTCGATTTATCACAGAAACATTACATCTGTCATCTTGAATCAAAAATTGGATGGTATATTCATAAACATCACCTCCACAATCAATAAAAATATAGATTTTTTATAAAAAAAATAAACCCGCCATTTTGAATTAAAACATAAATGACACACGGCTACAGGTCAACTTATACAAAACCAGTTTAAGCTGATCTCGCACTGTATAGGCTTTCCATACAATAAGAGGCCAGCGTACACTGGTTTTGTATAGCTTAATGTGTAGCCGTGCGTACTCGTAATCACCACCCCCAAAAATACCAAAATCGACTATTAGTATATACGGTATCGCATGTCTCAAAAATATTTTTTTACGCCATTTTTTTTGTACTATAGATAATAATATCATTATTTATCCGTAATCTACATCCATTACTGCCTAATTAGTCTAGTGGTCCTTAGCGCGACTGCTACGCTAGAGGTCCTGGGTTCGATCCCCGGGTCGAGCAAAGTATTATTGGGTTTTTCTATGAAATTCCCAGTAGCAGCTCGGAGTCTGGATTTGTGCCGGGTTAATGGCAATAGGCTCGCCCCCTATTACATGGGACCAAAACATACCGGCGAAATGTGGCGGCGAAATGTGTACATTGGTACACCTCTGCCTTACCTTTCGGGGAACACAGGCGTGATGGTATGTACATCTATCATGCAAAAATTACAACAATGTATTTATTTCTAAAACAAATTTCAATACTTGTACTTACTTTTATTTCGGACCGAAAAAGTATCAACATTTTCGAGACCGAGTCCAACCAGAGTATACAACAGGGCACTCACCTTTTACGTAATATTTTTTTCGACAGCATGCGATACACCCGTGCTTCCGCGAGCGCGTTTGAGCGCGGTATGACGAACGGCGAGTAGAAATTGTATGGAGAAATTTGGCAGCGTTTCATATTTTCCTCATAAATTAAAAATTTATTCATTTGGCTACAAAATTTTTAGCCATTCGTATAGAGGACTATATAAGCAACATTTTTCTATAATTTTTTTGTTTAAATTTGCAGTGGATTTAGCTGTACTGGTACTTATTCAGACCCCATTTTTTTCATTTTTTTGCGATTAGTGTGATGGTGAAATCGTATTTATGTGAAAATGTTGTATAGGGTTATACAATTTTTATGGAATCATTGTGGAGATGAATATATTATCTTTAATTTGAAACCAAGATATCCTCGGAGTTGTGCTCCTAATTCGTTAAAATGGTACCGGAAAAGCACTGATATTTGTAGAAAAATGTGATAGCGTCCTTAAAGCTCGGCAACGCATCTGCAACTCCTTTGGTATTGCATATGTCTATGGGCGGCGACGACTACTTACCATCAGGTGGATTGCCTACTCGTTTGCCGAGTTATTCTTTAAAAAAAGGACGAACATTTCGTACATAAAGGGGGGGTATAAGCGTGTACGGTCAATTAAAATCCTTGGAATTAGAAAACTAAAATATTATACCTACAAAGTTTTATGATGTTAAACAAAGAATAAGGAAGAATATTTTCAAATGAAACCCATAGTAAAATAGGGGTGCAAACTTTGCGTGGAAAAATAATATTCAATAGAAATTGCGACTCCTTTCCTCCTTCTTAAAATAAATATTCTAACAAGTATTTCGTGATTTAGTGAAAATCAGCCGCTTTGGGGACTGAAATGGGCGTACAAACTTTGTATAGAAAAATAATAATGTAAGTATAGTCATTTCGACATAAAACTTCGTAAGAATACTGCTAAGAACAAAAAACCAAATACTGGTTGGCGTTGGAATCGACATCAGGATATCTTGGTCTACGGCGGTGACTAAGGTTAAATTTGTTAACAGATGAAGGCTGTAATAAAAAGACCGGCGATGAGAGGACAAAGGACTTGTCCTCCCGACGTTTCTTTAGAAAGATGCGTGGGAGTGAATACGTCTCGGTTATTTATATCTCACTGAAATATTTCCCAATATTATAGTCATTTCATATAGATTATTGACTTGTATTTTGTAAAAAAAAGTAGGTTAACATGTACTTATACAACATTTATTAACATCAAACACTTGTTTAAAGTACTCACAAATGTATTCCAATATAAGTACAAAATAGGTCACTTACATCGATTTAAGTTGGAGTAGGACGGGGATAGCACTGTAGTGGGAGAGGGGCAGGATTCCTGGAGTTGAGCGTTACCGACGAGACTGCGAACCCTGGAAATTAAAAAGCTTCAGTTAATTAAATTTTAAAGCTAACTTACTGATATTTTCAGTTTTTAAAGTAACATTAAATATCAACAAATTGCCCTTACGCGTATTATCACAAGTACACAATAACAGTTTATTAATGTTTTTTCTTGCTTGATTGAATCATCCTGTTGTGAAATCTTCCATTAAACCGGCGAAATGAAACCCTATAAGACCAAAACTTGGTTATTATCATCTCTTCTTGTAATTCCACCGGGACCCACACCAAGAAGGAGCTGAACCTGACTTTGTTGTGGGAGATGAGCTTTTCGACTCTTACGACAATTTGAGTTTTCATCTTGATGAAATCGATGATCTCCTTTGGCGTCGTGCTGTGATCTAACTGGGATACGTAATATAAAACCGTTTTCTGTGGTTCCCGTAGGCGTGGAGTCACTTTATTATATTTCCCCGCAATTTCGGCAATAGCTGGTGCAGATGGATCATTTGATCTCTGGTCACTGGATTCCGGATAGGATTTCTTCTCCGCCTTAGTTGCTGTTCTTAAGCCATCGTGAGGTTCATCACCAACAGTTGCTTCACTTCGAGATGGAGACCAGCTTCCAGATGATGATCCTTCTGGCGTTCCCGTCCCTTGTCTGTTGACGTCATCAATCGTCATCCTATTCAAATATACTAAAACTCTATGCATATCGACTTGCATGTTCCTCATGGAGTATTTCAAAGTGACAACGTCTTTGCACAGACGCAGAGCATCAACATGGTACACAACAGCAGGAGGTAGCCTTCGCAAGTCCTTAGCTACGAAAGTGGGTACCCTAGACCGACATTCATGAGTGGTAAAGTGTTTGAGTATCTTTATAATGTCCACAAGACATCTGCGTTTGTTATCGAACTTAACTTTGGTAGTTCTTTCATTCGCTATGCCCAAGGTCTCGTACAGCAGCATCCTGGCTCTCCGAATTTCATCTTCGCTGTAATTCATCAAGCAAGTTTGTATGATGTGATCATCTTCCATTAGATCGATCTGATTCTGCACAAAAGCCAACGGTTCACTGACAACTAATTTATTGGGATCCATCTTGAACAAAAATTTGGGAGCAGGAAGGACGTCTGCTCTCAGTGGCGTAAAGCGCTTTACTGAACAATCAATAAGCGGGTTGGATCGAGAAACCCGTCATTCTCGGAAATCGTAAGTGTTATATAAACATAGCTTTAATTTACCTTCATCAAACTTATTAGGCGAATTACATTAATGCTGAATTATTTATTAGGTAGTTAATATTTGAAATAACTATTCAGTGTATGGGCGATTCAAGCTGCGTTCAAAAACTCACGTACTTAAATACGTAAAAGAACTATTTGTTGCAAAAGTCAAAGAGTTACGCAATAAAGTAAGCAGAACAAGCTTGCTGTCCCTTATATGAGATAAGGATGGGACCTATGAGAATTAATAATTATAATATGGACTTAGGACGCTAACGTTTGGTTTCAGATTACTGGCATCAGGGCGTCTAGACTCCCCCAGCATATTCATCCCTGGTTATGTGAACACGAAGAGAAAGAGGACCATATCGTACCGACCATGTGGAACGACAGACCCCAATGAGAGGAAGAGTAAGTTATACTTCTATTTCGTATATTTGTACACCTTGAAATAGTCCTTAAAATTGTGAAGATTAGGGATTGAGCGCGAGTTTGTGCTATCTGAGCCCCACTTGTGACCGCTTGTATCATCACTTTAAATAACCGCAGTTCAGGGTTCAGCCACAGACTGTCTTGTAAATTTTCACCATTTTCACGTGATCGTCCCGCAAAAACATATCTTTTACGAGATTCTAGTGCACATGGTATGACGGATAAGGTAGCCAGGAAGCTACAGGCACAGTACAAATAAAACGTTTTATGGCCCAAAAACTGACTTTTTTGAAATTCAATGTAATGTGTAATGAAATAGGTCATCCTTATTACCTTTGTTTCTTTAAGGTTGATTAATAACAAAATTGTCTTCATAATATTGCAGGTACAAAGGTCGGTAGTCTATAGGCCTGGTTATTTACTAATACATGTACCGTATAGCATGATAGAGGTATGTGCAAGGATCGCTGTCGCTCCCTAGTTTCTGCCTACACCCATGGGAGAAAAGCGTATGGTTCTGCTTAAAAATAACGAAGTCACTTCATATACCCTCCACTTGCTCCATTCCAACATATAATAACGACCCTCCTAACTCGCAGACAGCCGCTACTCCATAAATAGCCTACAGTTGTTAACAAATAAATCAATTTTCCCCGTCATACAGGAGAGCAGATACTTGTCGCGGGATGAATATTGAAATCAGACTTTCCGTTGATAAGCCAACATAATATGTTATTTATTACTTAGCATATGCAATTCCTATTCATATATCAAGCTGTTTGTCGCGGTCAGTCTTTGGATGGGTGACATCGTGACGCCTTAGTGTCTTGGAGCTCAAGTTGAGCCGTCGGCATCTTAAGATACTGGTATTGCGCAGAAATTGGATCGCGGAGACATCACTCCCAGCCGCATCTGAAAGTCGACTCCAATATTACATTATTAAAAACTGACCAACACCTCAGTCCACCCGTGACCATGGATGCTGTAAAGGATCCGAAACGTCGGGAATTTAAAATAATCAATATAACGCGATAAAATCCGTAAAAAGTAGTTTTATTTCAATGTTATTAAAATATTTTAAATATTAAAGAAAATTATCATAGACATAAGAGGAGACAGGCAAAATATTCATAAAGAATCATTATCTAAGGTTTTTTATCTTAGATTTTTATATCCAAGACAAAAGGGAAAGATTAGGAGAAGGTTCCAGGATCATGATAAATTATTATTTTTTATTCCATGGAATATAAAACCATGCACTTGGCTCGTACCATTCTGTATGAATCACACCATATCTCATTGTAGTCACATTGTGTTCGTCTCCTCTGGTGGCAGATCATCTATGAGGATTTTTTGCCCTCAAAACAAAGGGTGCACTGGATGTTATTATGTTTTGAAACATTGTCCCATACTTACAAGGATACTATATATCTTCGATTTTAGAACGATTTTCAAACAACCTCTTAGGGTCAGGGCGAATGTCTCCATTCTACTATAGGGCAAGACAACGCAAGTGCGGTTTATTGTCTGTATGAGTCCGACATTATCTGCCATGTGGGGTCTACCATCTCTCCATGAAGCAGACGATTCATGAGTATTTTCGGCGCATCAAAAAAATATTTGTAAACCCTAATAATGTAACTTAGTAATAAAAAAATGCATTTATTTCAACAGAACCTTCAAACCTTCTTCCATTGTGTACGGTAGAAGCCGTATAAAATTAATAATAAATAAATAAATTTATTTATTGGAACCATAACAATGTTTACAGTAACAAAATGTGCACGATAATAGCTACATTAGTGCAAAGACATGATTGCGCAAAATTGTTTGTGATTGTTTTCGAAACCTTGTGAAATTTAACATTTCTAGAGGTACTGGGGGCTTATGCTTTTGTGATGACGTCACGTATAATCTTGTTAACATAACCGACAAACAAACTCTTCAGCTTTATATGTAATATTAGCATAGATTTGTCATAAGTACCCACTCTTGTACTTAATTTCTATCTTTTATATGAGACCAAAATAATAATTTTATTCTGTAACGACGTTCATTATATAATAATCGCTCCCAACACCTTAATTTCAAGGCACTGGTTTTGATCACCCATAATATAGGCTAAATGCCAACTGAAAATTGTCATGAACCTTACAAGTAAGATAGGGATTAGAGATCAAGATAAACGATATCAAGGTAATAAATCAGTAAACGGCCAAACTTCCTAGTTTGACGACCACACCCAGCTTCCTAACTAGCCAGCTACATCGTAACAACATTATCAAACACTCCGACCTTCACGTGTGTGCACCTCTTTGTTGGTCGGGCACAGGCCGCGGTGCGCATGCGCGGCGGCGTGGTCGACACTGGTCGATACCTTGAGCCCTATGTGCGCCTAGTACATAAGCTGGTGAGACCTGTGCATAGAGCCACGGTGGTAGGAGCCAATCAATAAGTGCAATGGAATATTCTAGGCGTGGTGCATCATCGAGATGCGTCGAGTCTTTGTGATGTACAGAGGCATTTGTAGGTTTTAGTGTTAAAATAAATCTATGTAACTATATAAAAAACGAATCCGTATTTCCCTTGGTAATGACTTTATTACCTTGTTTATGACTACTGATTACATTGAATTTCTATTAATTTGTAGGTTCTTACGGAAAGAAAAATAAGAAAATTGTGCAGAAAATAGGAAAATAATAGAAAAATTTTAGCTTCGCACGTTTTTTTTGTAATGTATTCCAGTTATAGCATTCATAGCTGAGACAGGTTAACGTCAATCGGGTCAGCTAATGGTATATAAAAAACCGACATTATGTTATGAAAAATATAACAAGGTTGAGTAAAGTATCTGTAACTGGATTTTGCCATAAAATTCTCAGTACGTAGTAGCTTAAATTAGAAGCTTAACGCCCGTTTAATGGCAACAGGGTTGCCCTCTATTTGATAAGCTTGAGAAAACAGCTGTGGAAAAGAGAACTCTTCACAAATATAAATAATTTCGAAATCAACAGGCTATCTGGCACCTTGCCACTTCTTGCGGTACGCTTTCAAAACTGCCCCCTAAAGTTTAAGGGTACAATAACGTCGTGGTACTTACCTACCACAATGACTCGCGCTCCTTGCATCAACAGGTTGGCTCATCGCCATCTCCTTCACGAGATACTTCCCATCTTTACGGAAGAATATCATGTTTTGTAGAGACGTTTTGCATTTCTTTTTTGTTAGAATAACTTTATCATTCCTTATGGCAATGACCAACCCTGAAATTGTGTACACACTGCTACACATCAAGCTATACATTCAGTTTAGTCTGACCTGCCATTGTTAAGGGTTTTCATGCAATTCAATTATTTTGCCTTTATCTATAAAGAAAATTAGAAAATGTTCGTTTGCTCAAAAATCTTTTGATCATTGCTTTTGACACAACATTGCTACCTAAATACCTACATATATATTAATATAATATTTTTTCTTTTGTTTCAGAAAGCTCATTCTTCTTTTCAAACACGTCATCAACGACAATGACGTCACCAGCGCACGCGCTGCTTCTGTTGCTGTGCTTCGCTTTGAGACTGTTACGACTGTAGTGTGTAGTATTTTATACCAAACTGTACATAAGTATTTAATACATGACTTGTTACAAAAGTTACTTGTTTTTTTAAAATCCCGCAATTTGTGAAAAGTTACCTAGGTATGTAGTGTTGTTGTAGGTACCCACACACGGCTAACAGGTCAAGCTAAACAATTCCAGTTTAAGCTTATCTCGCACTTTATAGGCTTTCTATACAATAAGAGGCCAGCGTAATCTGGATTTTAGAGCTCGATGTGTTCCCGTGCGTACCTACTTACGTACCTAATTATTTTTAAAAAGTTTTCTTAAAACGTAGATGTCACATGTCTTCGATTTTTTATTGTTAGACATTGTTTGTTCACGATGTTTTCTTTCACTGTTTTGGGAGCAGTGGTGATGAAATAATTCATACAAAGTAAAGCAACGTAGCAAACGTAGGTTCGAACCCAGACAGGCTGGGTTTGAACCTACGTACAACTCGTAAGTCGCAACTGTTACCACTGGGCCACAACCTCTCC
Source organism: Subacronicta megacephala (assembly GCA_958496365.1). NCBI lineage: Eukaryota > Metazoa > Arthropoda > Insecta > Lepidoptera > Noctuidae > Subacronicta > Subacronicta megacephala. Next base: position 326,624 of record OY292535.1, read on the forward strand.
CACAAATCCACGTGCCTGGTAATCATTAATCAATAATATTTCATCGTATGTCAATCACTGGCGTATATGTAAATCGATTCCTTTTCTATGTAGTGGTGTAATAATGTATACATAGGTTTTCTATGTGTGTGTAGCCAATTATCAACTCCGTGATATGTATTTGTTTACCAGTGTGCTTCATGGAAAGTAGGAGTGAGGAAATGGCAGAGGTTCCTAAGATAAAGTGCCCAATCCTTTATCATTAGATATACAAGTAGGAAAAACAAGAATGGAGAATATATATTATACTTCAGGATAGGTTAGTCGATACGTGATTTTAAACCCTTTATCAACACGATAATAATATTAATTTATTTTAAAGTAATATTATTACTTAAAAAATTAATCTCCCATCTGTGGGCACTAAAAACTGAATTCATATAATACCCATTTAAAGGGGGTGCATCACGCAGTTATTATTATTTCTAAAAATATAAAAGTAATATTATTACTTTAAAAAAAAATCTTTCATCTGTGGGCACTAAAACATGAATTCTATTTAAAGGGGGTGCATCACGCAGTTATTATTATTTCTAAAAATCTACACTATGGGAATAAATGTACAAATCCATCAAGTACGATTGCTTATTATATCCTTTCCCCTTTACAGACCAATTCGTAGAGAGAATAGTATTAAATAACGATATCAAAACGACTGTTCAAATTCTCCCGCTTACATATTGCCTTCTCGAAGCTTCGATAAATTTATATTATATTAGTCTAGACGTCTGTAGGCAGTGTAGGCACCCTTGTGGACGGGAAGGGGCGGTTATATAAGCGCTATTTTAAGGTCCACGCATGCGCGATGGCGCGATCGATATCTACCCGCCAGCCCGGGCCGCGGCTCACAGGCCTCAGTGGCGGGCCAGGCCCCGCTCGAGCAACATGCGATACAAAGTGCGGCTAATACTCCTCTTCCTTTACTCAGTGCAGGCCAACTTGGAAGGCCCTTTCCTGTTTTTTGGCCCGAAATCTCTAGAAAAATATAAAAGGCCTGCGTTGAAGTATTTAGATCAGGATGAGCTCATGCGGATTTATGGGGAGCAGGCGGCCATCGTGGTGTTTAACAACCAAGACTCGGTGCCGCTGTCCAGCGGGTACTTCCCGAGGCTGAGGAAGATGTTGGAGCGGCAGGCGACGCTGGTGCTGCCGCAGGACTTCCTGGACGTGCACCCGGACTACGTCAGCAACGAGACCCAGGTGGGTGGGCTTGGATATAACGTGACTGTTCTCCTGCCGAACTCTCAACAGGGAAACTTGGAAGCGTATCAGTACAACATTCGAAGATAGGTTGGCTGCAATATTCTCGTAATATTTGTATTGTTCTTGTTTAATGATAATTGTAACTCACGTTAAACCCAAGGCCACTTGTAACTGTTCACACTTGTAACGCTGCTCCATATCAGCGATCCTCGTCGGGATACTGTGATGATCAACTTTCAAATGTTAAAATATATACAGATACTATAATTTCTATTTCCACTGCCACAAATTCTGACTCAGGGGGGGTTTCAGTTGTTTTCAGATTAAACGTTGTTAGAATTGTATTATGATGATAATCACCTTATCCCGCTCTGTCGAAAATAATTGCCCAGCAGTGGGAATGAATAAAATTATTCTCTAATCTCTAATCTAATTAAGAAGAAGGAGGTACCTCATACACAAATCAAAATATTTGAGGTGATCCCGATTTATAAGATGATAAATTACTATTTGTAAGAAAAATATATGGGGTGTCTTGTAAACCAACGATAACCTTGCGGTTGCCAAAGGGCTAAAGAATAATTGAATATAATGACAAAAAAATGACCTTGTTAAAATGTTATATTATTCTAGATGTAGAAACTTTTTCGTTTTTTGCGTCGGTTATAACGCGTAAAAATTTTAAAGTCTTCTTTGAGTTATCATTTTCTTTTCATGAAAAGTTCATAATACAAATAAAAATATAATGGGAGGAGACATCAAAACACGACACACGAAGAAAATACAGTCAAATTAAAAAAACCTCGTCCTTTTTTGAAGTCGGTTAAAAGAATCAACGATCTTCTTTTGTGACTAATAAAAAAAGTGCCAATATCTCTAAAGCTATAGCACTTTTTGAGGTCATTTTTAGTTATTCTGTTCTATTAAGAGTTGCCTTGCAGTAAGTTCAATGTTGTCGTTGGTTTACGGGACACCCACTGTATCACCCCACAGGTCCTGACGCTGCAAGGTCCGTGGTCGGAGAGAGACGCGCAGATGACGGAGACGTTCGCACGGTTACAGGACATCTATGGAGCCGGCAGGGTTTTGGGCATCCTGGGTATGTCTAAATATAAATATAGTTCATCATCATCATCAACCCATTACATTGTCCCACTGCTGGGCACGGGTCTCCTCTCAGTACGAGAGGGATTAGGCTATAGTCCGCCACGCTAGCCTACTGCGGGTTGGCAGACTTCACACGCCGTCAAGAAAATCTCTCAGGCATGCAGGTTTCCTCACGATGTTTTCCTTCACCGTTTAAGCGCGTGATAATTAATTATTAATACGCACATGACTTCGAAAAGTCAGAGGTGCGTGCCTTGGATTCGAATTCGAGACCTTTGACTTGGCAGTCCAATGGTCATATCACTAGGCTATCACTGCACTTAAAATATAGTTATATCAATTAAATAAAAAAACTTAGAACCTGCTTATTTCAAGTCCTCATAATTAGTAAAAAGGCTATATATCGCATCTCCTATAAAATAGAGTGAAACAAAAATGTTCAGTAAGAAGCCACGTAATTGGAATTTTTCAAGTTATTACTGTACTTGATCGGAGGTGCGATATCAAACTATTAATTTCCAGTATAAGTTGACGTCGCAATGTATTGGCTTTTCGAACAATGAGGGGACAGCTTATACTGGATTATATTCATTATATTGATGTGAACTCGTGCGTATGCATGATAATATAAAGTTCAATTTTGCTCGTCTAGGCAACTCGGTATCTCAGAGTCAGTCAGCTGATTACATCGACGGCGAGCCGTGGGCGCGGGTCCGACGACAGGCGCCGAACGATACCGCGACTTCAACGAACTCGCCCGATGACGAGAAACCTTCGAAGGTCATGCAGAAGTTTGCGCTTTATAATGCTACAGGTAAGGCTCCAATTGGATTGATCGCATTTGGGTATTTAAGTAAGATGGGTATGATGAAAGAAAAGATGTCATATTTTATGGTTTCGATTTCTAAGTTTGTTTAGGTGAAAAAAATACTAGTGAGGTCCAAGGTTTGATTCCTAGGTCGAGTAAAGTGCTATTGGGTATTTCCATGAAATTCTCTAGAAACTTGGAGTTTGGATCTGTGCCCCGTTAGTGGCAATAGGCTCGCTCGTATTTGAGTGAGTGTAGGTACATCAGTAATCTGCCCAAACATTCGTGGATAAAGGCGTGATGGTATTTTATCAAATAAAATAGATAAATTAAATTGGAAATTTTTTAACTGAAGTATTTTTCTCAGGACCACCCGGTAAAGGTGCACTGTTGTACTCCTCGGGCTGGCCAGAGCTCCGCCGGACTAACGGCTCCACCATTACACTCAGCATGCCTGTTGGGGAGCCCACCATTAAGCCCACACGGCTCTACACAATGCTGGTGGTGCGATTCGTGGATGGAGACAGCAGAGACAAGGTGAGTCGTGTTCCAAAGACCAGCGACAATCCCAACAATTCTTTTTAGAATCTTCGGGCAGAGGCGGCCTACTAGGAAATTGCTGAAATAATAGAGTACGGATTTTGACTAGAAAATTATTCAACTATCGGAATCCTCAACGAGATTACTTGTAGGACAAAATTAGAAGTACAGAGAAGAGTGGCTAGAGATATTCCTTAGAAGGGCTGAAAAGATGAGTTTCCATTGAGTTATCATAATATGATTCACATAAAAAAAGCTAAGGTTCTGCAGTTCTGCTACGAATTCTAAATATGAAAGAATTCCTAAGAAATTGCCCAATCTTGCCTGTATAGCACTTCTGATCACCCAACATTAACTTCCAGATAACTCTTGAGTTCAGCTTCAAGCAGTCAGCGGGCTGGTGGACCACGGTCGGGGTTGAGGTGAAGTTTGGGCTGGAAGCGATAGGGATAAGCCTGAAGGCTCCAAGTCCGCCTGACGCACCATCAGCGGTGCTGGGGAGGTCTTACCACTGCTCGCTGCCTCTGGTGTACTCATCCGAAGATGCTACGTTGACTTTACCTGATGTACAAGTAAGTGCAATCACTAGAAACAAATATAAATATGCATATATTCCCTCATCTCTTCTATTATAAGGTAGGGTTGTTCGTATTTCACATGTTTTAGGAGTATCTTGCCAGGTCTTCTCAGCAAGACTTAAGACCGCTGTGAAGGTTTAAGGCTCTTTTCTTGATTATTTTAATGACCTTTATGGCTATGACATTTGATTTTCGTTTGAACAGATGCAGATCTTTATGGACAGCACAGAAAAGTTCGCCGATGCTTTCGACTGCATCGGGTTTACAACGGTGCCTATCTGGTAAGTAAACCTTCCACGATTCATTAAGAATAGAGCTTTTAAAGTAAAGAATCGTTCAGAATTTGGGAAAATATTGAAAAGAGAACTATAATTAATCAGCAGTGATTTTATTAAATATTATTTTTTAATTGATTTTTTTTTATGTTTTTGGTCCTCAGGTCCGGCTTAATGGTATCGTTTATCATGCTGCTTGGTCTTGGCATCTCCATATCCATGATTCTAGACATCAAAACCATGGACCGGTTCGAGACCAACAGGAGCAAGCAACTGACCATCACCGTCAGTGAATAATTAATCAGCTTCTGATTCCTAGGTTGATTCAGGGCTTAATTATATTTTATTTATTATTTACCATCTTTATTCTAGGTCTTATCATAATGATGGATATGATAATCTCTGTACCTAATGAAAAAAGCAACATAATCACTCGTTGGAGCGCTTCCCTGGGGCAATATGTTCCATCACAAATATTGCTTCTCTCAAACTAGAAGTGTGCAAAAAGATATATTTGCGATGCAAAATGGTAGTGAGATTGAGGTGTGATGAACGTGTTGATATGTATGTATGTATGTATATATTGATATGTATGTATTGAACAACAATTGCCTCATTGGCGTAGTGGTGTCAAATGTACCTTAAAAATAGAAACCAGTATGCCTCTGCCCAACCCTCCGGTGAATATAAGCACGTGTGGATTTCATGTATGATTGATAATGTTCTGGGATTCCTCCACATACTACTAGAAGAACAATTTACATTGGAATGAGTGAAAACAATAAATTTTGCCTCGTGTATATATATTTTTGAACACAACCATCGTTTCTTTCCATGCTGGTCTGGGAAGGAAAGAAAAACATAGAAGGACCAGCTGCTTCTCTTCCCGCGCAAGTCGTAAGAGTCGACTGAGGGAAATGGGTTAAAGTGGCGTACGGGTCGGAGGACCAGCAACCCTCCGCCTCATAGGGCGCCACCACCATCCCAACCCTGATTGCTAGCAACGCTTCAGGAGACGCTCTCCTAAAGCGTTGCTCATAGAATATTTTTATACTTGTAGGTAGGTATTATCGCTACATAAAGCCGGGAATACGCTTAGAAAAAGATGTAATAGCATTTTAATCTGTCTCTGTTCCTGTCCTCTTGTCTCTCTGTGTGTTAGGTTAAGGGTTAAGTTAGATGTAAGTGTAATATATAGGCAATGTCATATACGTTAAGTATTTAAAGACGTTTGCTTATAGGAGCGCATTAATATTTATTATCAGACACATTATTATAAAGGTATGAATTTCGTAACAATTAGAATAAAGTAACATATCAAATAAGTGTTACCTTAGTGTTTTATTTTCCTTTTCTACGCCGCCTATAACAGCGACGCCTATAACACCAACGCCAATAACACCAACGCCAATAACACCGACACCTATAACACCGACGACTATAATGCCGATGCCTATAAAAATGACGCATATAAAACCGACGCGTATAACGACAACGTCGCTAAAACCAACGTCGATAATTCCAACGCCTGTAAAACCAACGTCTATAACACCGACGCCTATAAAACCGACGGCTATCACACCGACGCCTTTAATAGCGACGCCTTAAGCTACGCTGCTAATAACAGCGACGCCTATAAAACCGACGCCTATAACACCGACGTCTATAAAACCGACGTCGATAAAAACGACGCCTTTAATAGCGACGCCTTAAGCTACGCTGCTAATAACAGCGACGCCTATAAAACCGACGCCTATAAAACCGACGCCTATAACACCGACGTCGATAAAAACGACGCCTTTAATAGCGACGCCTTAAGCTACGCTGCTAATAACAGCGACGCCTATAAAACCGACGCCTATAACACCGACGTCGATAAAAACGACGCCTTTAATAGCGACGCCTTAAGCTACGCTGCTAATAACAGCGACGCCTATAAAACCGACGCCTATAACACCGACGTCTATAAAACCGACGTCTATAACACCGACGCCTATAAAACCAACGTCGATAATTCCGACGCTTCTAAAACCAACGTCTATTAAACTGACGCCTATAACACCGACGCTTCTAAAACCAAAGTCGATAATTCCGACGCTTCTAAAACCAACGTCTATTAAACTGACGCCTATAACACCGACACCTCTAATAGCGACGCCTTTTATAACACCGAAGCTTATCTAAAAACATAATTTAGGTATAGTTCACCATAATTATACCGATTATGTATAATTATGAAAAATTACCGTTGACAGTTACCAAGCAACCAAGTTGAATATTTTCACTTATCCTCAAATAAATTAATATAAATTATATTCATTAACAAATACTATAAATGCAATATCTAATCTCCTTTCCACGCCTAAATCGCTAAACAGATTTATATGAAATTAAGAAAGTAACCCAAAAAAGGAAGAGAATAAGACCAGGCAACCACGGTCCTACCCAAGGACAGGAAGGACAAGAATTATTATTTTTTCTACGGTCGTGTGTTGCAAAACGAAGTTCACTTTGGCCTGCGGGCCCCTAGAATCACGTTTTGAAGATGTCGGGGCTCCACAGTGCGACTGCGCGACGGTGGTGGCGACGGAGTGACAGCCCCGTCAAAGTTGAAATGATTTCCTAATTATTTTACTCATTCATTTTATTTTGTTTGAATATTTATTTGTTAAAATGTAAATACCTATATTTATGTTTCGTGGTGATGGCAGCAGTGACGCCGAAGGTAGTGCCAGTCAATCTTCGACCCCGCTGGATATCCTGGTAAGATGCCCTCATTGTTCCCAAGCCCGTTTCTTTAAAGGTGAACGAGGTTTGAAAGTACATTATGGCAAGGTCCATAAACACCGTAATGTACCTTCTAACCTCACAACTGTTCCGATTTCACCTTCACCTAGTACTTCCACTGATCAACCACTTTGGCAAAAATTATCAAAATTAAAGAATTCAACTCCAATTTTAAAGCGAGTTCCCCGCGGTGCTCGGCCTTTGGTTGCACTGAGCTTATCGCGATGTGTCTGCCTTGTCACCCGAGAGAACTCACAAAATGCTTGGGAGCAATTACTCACCTTCCCTTATAGGATTCTGCATGTACAAAAAAATAATTTGGCAGTAAAAAAATCTTTGACAACCCAAATTAAAGAAAACTGCAATACACCTAATACAATTCTTGACCCAAAATTACCAGCCCAAAGACTGCACAAAGGTTTTTTGCACCATGTGGAATCTAAATTAAGTGAAGGTGACATAAGTGGAGCTGCCAGGATAATTTTTAGTAGTGACGTGGTGGCACCTTACTCTCCAGAGACCCTTTCAGCTCTGGAGGGCAAACACCCGTCTCCAGTGGATGACCTCACTTTTCCTGATCCCTCCAACCCTGATAGCCATTCCTTGAACATTACAGCTCGCCATTTGGTCACGGCCGTCGGGTCCTTTCGAAATGGATCTGCTGGTGGCCTCGACGGCTTGACACCGCAGCATCTTAAGGATCTGACGGGTTCAAGCGCCGGGGAAGCTGGTGAGTCGCTTTTAAAGGAGCTTACGGCTCTGATCAACTTAATGCTCTCCGGTAATGTGCACGAAGCCGTCATCGACGTCTTGTACGGGGCCAATTTGTGTGCTCTGCGTAAGAAGGATGGCGGCATTCGTCCCATTGCTGTAGGGTGTACCTACCGGCGTACGGCAGCCAAAATTTGTTGTGCTTTTTACAGTGAAGTACTACAACGCAAATTCCAGCCCCTACAACTAGGATTTGGTTCTAAAGGGGGCTGTGAGGCTGCCGTACACGCTCTTTCAGCTTTTTTAAAACATAAAAAAGATGAGGTCATCCTTAAGGTTGACATTAAGAATGCCTTTAATTCGGTAAACAGGGACGCTTTGTTGACCGAAGTCAAAAACGAAATACCTAAAATTTACAGTTTTCTTTGGCAATGCTATAGGCATCCCTCTAAATTATTATATAAGGATAATCTTTTGGAATCAGCCGTTGGCTGTCAACAAGGTGACCCTTTGGGGCCAGTCATTTTCAGTTTGGCAATAAATCCCATTATGAAGGAACTAAATTCCAAATTCAACGTATGGTACCTAGATGACGGGACTCTAGGAGGTGATGCAGACACAGTTTTGGAAGATTTTAAATTATTAAAGCAAAAATTACATTCTATTGGCCTCGACCTCATCTTCTCCAAATGTGAAATCTTTTTACCCGACACAACTGACAGACAATTGACTTTACAAAAGTTTAATGCAGTCGCCCCCCACATCAAAATTGTTGAAAAAAGCTCTCTTCATCTGCTAGGGTCCCCCATCTTCAACGAATCTTTTGACACTTTCATCGAGGAAAAAATACAAAATTTTAATGACATTTCCGAAAGACTACAAAATTAATATACATTCTGCTTATACCATTATTCGATATTGTTGTTTTGGACCAAAATTTATTTACTTTCTTCGTTGTTCTCAACTGTGGATGCACCCACACCTTTTAGAAAAAGTAGACAAAATTATACGGCATTTCCTTTCTTCTATTTTAAATGTGGCTCTGGGTGACCGAGCCTGGTTACAAGCCACGCTTCCCATTCGTTTGGGTGGCCTCGGCATCCGCAAAATTTCAAGTATCAGTTTACCGGCGTTCATATCCTCAGTCCACGGTACTGAGAAGTTAGTCAGAGATATTTTAGGACCATCTCTGGCTGATATTGAGGTACCGTTTTTGTCTGATGCTATGAACGTCTGGAAAATGACTTGCCCTAATATTGATTTACCGCTGATCCCATCTTCCCAGAGACTATGGGACGCGCCGCTTTGCAGTTTGACACGGAAAGAACTGCTTAATACGTCAGTCAATACTGCGGAGCGTGCTCGTCTTGTGGCTGTGGGTGAATGGGAATCAGGTCTATGGCTTCGGGCACTTCCTTCATCCAACATAGGGACCATGTTGGATGACACAACTTTTCGGCTCTCTACTTGTCTTCGTCTTGGCGCTCCTTGTGTTGCCCCGCATCGCTGTCACTGTGGCGAGGCTGTCGACAGCCTCGGATATCATGGCCTGTCATGTTGCAGGAGTGCAGGCCGCATTGCACGACATGCCAGCATTAACGACATCCTCCGTCGTGCTCTTGCCACCGCCGGCGTACCAGCTGTTTTAGAACCCAATGGCTTGTCACGTGACGATGGGAAGAGACCAGATGGTATGTCGCTTTTGCCTTGGAAAATGGGTAGGCCTTTGGTGTGGGATGCAACTTGTGTCGACACCCTTGCTCCATCCCATCTTCCCAGCTCAGCTGGCTGCGCTGGCGCTGCTGCTGCTGCCGCGGAGACTCTCAAACGGCGCAAATATAGCAACCTGTCGGGCAGCTATATATTTGAGCCGTTTGGGGTCGAAACGCTCGGGTCATGGGGTCCGAGTGCTCGTCTTCTCCACAAAGAAATATCTCGGAGACTGGTCGACGCCTCGCGTGATCAGAGGGCTGGCTTATTCCTAGGGGAGCGTATAAGCATTGCCATTCAACGTGGCAATGCTGCCAGCCTTCTTGGAACGATGCCAGACGACAGCGATGCCGAGGAATACTTTGACGCCTAGTCGCGGCCCAATGTTTTTTTTTTTTTTTTTTTTTCTGGTTTGTTGGTTTTTTCTTCTTTTTTCTTTTGGAATGTAAAATATGTAAATAGTGTAAATATAAGATAAGACATATGAAAAAAAAAAAAAAAATATACCGATTTATTTTTTAGATTGTATGTACTTATTTATTTTATTTAATTAAGAAGATAAAACTGAGATTTTCAAATAATCTGTATACAAAAAAATACATTCAACAAAAATTCAATTCATAAACAAAGTTATTCTAACATAAGTAACACGCTTTCTAAGGCGGGTGTAATAATGTTGAGTGAACAGGTCTTAAGTGTGTTATCAATAAAAATATTGGCTGAGGAAATTAATCACATTAAAATTGTATTTACATGGGTTAAGTTATTTACAGAATAGCAATTTATATCTGATGAATTTAAATTCAATAAACAGAGTGTAAATTATGCACATTAGGGAAGGCTTAACTCTTCGAGCAACACGGAAAGGGAGAAGCCATCTGTAGCGTTCCCCTCTGCCAAAGTACAAGCCCAAATGGGCATATGCATTTAATAAAACCAGGTTGCCGCTCAGATTTTTAACCTCCTTCCTCAAAATGCCATATTGTTCGGTTTTTGCTGCAAAAAGAGGTCTGGAACATCAAATCTACTAAAAGATGGTATTACATTTCATATGTAAATAAATCTTTACCGTATTTTTCCATTTAATTACATTTAGACACCAAATTCGTGTATTCTATTTTAAATTATTATCAGATTTGTGTACCAACATCGAGTCCGATCGCCTGTACAAAATACGGATCGGTCGAGCGATAAATCCGAATTCTTGCGGATGAACAAATTAGGGAGGTTATCTTTAACGTTGAACCAAACGCGTAAGCGCCATGAATTTTACGGCGATTTCGACCTTTCGTATTAGCGAGAGAGCCTTAACTTAAAAAGCGTTTTAGCGCTGCATGGTTTTTTGTCTTGTTAGACGGCTATTTGCTGTTTCAGCGCTGTGCAAGGCTTGTTGGTATTTGTAGTGTTTGTACTTCTATATCTATTTAATAGATATAATAACACTGTCTCACATACATAAGCAGTAGCCGACAGCTTGACTTAACAGCTGTCAGTTGGCATAATGGCAATGTGACCATTGCCTGATATAAACATATGTCATGAGAGATTATGGGAGACATTGAGGACGCTAGTGCTTGGTGTATTGGTGAGCCTGTGAAATAATTGTAATATACTAAATAAGAACCCTACAGTATTGTTTAATTATGTATTGTGTTAGTGTCGTCATTAAATTCGTAACTGCGTTTGTGTGCACATTTCCCCCCGCAATAAATGGCAGAACTATTTGGTCGGTAATATATCGCTAAGGCTACTCCCTACCGTGTTGCTCCAAGGCCTAACTGCACAAAGACCCAGCTGCCTATAACAGGGGTCCAAGTTCAATATTTCAATAGTATAAGAATGATCGTGTAATACCTAACTGATTTAAGAACTGACAGATTTGGTAGACTGAACTGACAATAAACAACATTCTGAAGTTATTGAATTACGGTTTTGATAGAATAAAATAGTATACTTGGCCCTGCATTTTCTATTAATGTACTTAAAATGCTATCGCACTTTTAATCGCGCTACTTCTAAGGTACTACCCACAGTTCGCCGGTATGTTTAGGCATAAAATAAATTTTCTTTTGCGATTTAGGTCACATGGCGAGCCTATTCCGAGCCAGACTCCGAGCTGCTACTGAGAGTTTATAGAAAAACCCAATATCACTTTGTTAGACCTGGGATCCAACCCAGGACCTCAAGCGTAGTAGTTACCACTAGGACAACTAGGCTTATTAGGCAGTCCAATAGATATTTAAAAGTGTTATTATGGTGATACCTACATATACAAAAAAAACAAGATAAATTCATCGAAACTGCATTGTGTGTCAGTTAACTATACTGCTATACAATAACAATATACATACCATCACACCTGTATTCCCCGAAGGGTTAGGCAGAGGTGCACCTAATGTACACCCACAGTTCGCCGGTATGTTTGGGTCCCATGTAATAGGGGGCGAGCCTATTGCCATTCACCGGGCACAAATCCAGACTCCGAGCTGCTACTGAGAATTTCATAGAAAAACTCAATAACACTTTGCTCGACCTGGGGATCGAACCCAAGACCTCTAGCGTAGCAGTCGCGATTGGGACCACTAGACCAACGAGGCAGTCAGACAATAACAATATATTGTTTAATATTTAGAAAGATATTGATACCAATAAAAACCAGTCTATTTCTCCCGTCACGCAAGACAAAAGCGAAAGTTGAATGATCTATGGTGGGCCAAGAACCATGGGGTTTCATCGTATGCCGATTAAGAGGAGTGTCCCTCGCGAACGCAACAATGTTGCACAGTTGTCGCTGTCTCTATCCCTCGCGATGCGAACGCGTGCCCGAGAGGAGAAATAACAATACATTTGCAACATTTTCACGCGTATTTCTTATGGTCCGAATTTTGGAGATTACTCCTATAATATTGATAATACGTAAAAAAAAAATCTTGTAAAAATATATTCACTATATTATCTGGGTTTCTTTCGAATCAGAATGTGTCTGTATTGATACATTGTCGAGAAATACTAGCATAAAGTTTGGCCGTTTTTCAACGCAAATTGCCAATCTTTGAGCTCGTGTAACTTTTTAACCGTATATTGAAATGAAATTGTATACTACAGGAACACGTATTTTAATGATAAGATTGTTACTGCAAAATTTCAATGACTTTCATTGTTTAAAATTCAAGCAAGGGCCAAACTACGTTTGTATGGAGCGCGAAGCGGATACTATCCTCTTAACAGAGCTTTGCATTTGTATTTTTTTTTGTATAATAACATGTTTTTGAATACGTTTCCGAAACAATAATCTTTTTATACGTACGTAAACCACTACAAACAAAAGGATGCGAGTGTTTTTAAAACGTCATGTATGTATATTACCTATATCGTGATGTATTCCATATTCAAAATACATTTTAACTGTACCTTTACCATTTTACTGCACTGTGTAAAAGGTGTTATGTAATTAATGAACAACAAAAAACTGCAATTAAAAAAGAAACTACTATTTGATTAGATTTTGTAAGTTATAGGCGGAAGCGATTGATGATTGAGTATAGAAGAGTGATGCTTTACCGAGTGAACTTTGGTGAAAAATTGAGTATATGGACAAGATTTTTGGTTATAACTTTTTCAACCTTATTGTTTTAAAATGAAGGTTCCATTAAAATTACTTAGAAAATAATGTCGTGTGTCGGTGGCAGCGGCAAAGCATGAATATAGGTACTCCTGATGTGCTATCATGCGGGGCGGTGGTTATATCGTGGCGTAACTATGGAAGGTGACGAGATAATGCGACGACAAAATTATGTCACAGCTTGCATGTTAGTCTCCTGATGTGCCACCAACTTGTACATTCCGCTCATCGTCAGAGGGGCTATATACAGTTTTGATTCCTGACTGACCGACTCGTTAAGTTTTTTTCGCTTGCACCACACACCAAACTAATATTTTCATCGTAGAGATACTTTCACTAGTACCCAGGCCAGCGCGGGTTGAGGCAAGTGTGGTCAGATGTCCAGGGGAGAGAAGTTATGATCATTGAAATTTTATTTAAATAGCTCCTGACACACCAGTTGGGACCCACTGACGTGATAAAATGATATTTATTTCTGTAAATGGATCCTTTCAAATCTTCAAAGGCATCGTTTTACATTTTTTTTATGCTAGGTGGTGCCGAACCAAACTCAGAGAATCATGGTCTCTTTTAAAGTCTAGACAATAGTATTATTATTAGACATGCGAGTTTTACGATGTAGGGCAAAATCTGAAGAAAGAGCCATAGCAGCTTTGAGTTGACCTGTCCTAACTGACGGCATCAGTCATAGCTCAAACATTTTTTAGGGAGCTTAATATTATTAAGCTCTATATGTATGAATATTCTTATTATAAATAACCAATGATTCAAGTAAAGTGTGATAAATCAATACATTGATAGTCTGTGATGTATAGTTAATAAGTACTTGTCCATTTTTATTGGATCGGTCAGTCTATCACTGTATATAATCTTCCTATTTATTAGTTCTTTACTTATATAACTTTTATTTACCATACTAAAACAGTTTATGTCATGTCACATTTTAATTACCTGTCAATAACGAAAAAATTGTTTTGATTAGTTTTGATGACTTGAAGTATTACATACTAAGGATACAAATATTACTTGAAAAGTGCAGACAAAGATTATGTTTCTTAGCTGCCGACTTTCGCGGCATTGTGGGAAGGTTTAAGATGACTTCAGATAACAAGTGCAAGCTCGGGTATAGAATCGTAATATGCATGAGAATAGATTTTCTTTGTAAATGCACTTACACATAAATATATAGGTATAAATTATACTCATGTAGATGTCCTAGCTTAATTATTTAGCTAATTATGTAGAGATTGGCTTCCCGAAATATACCAATGGAGCGTGTGCCATTTACCAGAGTATACAATTGGTTATAATACAACATGTTTTTTTTAAGGTTTGAATGGAAGATGAGCTTATGAGGCTCTAGTCCAGCAGTACATAGCATTGGGTTGATGATTATGATGATGATGACAAAGCGAGCCAGACAAGGCCAGGCAAGAATTAACAATTGTATGTCACAATTCCATTTGTTTAGTAAATAGTTGAAATATTTGTTGCTATTAATGAAGGGTAGCTATGGGCGATAGCCCTTTTAAAACAGCGAGTTTCCTTTTTTGAACTCTCCTTTTAAAGCCTACCGTAATATCGTCCATGGAAAAGCAACGTGTAAAAGAAATGAATCAATAAGGAAAAAACGATGACACGAAGAAATTTAAATATCTCTGTTTTCGAAAGAGTAGATAATAATTAAGGTACTTATGTTTAGAAAGTATCAAAATTTTGTCACATTATCAAACAAGATGAAGCAGCTATAAAGAAACCCGTTTTCAATGATGTAACCAAGTTATATGTGGACCTACCCGTCAATACTGTGGAAGATGACATAAGTACGTACTTAAAAATTGGTCCTTTTGCTAGATATTTATGCAAGCGAAACAAGTATGAAGATTCTCTCAAAGCGTATCTTTAAATCGAAAAAATAATATAATTCTAATGAGTATTTTGTAGTGAATCAAACTTTACCAGATTTATTTTAGTAACTTGAGTAATTGGAAAGCATATGTGGGCAAGAATGTGGGCATGTGGGCGTTGGGCGAACCCTGCGGTTATGACGTATTATAAGCTGGGCAAGAGACGTCGGTTACGTAATGTGTGTTTGGGTGCTAATGAAACTGTCTTGTAGTGACTATAACCACTATGATAGACAGATATTTATTTATTAAGACAAGCAAAGATCCAGGTACAGGTAGGTACAGTTTTAATAAAACTACATCATAAATCGATGCAATTTTTGAATACAAGCATTCTTACATGTTTATAGAAAACAATCAGTTCCATCAAACATAATCGGTTTAATCGATTGATTTAATCAATTAACAATCGAAATAGTGTTTGCGTTTAGAATTTTAGTTTATCGATTTACTATCAGCTTATTTACGCTTGTTTTTTCGGTTTAGGCAATCATGAATTGTAAACGGTTTTAGTGTGGAAAGTTCGTTCACACTTGTCGAAATTGCATCACGCCTGTATTCCCCGAACAGTTAGGCAGAGGTACGTACTTAGGTACACCCAAACTTCGCCGGTATGTTTAGGTCCCATGTAATAGGGGGCGAGCCTATTGCTATTAACCGAGCACACATCCAGACTCCGAGTTGCTACTAAGAATATTATAGAAAAGCTCAAAAACCACTTTGCAAAACCTGGGAATCAAATTCAAGGTCTTAAGACCTCAAGAGTCGCACTCACAATATATATAACAGTGAACATGAGCGGTAATATATACGTGTAGGTTAGGTTCAGCAGTATACTTCTGCCTTACCTTTCGTGAAATGCAGGCGTGATGGTATGCAGGTAACTTTAATTATGCCAGGATTTCTTTTCCTGTGTATGACAAGCACTTCACACATCTTTCTCTTTAATTCACACAACAGGGTATTATCTTAGGCCAATTACGATCAAAAGAAAAAATACCACAAGCGTTTAACACTGCGTTATGCGACAGAAACGAATGTGCTTGACAAGTTAATGATACGGCGTCGCTTGTAATTGAGCAATTAGTTATACAATGATCTTGACATTGAAGTCAGTGCCAGAAATGCGAAAGAAGGTGCTGTGAGATTATTAAAAGTACAGTCGACGAGAAAATTGGTACGCACGGCTTTATATCAAGCTATACATCATCACCATCATCATCAACCCATTTATTGTCCCACTGCTGGGCACGGGTCACCTCTCAGAATGAAAGAGATTAGGCTGTAGTCCGCCACGCTAGCCTACTGTGGGTTGACTTCACACGCCATCGAGAAAATCTCTCAAGCATGCAGGTTTCCTCACGATGTTTTCCTTCACCGTTTAAGCTATAGCAATCAAAAAGGTTAAGTATCGCTGCATTCGAAGAAGTGTTTTATAAAGGAAGTTATCCTGGCTCCGCAACATCCAACAATAAGGAAAGGAAGGGATTACGATTAACGATTTTGCTTCAAGATGTCTTCTGTGTGGGAATTAAACCCGAGTGACAGCTTTGGAGCCAATCCCTCAGCCACACCACTGTCAAGCATTCAAAATTAATCTTGCGCCATTTCCAAGTTCCGTAAGGAAGCCATGACATTAATTTGGCAATATTAATTACTCTGACAATTGTGTAAACAGTCACTTGTGTCACTTTGTTAATAAATCTATGTAAGCGCAACGAATGGGTAAGCTCCACTAATTATAATTACTTGTGATAGGTATTACTACTACTACGTCTGTAATTGTGAGTACATAACAGACCGCGATTGAGAGGGATGCCGCTCTACAGATTTAATAGCGAAGAAAAAAAAGCTTTCATTTGGCCAAAATTGAGACACAAAAAAAAAACAATATTAAAACAAAAATAAAACAAAAATAAGATAACAAAATAATTTTACACAACAATAAGTAAGTAAGGTGGTGTCTGTCATGTGTCTCACGGCTGGACCAAAAGTCTCTCCAGATCAGCTAAATGTCAAGCAATTTTATGCTTAACGCTGCTGCATAATGCTCCACGGACGGACGTCAGCATACCACTGCATCCCCAAAATCTATGATATCCGGCTCTCTGAAGGTGTCAACTGTAACAGGTACCTAACGATTTTCATAGGCGATTCAAAGATTCAAAGATTTATTGCACGTGTTCGTATATCAACCAGGACTGACGGCTCAACGTGGACTCTGAGGCATGGAGGCTGAGAATTGTCAACTATCCGTATACTAACCTTGGCAAGCCCAGCTTTAACTTCCAGATGAATTGATCAATAGCCATTCAGCATTACTCAACAGATAGGAGATACTTACAGTATGTTCAATCTTTCATGGTGTTTCGTTTAACTATATCGATGACAACAATACCTTATGCGGCCAAATCTAAACTAATATAATAAAGCCAAAGAGTTTGTTTGCTTGAACGCACTAATCTCCAATCGGATTTGAAAAAATCTTCTTGTTTATTCGTGAGGAAGACTATAGACTAAATAGCATCACGCTACGATCTTTAGGAGCGGGTGAATCACAACTATTAACTCATATAGGTGCCTACATACTAATCCCCATTCCCAAATACCGGTCATCGGTGAGACAAAAGATAAAACAAACGTGGCAGTGAAAGTTGCACACACATACACAGGCGACAATTAATTATAATAATAAATGTGTGGGGCGCGGTGAAAGGTGATTGATTCGCGATAAGTGCGCGCGCGCCGGTCGCCGGTCGCCGGGTGCTGTGCCGGGGAATGTGCGGCTTTTTGCGTTGACATCCACCGTTTATAACATATACCTACTCAGAAAACATAAAAGGGTTCAGGATTCATGCAACAGTAAATGCAACCGGTAAATGCGATTCTTCTTATAAGAAAAAATCACCTTTCCCCGTTTAAGTTCAGAAAATTTGTGCAAGTCACTCTGGCATCTGATACATGCTAGATGACACATAATAATTTCTCGAAATACAATAAAAGACCCTAAAATAATAAAAAAATACCTACATAATATAATTTAAAAAACAAGTCTGTTGTCAGTTATTTGCTAATAAGTGGAAACTGTTGAGGATCATTATTGTTGTATTGTAATCTGTTAGTTTGAGACAGATACACCACCTCCTTGGAATAATCCAGGCACTTCAAAAAGTATGTAAGTAGTACGGTTTTTTAAATTACTGAGCAAATGAGACAATAATAACTGAGGTCTCAAGATGATTACTACTTAGTGTTGTTGTCGTATATAGGCTGCGGTTCTAAACTAACATCAGGCAGTGCGTATGTTTGACTGTCAACATATTACATTGAAACAATTTTAAACAGTTGAACAGTTTCCAATTTGGAATGTTATGACAATGACAGTACCGAGCCTAAATAAGTTGATATATATCATTCATCATTCATTCTTATTTCATAACCCTTACATGAATTTTTTTCTCAGTCTTCACTAATCAACATTCGATCGAGCGATCACAGTGGCTCCATACTATCACCGTCTACAGCGCTTGCGTAATGTGAGATATATATCTCATACAACTGATCCTTATCTACTGATAGTGTGTCTGCACTGGGTGGTGAATTAGAAAATGCTGTACCTGTCGGCAAATGATTAACAACGTTTTATCTTTGACTAGTTTTCCGCCCGCAGCTTCGCTAGCGTGGACAACACGATTTCGATTTTATCGACATTTTGATTTTATCCATATTTTGAGTTTATCGATAGTTCGTTAATATCGATATTTCGATTTGATCGGTTTTTTGATTTTATGGATTTTTCGAATTTATCGATGTTTCAAATTTTATCGATATTTGGATTTTATCGATATATATTTGGATTTTATCGATATTTGGATTTTATCGATGTTTCGATTTTATCGATATTTCGAGTTTATCGATATTTAAAATTTTATCGATATTTCGAATTTATCGACATTTCAAATTTTATCGATATTTCGAATTTAACATTTCAAATTTTATCAATATTTGGATTTTATCGATATTTCAAATTTTATCGATATTTCAAATTTCATCGATATTTGGAGTTCATCGATATTTGGATTTTATCGATATTTTGATTTTATCGATATTAAAATTTAATCGATATTTGGATTTTATCGATATTTGGATTTTATCGATATTTTGATTTCATCGATATTTGGATTTTATCGATGTTTCGATTTTATCGATATTTCGAGTTTATCGATATTTAAAATTTTATCGATATTTCGAATTTATCGACATTTCAAATTTTATCGATATTTCGAATTTAAAATTTCAAATTTTATCGATATTTGGATTTTATCGATATTTCAAATTTTATCGATATTTCAAATTTCATCGATATTTGGATTTTATCGATATTTTGATTTTATCGATATTAAAATTTAATCGATATTTGGATTTTATCGATATTTGGATTTTATCGATATTTTGATTTCATCGATATTTCAAATTTTATCGATATTTGGATTTTATCGATATTTGGATTTTATCGATATTTGAATTTTATCGATATTTCAAATTTTATCGATATCTGGATTTTATCGATATTAAAAATTTTATCGATATTTCGAGAATACGATATTTCAAATTTTATCGATATTTGGATTTTATCGATATTTCAAATTTTATCGATATTTCAAATTTTATCGATATTCCGAGTTTAACGATATTTCAAATTTTATCGATATTTGGATTTTATCGATATTTAAAATTTTATCGATATTGGATTTTATCGATATTTCAAATTTTATCGATATTTGGATTTTATCGATATTTCAAATTTTATCGATATTTCGAATTTAACATTTCAAATTTTATCGATATTTGGATTTTATCGATATTTCAAATTTTATCGATATTTGGATTTTATCGACATTTGGATTTTATCGATATTTCAAATTTTATCGATATTTCAAATTTCATCGATATTTGGAGTTCATCGATATTTGGATTTTATCGATATTTTGATTTTATCGATATTAAAATTTAATCGATATTTGGATTTTATCGATATTTGGATTTTATCGATATTTTGATTTCATCGATATTTCAAATTTTATCGATATTTGGATTTTATCGATATTTGGATTTTATCGATATTTGAATTTTATCGATATTTCAAATTTTATCGATATCTGGATTTTATCGATATTAAAAATTTTATCGATATTTCGAGAATACGATATTTCAAATTTTATCGATATTTGGATTTTATTGATATTTCAAATTTTATCGATATTTCGAGTTTAACGATATTTCAAATTTTATCGATATTTGGATTTTACCGATATTTCAAATTTTATCGATATTTCGAGTTTAACGATATTTCAAATTTTATCGATATTTGGATTTTATCGATATTTCAAATTTTATCGATATTTCAAATTTCATCGATATTTGGATTTTATCGATATTTTGATTTTATCGATATTAAAATTTAATCGATATTTGGATTTTATCGATATTTGGATTTTATCGATATTTTGATTTCATCGATATTTCAAATTTTATCGATATTTGGATTTTATCGATATTTGGATTTTATCGATATTTGAATTTTATCGATATTTCAAATTTTATCGATATCTGGATTTTATCGATATTAAAAATTTTATCGATATTTCGAGAATACGATATTTCAAATTTTATCGATATTTGGATTTTATCGATATTTAAAATTTTATCGATATTTCGAATTTATCGACATTTCAAATTTTATCGATATTTCGAATTTAACATTTCAAATTTTATCGATATTTCAAATTTTATCGATATTTCAAATTTCATCGATATTTGGACTTAATCGATATTTGGATTTTATCGATATTTTGATTTTATCGATATTAAAATTTAATCGATATTTGGATTTTATCGATATTTGGATTTTATCGATATTTTGATTTCATCGATATTTCAAATTTTATCGATATTTGGATTTTATCGATATTTGGATTTTATCGATATTTGAATTTTATCGATATTTCAAATTTTATCGATATCTGGATTTTATCGATATTAAAAATTTTATCGATATTTCGAGAATACGATATTTCAAATTTTATCGATATTTGGATTTTATCGATATTTCAAATTTTATCGATATTCCGAGTTTAACGATATTTCAAATTTTATCGATATTTGGATTTTATCGATATTTCAAATTTTATCGGTATTGGATTTTATCGATATTTCAAATTTTATCTGTTGGGATATACAATGAAACATCTTAAACTGGTAACACTTTATTGTTTTTAGTTTATTGGCAACCCTGTCAAGATGTCTGCTTATATTGTCGTGTGTTGAAATTTGGTTATAAACTTAAATAGTGCAAATAAATATTCATTCAATCCTTTAAACATATTTTTAATTGCATCAGGTTATGGGCCCAGGGCACCTAACTATTTATTGAATGAAAGAGTAATTACTGTATCGTCGCAATTCGACCCGGTCAACGCAAGTCGCCGCGTGTCGTTTTGAGGTTATTAGTCGCCGGCAGAGGAAAATACTCGAAGGCGTAAATTCGAGGAAGAAAGACGAACAGGAAGGTGTGCACGATGGAAGAAACCGATAAATTGTTAGCATCATCGGTTATTAAGCTGGAAGGATCCAGAAACTGGAATGTTTGGAAATTCCAGACTGTGGTTTTACTACGAGGCAAAGGTTTACTGAATGTGGTCAATGGGCAAAGTGTGAAGCCAGAACCAAAAAATGCAGAGGCACTGACTGCTTGGGAGACAAAGGATGCGAAAGCCCAAACGTTAATTGTGACGCGAATGTCCGAGAACGTGATGCTGCATATCATGACCTGCAGTACATCGCATGAAATGTGGAAAAAATTAACCAGTGTTTATGAACAGAAAACCGAGACGAGCATACATATTGTGCAACAACGGTTCTTTCAATTCAAGTACGAGGAAGGCACGGAGATGTCTGTATTCTTGTCTAAAATACAGGAATTACAGAACCAACTCAAACAAATGGGTGAAGATATATCAGACAAATTTGTGATCACTAAAGTGTTAATGTCGTTGCCTGAAAGCTTTAAACATTTTGTATCAGCATGGGAGTCTGCGCCCGATGAGAAACAAACATTAGATAATCTTATTGCCCGATTGTTAGTGGAGGAAGAGAGAATGAAAGAAAAAGGCGGTGTGGTTCAACAAACATCGGCGTTTATTGCTAAAAAGGTCGATAGGCGAAATGTGAAATGTTTTAGGTGTAATAAAACAGGACATTTTCAGAACGAGTGTACAAGTAATGTAAACAAACCAAGTAATGATCATGCCAGTACGAGTAAACCATATAAAAAGTGCTTTTATTGTAAAAAGTTTGGACATTATAAAAGTGAATGTCGGTTCAAAAGTAATAAAGAGATGGACAGTAATGCGTTTGTGGTACAGACAATTAATCAACATTCTCAACAATCGCAGTGGTTAGTAGATACAGGAGCAAGTGAACACATGTGTCGTGATCGTGAAATTTTCTCAACCTATACACCATTAACGCAAAAAACAGTCATTGTTGGTAATGGAGCTGAAATTAGTGCAAATGGTTGCGGACAGGTGGCGTTTCAAATTTATAATGGGCGAAAGTGGATAAATACTACCATGGACAATGTTCTCTATGTGCCCGAATTAAAAACAAACTTGTTCGCGGTAAACTGTGTGACAGATCGAGGTTATGTCATGGTGACAGATGAAGATGAATGTAAAATCTACAACAAATTGCAAAATAAACTGTGTGCGGTTGCAAATCGAATTGGGAATATGTATTACATGGATGTAAGGTATAAATGCCACTCAGTGAATGTAACACGATCGAATCTGGACTTAAACGTGTGGCACCAGAGACTTGCGCATCAAAACATTCAATATGTAAAATCAGTTCTGAAAAACAACAACATTAATATTAAAAACAATTGTGATGTGACGTGTGAGGGCTGCCTGAAAGGTAAAATTCATCGACTGCCTTTTAAAAACAGTGAAAGTAAGACAACCAGACCATGTGAATTAATTGTGGCAGATACTTGCGGGCCTATGGAGGAGTCGTCAGTTGGAGGCTCAAGGTATTTTTGTGATATTAAAAGATGACTACTCAAACTACAGAACAGTATACTTTGTAAAGCAGAAGGATGAAGTGAAGAAATGTATTTATGATTTTATAAACAAGGCAGAGAATGTGACTGGATGTAAAATACAAACCTTTAGAAGTGATAATGGCCTGGAATTTGTGAATACTGAAGTGCAAGAGATGTTTTCAAAGCGAGGCATTATTCATCAAACCACGGTGCCTTACACACCTGAGCAAAATGGTAAGGCAGAACGGGAAAACAGAACTTTAATTGAAGCAGCTCGAACAATGTTGTGTGCTAAGTCCCTGCCAAAGAAGCTGTGGGCAGAGGCTGTTAACACAGCTGCATATGTCCTAAATAGAACTGGCAAAAGCAATGAGAAAGACAAAACTCCATATGAGATTTGGACAAGACTGAGTTTTGATATAAATACTTTGCGGATCTTTGGCACACCAGTTATTGTACATGTCCCAAAAGAGAAGAGAAGAAAGTGGGACTCAAAAGGCCAAAAAGGAATCATGGTGGGCTATGGAGAAAATTGTAAAGGCTTTAGAATATTCTTCCCGGAAAGAAATAACATTGAGGTAAAAAGAGATATTGTATTTGTTGAAGAAGCAAAATATGAGCATAACAAAGAGGTTGGTATGGCGTTTGATGAGCAATTAAGCAGTGCAGATGAAAGCGGAATAGAGGTGGAACAAGACCATTTAATGACGCAATGCACTGATGATTCTGAAGATCAAGGTCAATCCAAAGTGTGTGCGGAGCACTTGAACCTTGACAATTTGAACCAATCTTCAAATGATAATGATGATGATCCTACATATGTGCTATGTTCAAGTAATGAAAGTTCAAGTGATGAGAGTGAAAGTAACAATCTAGCACCTCGGGAAAGAAGCACTCGTATTAGAAAACCAACATCATTTTATAATTGTAATTTTGCCGTTACCGAGGACACGGAGCCAAAAACTTACCGTGAAGCCATGAAGAGTAAGGATGCATGTAAATGGAAGGAAGCAGTGAAACAAGAACTCCAAACTCTGAAAGATAACAATACTTGGTCATTTTGTGAACCACCAGTAGGTGTAAAGGTTATTAGTAGTAAATGGGTTTTTAAATTGAAAGGGTTGAAAGACAGTATGCAATACAAAGCTAGATTAGTTGCTAGAGGGTTTGAACAGAATGATGTTTTTGACTTAAATCAGATTTATGCTCCTGTGGCAAAGTTATCCACTTTTAGACTTTTTGTAATTATAGCTGCAAAATTAAACTTACCAATATATCAGATGGATGTAACTGGAGCTTTTTTATATGGGGATTTAAATGAAGATGTGTACCTTACTTTACCAGAAGGGGCTTATGTAGGGCCTAACAATATTGTAAAGTTGAACAAATCTTTGTATGGGTTAAAGATATCTCCAAAATGTTGGAACACAAAATTCAACTCTGTAATTACTAAGGCAGGTTTTGAACGGTCAAAATGTGACTCGTGCCTATATAAGAAATGTAAAGGTAAAGATAAAACTTTTGTATTACTCTATGTTGATGATCTTTTGATTTTCGGAAATAATGAGACAGAAATCTCACAACTCAAATCTGTATTAAATAAAGAGTTTAAAATAAAGGACTTAGGGCAGATCTCAGATTTTTTAGGTATAAATGTAAATCAAAATTTAGAAACTGGTATTACTGAATTAAGTCAAAAGAAATATTTAGAAAATGTTCTTAAAAAATTTAATATGGAAAACTCTAAGCCAATGTGTACACCCATGGACTTCAATTTTAATACAAAAATATTTGAAAATGACAATGTAACAAATAAAAGCACTGAAAAGTTGTGTCGACAAATAATAGGTAGTTTGATGTATGCTATGTCAGGCACCAGGCCAGATCTATGTTTTGCAGTGTCTATATTGAGCAGGTATCAGAAATGTGCAAATAACACTTTATTAGCAGCATTAAAAAGAGTTCTAAGATATGTTAAAAATACTTTAGATTTTAAATTAACTTACCATTGTGACAATAACCTATTGTTGGAGGGATATTGTGATGCTGATTGGGGAGGAGACATAAA
Source organism: Subacronicta megacephala (assembly GCA_958496365.1). Classification (NCBI taxonomy): domain Eukaryota; kingdom Metazoa; phylum Arthropoda; class Insecta; order Lepidoptera; family Noctuidae; genus Subacronicta; species Subacronicta megacephala. Next base: position 352,080 of record OY292535.1, read on the forward strand.
AGACAGAAAATCTACCTCGGGATATATGTTTATGTTTTCAAATTGTTTAGTAATGTGGACTTCTAAGAAACAAGCCTCCGTTAGCTTGTCCTCAACTGAGGCAGAATATGTTGCAATGAGCATGGCTGCTAGTGAAGCTAGTTGGTTGATAAATTTGTTAAATGATTTTGGTTACAGTAACATTTGTCCAGTAAATATCTATTGTGATAATCAGTCAGCCATACTCACTGCTGGGACAGAATCCATCAAGCGTTTAAAACATGTTGACATTCGATTCCATTTTGTTAAAGACTTAATCCAAAATAATAAGATTTGTGTAAAGTATATCAGAACTAATGATCAACCAGCTGATATCTTTACAAAAGCGTTAAAAACAGAACTGTTCGAAAAATGTTTAAAAAAATGTAATGCAGGGTGTAAATAATTCAGCTATTACCCATGTGGGGAAATAAATGTTTAGTTTGGTTGTTAAGAAACTCTTAAGATATTTCATTGAGACGGGGTGTTGGGATATACAATGAAACATCTTAAACTGGTAACACTTTATTGTTTTTAGTTTATTGGCAACCCTGTCAAGATGTCTGCTTATATTGTCGTGTGTTGAAATTTGGTTATAAACTTAAATAGTGCAAATAAATATTCATTCAATCCTTTAAACATATTTTTAATTGCATCATTATCGATAATTGGATTTTATCGATATTTCAAATTTTATCGATATCTGGATTTTATCGATATTAAAAATTTTATCGATATTTCGAGAATACGATATTTCAAATTTTATCGATATTTGGATTTTATCGATATTTCAAATTTTATCGATATTCCGAGTTTAACGATATTTCAAATTTTATCGATATTTCAAATTTCATCGATATTTGGAGTTCATCGATATTTGGATTTTATCGATATTTTGATTTTATCGATATTAAAATTTAATCGATATTTGGATTTTATCGATATTTGGATTTTATCGATATTTTGATTTCATCGATATTTCAAATTTTATCGATATTTGGATTTTATCGATATTTGGATTTTATCGATATTTGAATTTTATCGATATTTCAAATTTTATCGATATCTGGATTTTATCGATATTAAAAATTTTATCGATATTTCGAGAATACGATATTTCAAATTTTATCGATATTTGGATTTTATCGATATTTCAAATTTTATCGATATTTCAAATTTTATCGATATTCCGAGTTTAACGATATTTCAAATTTTATCGATATTTGGATTTTATCGATATTTAAAATTTTATCGATATTGGATTTTATCGATATTTCAAATTTTATCGATATTTGGATTTTAACGATATTTCAAATTTTATCGATATGTCAAATTTAACATTTCAAATTTTATCGATATTTGGATTTTATCGATATTTCAAATTTTATCGATATTTGGATTTTATCGACATTTGGATTTTATCGATATTTCAAATTTTATCGATATTTCAAATTTCATCGATATTTGGAGTTCATCGATATTTGGATTTTATCGATATTTTGATTTTATCGATATTAAAATTTAATCGATATTTGGATTTTATCGATATTTGGATTTTATCGATATTTTGATTTCATCGATATTTCAAATTTTATCGATATTTGGATTTTATCGATATTTGGATTTTATCGATATTTGAATTTTATCGATATTTCAAATTTTATCGATATCTGGATTTTATCGATATTAAAAATTTTATCGATATTTCGAGAATACGATATTTCAAATTTTATCGATATTTGGATTTTATTGATATTTCAAATTTTATCGATATTTCGAGTTTAACGATATTTCAAATTTTATCGATATTTGGATTTTACCGATATTTCAAATTCTATCGATATTTCGAGATTATCGATATTTCGAGTTTATCGATATTTGGATTTTATCGATGGTTCGATTTTATCAATATTTCGAGTTTAACGATATTTCAAATTTTATCGATATTTGGATTTTACCGATATTTCAAATTCTATCGATATTTCGAGATTATCGATATTTCGAGTTTATCGATATTTGGATTTTATCGATGGTTCGTTTTTTATCGATATTTCGAATTTATCGACATTTCAAATTTTATCGATATTTCGAATTTAACATTTCAAATTTTATCGATATTTGGATTTTATCGATATTTCAAATTTTATCGATATTTGGATTTTATCGATATTTGGATTTTATCGATATTTGAATTTTATCGATATTTCAAATTTTATCGATATTTGGATTTTATCGATATATATTTGGATTTTATCGATATTTGAATTTTATCGATATTTCAAATTTTATCGATATCTGGATTTTATCGATATTAAAAATTTTATCGATATTTCGAGAATACGATATTTCAAATTTTATCGATATTTGGATTTTATCGATATTTCAAATTTTATCGATATTTCAAATTTTATCGATATTCCGAGTTTAACGATATTTCAAATTTTATCGATATTTGGATTTTATCGATATTTAAAATTTTATAGATATTGGATTTTATCGATATTTCAAATTTTATCGATATTTGGATTTTATCGATATTTCAAATTTTATCGATATTTGGATTTTATCGATATTTCAAATTTTATCGATATTTGGATTTTATCGACATTTGGATTTTATCGATATTTCAAATTTTATCGATATTTCAAATTTCATCGATATTTGGAGTTCATCGATATTTGGATTTTATCGATATTTTGATTTTATCGATATTAAAATTTAATCGATATTTGGATTTTATCGATATTTGGATTTTATCGATATTTTGATTTCATCGATATTTCAAATTTTATCGATATTTGGATTTTATCGATATTTGGATTTTATCGATATTTGAATTTTATCGATATTTCAAATTTTATCGATATCTGGATTTTATCGATATTAAAAATTTTATCGATATTTCGAGAATACGATATTTCAAATTTTATCGATATTTGGATTTTATTGATATTTCAAATTTTATCGATATTTCGAGTTTAACGATATTTCAAATTTTATCGATATTTGGATTTTACCGATATTTCAAATTCTATCGATATTTCGAGATTATCGATATTTCGAGTTTATCGATATTTGGATTTTATCGATGGTTCGATTTTATCAATATTTCGAGTTTATCGATATTTAAAATTTTATCGATATTTCGAATTTATCGACATTTCAAATTTTATCGATATTTCGAATTTAACATTTCAAATTTTATCGATATTTGGATTTTATCGATATTTCAAATTTTATCGATATTTCAAATTTCATCGATATTTGGAGTTCATCGATATTTGGATTTTATCGATATTTTGATTTTATCGATATTAAAATTTAATCGATATTTGGATTTTATCGATATTTTGATTTCATCGATATTTCAAATTTTATCGATATTTGGATTTTATCGATATTTGGATTTTATCGATATTTGAATTTTATCGATATTTCAAATTTTATCGATATCTGGATTTTATCGATATTAAAAATTTTATCGATATTTCAAATTTTATCGATATTCCGAGTTTAACGATATTTCAAATTTTATCGATATTTGGATTTTATCGATATTTCAAATTTTATCGGTATTGGATTTTATCGATATTTCAAATTTTATCGATAATTGGATTTTATCGATATTTCAAATTTTATCGATATTTCGAATTTAACATTTCAAATTTTATCGATATTTGGATTTTATCGATATTTCAAATTTTATCGATATTTGGATTTTATCGATATTTGGATTTTATCGATATTTCAAATTTTATCGATATTTCAAATTTCATCGATATTTGGAGTTCATCGATATTTGGATTTTATCGATATTTTGATTTTATCGATATTAAAATTTAATCGATATTTGGATTTTATCGATATTTGGATTTTATCGATATTTTGATTTCATCGATATTTCAAATTTTATCGATATTTGGATTTTATCGATATTTGGATTTTATCGATACTTGAATTTTATCGATATTTCAAATTTTATCGATATCTGGATTTTATCGATATTAAAAATTTTATCGATATTTCGAGAATACGATATTTCAAATTTTATCGATATTTGGATTTTATCGATATTTCAAATTTTATCGATATTTGGATTTTATCGACATTTGGATTTTATCGATATTTCAAATTTTATCGATATTTCAAATTTTATCGATATTTCAAATTTCATCGATATTTGGAGTTCATCGATATTTGGATTTTATCGATATTTTGATTTTATCGATATTTGGATTTTATCGATATTTCAAATTTTATCGATATTTCAAATTTCATCGATATTTGGAGTTCATCGATATTTGGATTTTATCGATATTTTGATTTTATCGATATTAAAATTTAATCGATATTTGGATTTTATCGATATTTGGATTTTATCGATATTTTGATTTCATCGATATTTCAAATTTTATCGATATTTGGATTTTATCGATATTTGGATTTTATCGATATTTGAATTTTATCGATATTTCAAATTTTATCGATATCTGGATTTTATCGATATTAAAAATGTTATCGATATTTCGAGAATACGATATTTCAAATTTTATCGATATTTGGATTTTATCGATATTTCAAATTTTATCGATATTCCGAGTTTAACGATATTTCAAATTTTATCGATATTTGGATTTTATCGATATTTCAAATTTTATCGGTATTGGATTTTATCGAAATTAGCCGAGCCATGAATAACTTATGTCTGCTTGTGAGACATTTGAGAGTCTTATCTTGATGTAAATAAAACCCTAAACTTGTGGTATAATACTTGTATAATTGGTAAAATGTAAAAATAAAATGCGGAGTACAAAGGCTTGTCGACTAGATCGTGAGTGAATCTAAAAGGTTGAGAAAAAATCTACATTCAGGTAGTTGTAAAAATAATTTAACTAGACGTCACTTTTGCGTAGAATAAAAAAACTGGTTGGCAATCATGCGCAAGGGCATGTTGTGGTGCTGTGATTGAATACGTAGGCGCGCGCCGAGCCATGCTCCCCCCGTTGAAAGGTAGGTACTCTTTCAACTAAGATTCATCTTCTGGTGCAGGAAGAGGGCACAAGCGTACTAAAGCTCGTCGAAGGCAGCCCGCTGCAGTTTTCACATCTGCGACTCGTACTACTCCGTCGGGTCCCGGAAATAATTTTGTTACTCTGCCGAGTCTCCAACACAGAGGAGGCAAATTATCTTCTTTTATTAGGACTAAATCATCCACTTTGAGAGATGGAGTGTCCTTCAGCCACTTTTGCCGTCTTTGTAATTCGTTGATGTATTCGCTCTGCCAACGACGCCAAAAATGTTGACGTAATTGCTCCAATTTTTGATATCTCATCAACTTATTAGGGTCCATATCTTCAAGGCCAGGAGACGGAAACGTAGTCAGCGCTCTTCCGATGAGAAAATGTCCTGGGGAGAGGGAAAGGACATCGTTAGGATTGGAGGACATGGGACACAAGGGACGGCTATTTAACATTGCCTCCACTTGCGCAAACAAAGTCTGCAATTCTTCAAAAGTCAGGTGAAGATTGCCTACAACACGTTTAATATGATGTTTGGCGGATTTGATGCCCGATTCCCAGATGCCGCCGAAGTGAGGGGAGTAAGCGGGAATAAAATGAAATTTGACGCCTTCCTGTGCAGCGAAGTCAGAAAGCAAGTGATTATTTGTTTTTAAAAATGTGCCTAATTCCTTAGCCGCCGCGACAAAATTGCGACCGTTGTCGGAGAATATCTCCGCTGGTTTTCCGCGTCGGGCAATAAATCGTCTCAACGTCATTATGAAGTCATCCTTAGAAAGACTGGATACTGCCTCTAAATGTATACATTTGTACCGCATACAAATAAATAGGCACAGATAACATTTGGTTACTCTTGCTCCTCGCCCCTTACGGTTAATAATAAAAAATGGTCCAGCATAGTCTAGCCCAACTGAAAAGAAAGGAAAGTTAATGGTTACGCGCTGTGCTGGAAGATTTCCCATTTTGGGTTGTAGGGTCTTGCCCTGGAAACGCCTGCATGTCACGCAATTGCGTACCGTGCGACGAGCAAGATGTCGACCATTTATTGGCCAAATTCTTTCGCGAACCGTGGCTAACAAAAGTTGTGGACCAGCATGCATCTGACGAATATGTTCGCTTTGAAAAAATAATTTTGTTAAAGTGTGAGATGAATCGAGAAGAATTTGATGCTTCTTCTCAAAATTAAAATCAGAAGATTGGATTCTGCCACCAACTCTTATTAAATCATTATCATCAATGAACGGTGATAATGTTAAAATTTTAGATCTACTCGGTAATGGTTTGTTCTGTTTTAAAAACTTGTAATCAATTAAAAATGATTCTTGTTGAGCCATGAAGCAAAGACAATTAAAAGAGTTATTCAACTCATCCGTACTCAAAAAACCTGTGAGTTTACAGTTACAAAAAAAAAAAAAAAAAAAAATGTTTTATGTTAAAAATAAATCTTTTGACAAAAGCAATTATGCGTTGGAGTTTGGTAAATGAAGAATAAGATGAAAAATTTATTAATGGTTCAATGACACTACATGAATTGGTTTTAACTTCAGGTAAGTTATTTTTATCTACAATATTATTAGAATTTAAGATAGGCCAATGTGATTCGTCTTCTGATAGAAACTTTGGGCCATGCCACCACAAATCCATCTCTGGCAATTGACCTGGACTGACACCCCTAGAAATGAGATCAGCTGGGTTTTCTGAAGTGGGTACGTATCTCCATGAAGTAGGTGTTGTTAGCTCTAGTTAATTTCCCCAATGCGATTTGCTACAAATGTTTTTAATGTTCTAGGTGCGCTGTGGATCCAGGCAAGGACTACGCTGCTGTCACACCAATGGACTATGCGAGAAGGTTTATATCGTATAGCATCACATACACTTTTGGTTAATCTTGAAGCAAGCAAAGCAGCGCAGAGTTCCAAGCGAGGAACAGTCATTGGCTTTAGCGGAGAAACCTTTGATTTTGAACATAAGAGCTGGATACTCACATCATTATTGTTATTGGTAGATTTAATATAAATGCAAGCACCGTAAGCACATAGCGATGCATCACAAAATGAATGTAATTCGATGTACTTAGCATGATCGCAAATTACAAGTCTGGGGACTTGAAGATTACTAAGATGGGGTAAACCATTGGAAAAATCATTCCAAGACTCTTCAATATCTTGGGGAACGGGATCATCCCAATCTAATTTAAGAAGCCATAGCTTTTGTAACATCATTTTGGGTACAATAATGCATGGACTTAATAAACCCAGGGGGTCGAATATTTTTAATGAATTTGACATGATTAGACGTTTAGTAGAAATTGTAGAAGAAGAAAATGATTTAACTGGAAAGTGTAAGTGATCATTGGCAGGATTCCACCCTAACCCGAGTGTATTTGACGACTCGCTGATTATAAGTTTATCCTTTTGATTTGGTTGATCATGTAAAATGGAACTTAAATTGCTTTTGTATTTGCGTAAAGGAAAGCAAGCTGCATTTAAAGCGTGTGAAACTGATTGTTTTATATGACGCAACTCGTCTTCGCTGTTTGAGCCAGTGATAAGATCATCAACGTAGAAGTCCTTTTGAATTATTGATTTAATAAGGTCATCTCCACACTCCTCTCCGACTTGCCATAAACAACGCGTACTCAAATAACTCGCACTTGCTGTACCATAAGTGACGGTATTTAATTTAAACGTTTTAATGGGTTGTGACTCGTCTTCTCTCCATAGGATCAATTGAAGGTTTCGGTCGTTATTGTGCACTTCAATCTGGCGATACATCTTTTCAATATCGCCAGTGAGTAAATATTTGTATTGCCTAGCCCTGATCAAAATAGAGAAAAGAGAGTCTTGGACGTTTGGTCCAACCATAAGCAGATCGTTAAGTGAGCGGCCGGAAGAGGAGGTGGCAGAGCCGTCAAAAACGACTCGTATTTTGGTGGATTCACTGTCCTCTCGAAATACTGCATGGTGCGGTAAAAAATAACCTGGAATGGGATTTGAGACATGCGATTCAGATAAATGACCCAGATCAGCATATTCTTTTATGAATTCAGTGTATTGTCGTTTAAGTTCAGGTTTTTTTCGGAACCGTTTTTCTTGACTAAGTAATCGTTTTTTGGCTAAACTATATGAATCTCCTAAAGTGTGAGGACTGTCAACCAAAGGTAGTTTAACGCAAAATCTGCCTGAACTTAAGCGTGTGGTGTTAGTAATGAAGTGATCTTCACATAACCTTTCACTTGGAGTGAAATTGGATTTTGAAGAAAGCTCTTCGACTTCCCAAAACTTTATTAAATTCTTATCAATATTGGTTATTGAATCTGAATGGTAAACTTGATTTGAAATTGTTGAATGATTTGAAGTTGTTGAATGATTACACTGAATGTATTTAGAACAACTAAAATACATGGGACCAGCCACTAGCCAGCCGAATTTTGAGTTTATTAATTTTGGGTTCTTGGGACCCAATGAATACTGTTCCGATCCTACAACATCCCAAAATATGTCCGCCCCAAGGATAACGTCAACCTTTGCTGGTATGTTAAAGTTAGGGTCAGCCAATTTTATGTTATCAGGTAATGTAAAATGTTTAATGTTTATAGGAGCCTTAGGTAACTGGCCTGTCAACTCTTCGAGCACTAAACAGGATAAGGTAACGTTGTACGGATTGTTCAATGAATTAAGTGTTATTTCGCAACTTTCTGTAACTTTATTACACACACTATTCCCTATTCCAATTATCTTTGTTTCCTTGATGTAGTTAGGTTTTAATTGTAATTTTGGTTTTAGTAGTTACATAACATCAATTTTATCACAATGGCTACTGAATTAGATAAACATAATAGTGTTAAGTATAAGGAGTTATGCTTAAGGCGCAGTTCTATTAAGGGGCAAATAACTAAGTTCAAAAATTATTTATCAACATTAGAATCAATGCAACTATCTAGCATTCAGCTCGTGGAGTTATCATTAAAATTAAGTAAGTTTGAAGGTTTGTCCACTAAGTTCGATGACCTTCAAACTGAAATTGAAGTTATCAATCATAAAGGTTTAGACTCAGAGATTGATGAACGTGATGGCATCGAGTGCGATATTATTTCATGTATAGCTACAGCTAAAAATTAGCCGAGCTGAATGATAACTCCACGAGCTGAATGCTAGATAGTTGCATTGATTCTAATGTAGATAAATAATTTTTGAACTTAGTTATTTGCCCCTTAATAGAACTGCGCCTTAAGCATAACTCCTTATACTTAACACTATTATGTTTATCTAATTCAGTAGCCATTGTGATAAAATTGATGTTATGTAACTACTAAAACCAAAACAGTATCTATACTATAAAACAAATAAAAACTGGCCCACTTAGCTGCACATTGTTTACAATAGTAACTGTTGTCTTATCTCACTCCCGTCCGTCCGGCGACACCTGAGGCGAAGAAACCGGTTTCGCACCGGAGCTCAGAAGCTGCAGGCCGTATTCTCTTGCCAATCCTGGAAATTTTGGCAAAACGGGTGAAAAATAGGAAATAACTACTTTGAACAGCTGTAGTGGCTATTAATGATTTTTAATGAAATTGCCTAATAAAATGGTAACACTATTAAATATGTAGGCAAGTTGATATTATTGAATTATAGAAAATATTAAGTTATTTTCAAATGAAATGAATACTGACACTATTTGGATAAATAATATTGCGGTTAATTGACTCAACAATATGAATTGACACTTGCACCTGACTAAAGAAGTTAGATAATTAATATTGTTTTATAATTTGTCTACAAAATGTAACTATGAAGTTAATACGGGTTAAATACAATCAAAATTGTTTGAAGTAGTGAAAGGCAACGTATAATGTGATAATTGCTGTAAATTTCCGTTGAATTGCAATGAGGTTAAATGAATGACCTTTGTACCCTTAGTTGAATTTACAACTTAGATGAAAAAAGGTTGATTTAGATGATTGATATCGTTATTATTTGGTGAATAACGATTATTTTGGCCGTTGGTGGCCTTGTTTGCACTGTGGAGGCAATAAAATGAGTTGAAAATGGATAATTATGTTGATGGATGCATTAGGTGAATGTGATGTTTGAATGATTTGTATGGGATAAAAAAGGATTAGGACACTTATCTCTGTGGAAGATTGCTGCCGTGGTCGTGACTAAGTCCTGCTTCAGCTTAGCCGCCGGATCCTGACGGTTCAATCCAGTGATGATTTGCAGAAAGTGTTCATATCGAATTCTTGTCCTGTCACGGTCGCCAAATTATAAATTTCAACATTTCAAATTTTATCGATATTTGGATTTTATCAATATTTGGATTTTATCGATGGTTCGATTTTATCAATATTTCGAGTTTATCGATATTTCAAATTTTATCGATATTTTGATTTTATCGATGCTTCGATTTTATCGATATTTCAATTTTTATCAATATTTCGAGTTTAACGATATTTCAAATTTTATCGATATTTGGATTTTATCGATATTTCAAATTTTATCGATATTGGATTTTATCGATATTTAAAATTTTATCGATATTTGGATTTTATCGATATTTCAAATTTTATCGATATTTCGAATTTAACATTTCAAATTTTATCGATATTTGGATTTTATCGATATTTCAAATTTTATCGATATTTGGATTTTATCGATATTTGGATTTTATCGATATTTGAATTTTATCGATATTTGGAGTTCATCGATATTTGGATTTTATCGATATTTCGAGTTTATCGATATTTAAAATTTTATCGATATTTGGATTTTATTGACATTTCAAATTTCATCGATATTTGGATTTTATCGACATTTCAAATTTCATCGATATTTGGATTTTATCGATATTAAAATTTTTATCGATATTTCGAGAATACGATATTTCAAATTTTATCGATATTTGGATTTTATCGATATTTCAAATTTTATCGATATTTCGAGTTTAACGATATTTCAAATTTTATCGATATTTGGATTTTATCGATATTTCAAATTTTATCGATATTGGATTTTATCGATATTTAAAATTTTATCGATATTTGGATTTTATCGATATTTCAAATTTTATCGATATTTCGAATTTAACATTTCAAATTTTATCGATATTTGGATTTTATCGATATTTCGAGTTTATCGATATTTAAAATTTTATCGATATTTGGATTTTATTGACATTTCAAATTTCATCGATATTTGGATTTTATCGACATTTCAAATTTCATCGATATTTGGATTTTATCGATATTAAAAATTTTATCGATATTTCGAGAATACGATATTTCAAATTTTATCGATATTTGGATTTTATCGATATTTCAAATTTTATCGATATTTCGAGTTTAACGATATTTCAAATTTTATCGATATTTGGATTTTATCGATATTTCAAATTTTATCGATATTGGATTTTATCGATATTTCAAATTTTATCGATATTGGATTTTATCGATATTTAAAATTTTATCGATATTTGGATTTTATCGATATTTCAAATTTTATCGATATTTCGAATTTAACATTTCAAATTTTATCGATATTTGGATTTTATCGATATTTCAAATTTTATCGATAATTCGAATTTATCGACATTTCAAATTTTATCGATATTTCGAATTTAACATTTCAAATTTTATCGATATTTGGATTTTATCAATATTTGGATTTTATCGATGGTTCGATTTTATCAATATTTCGAGTTTATCGATATTTCAAATTTTATCGATATTTTGATTTTATCGATGCTTCGATTTTATCGATATTTCAATTTTTATCAATATTTCGAGTTTAACGATATTTCAAATTTTATCGATATTTGGATTTTATCGATATTTCAAAATTTATCGATATTGGATTTTATCGATATTTAAAATTTTATCGATATTTGGATTTTATCGATATTTCAAATATTATCGATATTTCGAATTTAACATTTCAAATTTTATCGATATTTGGATTTTATCGATATTTCAAATTCTATCGATATTTGGATTTTATCGGTATTTGGATTTTATCGATATTTGAATTTTATCGATATTTGGAGTTCATCGATATTTGGATTTTATCGATATTTCGAGTTTATCGATATTTAAAATTTTATCGATATTTGGATTTTATTGACATTTCAAATTTCATCGATATTTGGATTTTATCGACATTTCAAATTTCATCGATATTTGGATTTTATCGATATTAAAAATTTTATCGATATTTCGAGAATACGATATTTCAAATTTTATCGATATTTGGATTTTATCGATATTTCAAATTTTATCGATATTTCGAGTTTAACGATATTTAAAATTTTATCGATATTTGGATTTTATCGATATTTCAAATTTTATCGATATTGGATTTTATCGATATTTAAAATTTTATCGATATTTGGATTTTATCGATATTTCAAATTTTATCGATATTTCGAATTTAACATTTCAAATTTTATCGATATTTGGATTTTATCGATATTTCAAATTTTATCGATATAAGGATTTTCTCGATATTAAAAATTTTATCGATATTCCGAGTTTAACGATATTTCAAATTTTATCGATATTTGGATTTTATCGATATTTCAAATTTTATCGATATTGGATTTTATCGATATTTCAAATTTTATCGATATTTGGATTTTATCGATATTTCAAATTTTATCGATATTTGGATTTTATCGATATTTGGATTTTATCGATATTTGGATTTTATCGATATTTGAATTTTATCGATATTTGGAGTTCATCGATATTTGGATTTTATCGATATTTCGAGTTTATCGATATTTAAAATTTTATCGATATTTGGATTTTATTGACATTTCAAATTTCATCGATATTTGGATTTTATCGACATTTCAAATTTCATCGATATTTGGATTTTATCGATATTAGAAATTTTATCGATATTTCGAGAATACGATATTTCAAATTTTATCGATATTTGGATTTTATCGATATTTCAAATTTTATCGATATTTGGATTTTATCGATATTAAAAATTTTATCGATATTTCGAGAATACGATATTTCAAATTTTATCGATATTTGGATTTTATCGATATTTCAAATTTTATCGATATTTCGAGTTTAACGATATTTCAAATTTTATCGATATTTGGATTTTATCGATATTTCAAATTTTATCGATATTGGATTTTATCGATATTTAAAATTTTATCGATATTTGGATTTTATCGATATTTCAAATTTTATCGATATTTCGAATTTAACATTTCAAATTTTATCGATATTTGGATTTTATCGATATTTCAAATTTTATCGATATTTCGAGTTTAACGATATTTCAAATTTTATCGATATTTGGATTTTATCGATATTTCAAATTTTATCGATATTGGATTTTATCGATATTTAAAATTTTATCGATATTTGGATTTTATCGATATTTCAAATTTTATCGATATTTCGAATTTAACATTTCAAATTTTATCGATATTTGGATTTTATCGATATTTCAAATTTTATCGATAATTCGAATTTATCGACATTTCAAATTTTATCGATATTTCGAATTTAACATTTCAAATTTTATCGATATTTGGATTTTATCAATATTTGGATTTTATCGATGGTTCGATTTTATCAATATTTCGAGTTTATCGATATTTCAAATTTTATCGATATTTTGATTTTATCGATGCTTCGATTTTATCGATATTTCAATTTTTATCAATATTTCGAGTTTAACGATATTTCAAATTTTATCGATATTTGGATTTTATCGATATTTCAAATTTTATCGATATTGGATTTTATCGATATTTAAAATTTTATCGATATTTGGATTTTATCGATATTTCAAATTTTATCGATATTTCGAATTTAACATTTCAAATTTTATCGATATTTGGATTTTATCGATATTTCAAATTCTATCGATATTTGGATTTTATCGATATTTGGATTTTATCGATATTTGAATTTTATCGATATTTGGAGTTCATCGATATTTGGATTTTATCGATATTTCGAGTTTATCGATATTTAAAATTTTATCGATATTTGGATTTTATTGACATTTCAAATTTCATCGATATTTGGATTTTATCGACATTTCAAATTTCATCGATATTTGGATTTTATCGATATTAAAAATTTTATCGATATTTCGAGAATACGATATTTCAAATTTTATCGATATTTGGATTTTATCGATATTTCAAATTTTATGGATATTTCGAGTTTAACGATATTTAAAATTTTATCGATATTTGGATTTTATCGATATTTCAAATTTTATCGATATTGGATTTTATCGATATTTAAAATTTTATCGATATTTGGATTTTATCGATATTTCAAATTTTATCGATATTTCGAATTTAACATTTCAAATTTTATCGATATTTGGATTTTATCGATATTTCAAATTTTATCGATATTTGGATTTTATCGATATTAAAAATTTTATCGATATTTCGAGAATACGATATTTCAAATTTTATCGATATTTGGATTTTATCGATATTTCAAATTTTATCGATATTCCGAGTTTAACGATATTTCAAATTTTATCGATATTTGGATTTTATCGATATTTCAAATTTTATCGATATTGGATTTTATCGATATTTCAAATTTTATCGATATTTGGATTTTATCGATATTTCAAATTTTATCGATATTTCGAATTTATCGACATTTCAAATTTTATCGATATTTCGAATTTAACATTTCAAATTTTATCGATATTTGGATTTTATCGATATTTCAAATTTTATCGATATTTGGATTTTATCGATATTTGGATTTTATCGATATTTGGATTTTATCGATATTTGAATTTTATCGATATTTGGAGTTCATCGATATTTGGATTTTATCGATATTTCGAGTTTATCGATATTTAAAATTTTATCGATATTTGGATTTTATTGACATTTCAAATTTCATCGATATTTGGATTTTATCGACATTTCAAATTTCATCGATATTTGGATTTTATCGATATTAAAAATTTTATCGATATTTCGAGAATACGATATTTCAAATTTTATCGATATTTGGATTTTATCGATATTTCAAATTTTATCGATATTTCGAGTTTAACGATATTTCAAATTTTATCGATATTTGGATTTTATCGATATTTCAAATTTTATCGATATTGGATTTTATCGATATTTAAAATTTTATCGATATTTGGATTTTATCGATATTAAAAATTTTATCGATATTTCGAGAATACGATATTTCAAATTTTATCGATATTTGGATTTTATCGATATTTCAAATTTTATCGATATTTCGAGTTTAACGATATTTCAAATTTTATCGATATTTGGATTTTATCGATATTTCAAATTTTATCGATATTGGATTTTATCGATATTTAAAATTTTATCGATATTTGGATTTTATCGATATTTCAAATTTTATCGATATTTCGAATTTAACATTTCAAATTTTATCGATATTTGGATTTTATCGATATTTCAAATTTTATCGATATTTCGAGTTTAACGATATTTCAAATTTTATCGATATTTGGATTTTATCGATATTTAAAATTTTATCGATATTGGATTTTATCGATATTTAAAATTTTATCGATATTTGGATTTTATCGATATTTCAAATTTTATCGATATTTCGAATTTAACATTTCAAATTTTATCGATATTTGGATTTTATCGATATTTCAAATTTTATCGATAATTCGAATTTATCGACATTTCAAATTTTATCGATATTTCGAATTTAACATTTCAAATTTTATCGATATTTGGATTTTATCGATATTTGGATTTTATCGATATTTGAATTTTATCGATATTTCAAATTTTATCGATATTTGGATTTTATCGATATATATTTGGATTTTATCGATATTTGGATTTTATCGATGTTTCGATTTTATCGATATTTCGAGTTTATCGATATTTGGATTTTACCGATATTTCAAATTCTATCGATATTTCGAGATTATCGATATTTCGAGGTTTATCGATATTTGGATTTTATCGATGGTTCGATTTTATCAATATTTCGAGTTTATCGATATTTCAAATTTTATCGATATTTCGAATTTATCGACATTTCAAATTTTATCGATATTTGGATTTTATCGATATTTTGATTTTATCGATGCTTCGATTTTATCGATATTTCATTTTTTATCGATATTTCAATTTTTACCGATATTTCAAATTCTATCGATATTTCGAGATTATCGATATTTCGAGTTTATCGATATTTGGATTTTATCGATGGTTCGATTTTATCAATATTTCGAGTTTATCGATATTTCAAATTTTATCGATATTTCGAATTTATCGATATTTAAAATTTTATCGATATGTCGAGTTTATCGATATTTCGATTTTATCGATTTTGGATTCTATCCATATTTGGATTTTACCGATATTTGAATTTTATCGATATTTGGATTTTATCGATATTAAAAATTTTATCGATATTTCGAGAATACGATATTTCAAATTTTATCGATATTTGGATTTTATCGATATTTCGAGTTTAACGATGTTTAAAATTTTATCGAAATTTCGAGTGTATCGATATTTAAAATTTTATCGATATTTGGATTTTATCAATATTTCAAATTTCATCGATATTTGGATTTGATCAATATTTCAAATTTTATCGATATTTCAATTTTTATCGATATTTCGAGAATACGATATTTCAAATTTTATCGATACTTGGATTTTATCGATATTTGAATTTTATGGTTATTTTTATTTTATCGATATTTAAAATTTTATCGATATTTCGATTTTATCGATGCTTCGATTTTATCGATATTTCGAGTTTATCGATATTTCAAATTTTATTGATATTTCAAATTTTATTGATATTTGGATTTTATCGATGTTTCGATTTTATACAAGCTGTTACGGAAAGGGTATATACATATCAAGTGCACGGCTTCTTTGGATCATAATAAACTATATTGCAAAGGTTTTTAAATCCTATATCTGCATGTTAGGAAGATATGAGGAATGAAACCAAAAACCCAAACATTTCAACTTGAAATTTACACATCACTAGCAACCAAGTCAGCTGATCGGTGTAAGTAGGTCACTCACGATACATTCACCTGTGAAAACAAACCTCTTATGCTCTTACTCCTGGTATTTTTGGATAATGGGTTCTGGATATTTTATTTTGTTACTCACTTTTTCTGACAAAAACTGATTATGTTTGTGAACAAGCTAAAATACAAATCCTTTAAAAATTAACAAATCATCAATCAATCATCAGTAAATCATTTGTTAGCTTGAAAATGATATTGAATTTAGGTAGGTACTTTATGAAGGGATTAGTAGGGACTAGTAAATAATACTTAGTTACCTATCTACGTAAAACAATCTAATAACAAACATAACGGAGTATGTAATGTGTGAATCTACGTAAGTATTGAAATTAAACCACAGACACAGAATTTGAGTATCCAACATGTCTTTTTTATGTTCGTTGACATACATAGGTACTCTACCAGAAATTAATTGCTTAGGTAAATACTGCGAAAGAACCTAATGGAACCTAGAACAGAAAAAGGATTTCGTAACATAATTTATTTTCAAATGAATCCTAAATAACTTTCCTCCTCAACTTATGTGTGTCCTGGTACAAAAATAATGCTAAAGGGTTCTGTGTTTAGTTTAAATTAAATAATTAAAAAACTAGGATTGTTTGTAAACAAGTTCAAATGCAAATGCTTGTTTGCAGCTTGGAAAATTATTTTAAAACTTAGGCTGTAGGTAATAATAATAATACTTAAAGAAAAGTAACAAGAATTACGGAGTAGGTACCTAGTTCACGGCTTTCGGTGAACGTGTAAATGTAGGTGCCTAATAATTATGCACATAGCAACTTTCTGCCACATTTTTTTACCTCACAATAACAACAAAACGGGATATAGGATACGAACGATCCGTTTAATGTTGATTTTTTTATTACCGTCGTAAGTAACTAACTAAAAGATTATGCAATTAGAAAAATGTTACAGAAAAAATATTTTGTAACATAATTTATTCAAAATGAACCCTAAATAACTTTACTCTATGCAACTTATGTGTCTCCTGGTAGAAATAAAATGCCAGTGTGCATTGGGTTCCGCTTTTATTTAAATAGGTAGGATTTTAAAATTAAATTATGTTGGTAGTTTTTGCCATTCCAACACGCACACGGCTAAACAACTCGCAGAAGGCCAGCGTGATGAACTAACCCTTAACCTTCTCATTCTGAGAAGAGGTCCGTGCCCAGCTGTGGGACAGTAATGAGTTGATAATTATGATGATAACAACACTAAATTACAACCGAAAACATTTAAAACGTATCAGAAGTTTACATTTTGTCGGCGGGGCCATTTGACTGAGACATGGGTTGGTGGTGAGTCTTTATTGTTTAATAAAACACAATAAAAAAATAGGCCGCAAAAATGTATTAAACTATGGAAATAAATTGTTAAAAGTACTAGGACCTCATGAGTAACGAGAGTTGTTCGGACAGCATTTGCGAACAATAATAACTGAACCCTAATTTCATCGGGGGTTACACACACAATGATATTAAGGGTAAATGAGCCAGTTGCAGGTAAATAGTCATAGTCGTAGTGATAGTCTTAGCTGGTAGCCTTCAATAAATAAATAAATCGAATAAATACTCAACTTATCTGTCGCTATTTTGATTAATCAATACTTACAAATTAAGACTATGTACTTATGTAGGTACCACCCCCACAGTCCACATCAAATTATCTTATCGGTTTCGTTTGTCAACTCAGCTCATAGGTTTTATTAATTAACTGATGCCCTGGTCTAACTCTTCTTTAATCGGTGTGCTTCAATGTATTCAATTTATCACAGTTTTCTTGAAATTATTATTAGGTAGCTGGGGGGAAAAGCGATACTGCGCGGTGCTACGATTACTGGATGCAAAAGGCGAGAAACCGTGTGTTGTTTGTGGCGCAACTTGAGAGAGGCCTATGTCCAGCAGTGGACTGCGATAGGCTGACTTGATTAGTAAATTAAATTTGACAAAAAATCGAAAATAAATTCAAAATGTACAATAATAATTGGGCCAGCTACCCTATTACTAGGATAGTAGAAGAATAGAAGTTTTATTTTTCGGTTCTTCCGGAGTTTCGTCAGTTGTTTAATAATACTCGTGTGCTTCGGTCGCTCCCTCTATCCGATTCAGTGTACCTAGTTGTGATTTCGTGATTGTTAAAAAATGTCGTTCAGTAATAGTGAATATTACGAGATGATGATGTGTGTCGGAGCAGTGGACGGTAGTCTGCGAGCCGCCCGAGAGTTGTATCGTCACCGATTCATCCAGAATAGACCAGATGCTGAGCGTCGGCAGCTGCCTTCGTTGGCATGTTTCAGTCGGATGACACATCGTCTGTACCAAACCGGGTCCTTCCACGCATCTGCTTCGGAAGGTCGTCCAAGCAGAAGCGATCCAGACTTTGAAGAAGCCGTACTGGAGCATTTCCAAAATAATCCACGCACTAGCACACGTCGAGCTGCATTAGCGCTGGGTGCCTCCAACCATATTAAAGTATGGCGAGTGCTGAACAATGACGGCCAGCATCCATACCACTTTCGTCGCACCCAAGAACTGACACCGGCAGATTTTTTGCCTCGCGTGACCTTCTGCGAGTGGTATCGAAGCCAGATGGAAGCTTCACCAAGTTTCGGTTCAAAAGTGCTATGGACCGATGAAGCATCATTCACGAGAGCAGGGATAAGTAATATCCATAATGAACATGTTTGGTCTCACACGAATCCACATGCTTCGACAGAGTCGTCCTTCCAACACCAATGGCGACTAAACGTGTGGGCTGGTATCATCGGAGATGTTGTCGTAGGACCAGTTTTCTTTCCGCAAAGTTTAAATGGCCAAAATTATTTAAACTTTCTGGTTAATGAATTAGACGATGTACTCACTGTGCTACCCGTATCAAGTTACGTGGATCTCGTGATGGATAACAATATGGTATTCCAACACGACGGTGCACCGGCACACTTTGCACGTGATGTACGCGCGTACTTGGACGTGCGTTTCCCTCGATGGATCGGGCGCGGTAGCAGGAGCGTGGCTTGGCCTCCGCGGTCCCCAGACCTAACTCCGTTAGATTTTTTTTTGTGGGGATACATTAAAAACGTAGTGTATGCAGTGCAGTGTGATACAGTGCAAGAAATGCAAGTGCGGATCGAGGCCGCCTTTAGGACAGTAACACCTGACATGCTGCGAAATGTTCAGTTGTCCATGAACAAGCGCGCGGCCTTGTGCATACAATACCAAGGGCACCACATCGAACCCCATCTTTAAAAATGTAAGTTAATTTGCTAAATTAAGCATGGCTCTTAGATTTTATTGTTTACGTAATAAGGGATTAAAACAAGCTTAGTAGCTACCTACCTAAACCTTGGTGTGAATTTTTATGTACTTTTTTATTAACTTATTATTATTATTAACTATTCCGACCCAAATAGTTGTTGCTCCACTGCAAGTCGACCAGCAGTCGGCAGCGTGGAGCCTTATTTCACTGCCATCCTTTGCTGGGCAAGAGTGTACCATCGTAGACCGCACCATCACTTAACATCAGGTCAGGTGGCGGTCAAACGCAAGCCCATTCCTTAATAAAAATAAAAAAACTTTTTTACGTCAGTTTTTTTAGTTAAATTCGTAGGTTATTCTGGGTCCATATTAACGTGTATGTAAACCGTAAATAAGTAAATTACGTATTGCATTATTAGTTTTAAACCAAGGAGTACCTAAATGCCTAAAGTATTTACAATTGCGCACACGCGCTCGCTTTGTCGGCTCGTGCGATCCTTTCAGCCCGCGCCGACACAGGGCGGCGCGGCGGCACACTACCTACAGCGTGTACTAGGCGCACAGATCGCGAAAGAGATTTAACTTCAATATTAGGAAATGACGTGAAAAGTTAATGACCCTCGTAGTGCAGGACACGTTTGTTATGGTTTGATTTCAATAAACTTACGAAACCAAAAGTTTGGTATGAATTCCTTGAGTAATTTATTTTGCGTGGAAACTTTGCATAGAGAATCTATACCTGATGTAATCATCACCCCTTTTGGATGAATATGGTCTTTCCGTAACACGTTGTAGATATTTCGAGATTATCGATATTTGGATTTTATCGATATTTCAAATTTTATCGATTTTTGGATTTTATCGATATTTCAAATTTTATCGATATTTGGATTTTATCGATATTTGGATTTTATCGATATTAAAAATTTTATCGATATTTCGAGAATACGATATTTCAAATTTTGTTGTTATTTGGATTTTATCGATGTTTCGATTTTATAGATATTTCGAGATTATCGATATTGGGATTTTATCCATATTTGGATTTTACCGATATTTGAATTTTATCGATATTTGGATTTTATCGATTTTAAAAATTTTATCGATATTTCGAGAATACGATATTTCAAATTTTATCGATATTTGGATTTTATCGATATTTCGAGTTTAACGATGTTTAAAATTTTATCGAAATTTCGAGTTTATCGATATTTAAAATTTTATCGATATTTGGATTTTATCAATATTTCAAATTTCATCGATATTTGGATTTGATCAATATTTCAAATTTTATCGATATTTCAATTTTTATCGATATTTCGAGAATACGATATTTCAAATTTTATCGATACTTGGATTTTATCGATATTTGAATTTTATCGTTATTTTTATTTTATCGATATTTAAAATTTTATCGATATTTCGATTTTATCGATGCTTCGATTTTATCGATATTTCGAGTTTATCGATATTTCAAATTTTATTGATATTTCAAATTTTATTGATATTTGGATTTTATCGATGTTTCGATTTTATAGATATTTCGAGATTATCGATATTTGGATTTTACCGATATTTCAAATTCTATCGATATTTCGAGATTATCGATATTTCGAGGTTTATCGATATTTGGATTTTATCGATGGTTCGATTTTATCAATATTTCGAGTTTATCGATATTTCAAATTTTATCGATATTTCGAATTTATCGACATTTCAAATTTTATCGATATTTGGATTTTATCGATATTTTGATTTTATCGATGCTTCGATTTTATCGATATTTCATTTTTTATCGATATTTCAATTTTTACCGATATTTCAAATTCTATCGATATTTCGAGATTATCGATATTTCGAGTTTATCGATATTTGGATTTTATCGATGGTTCGATTTTATCGATATTTCGAGAATACGATATTTAAAATTTTATCGATATTTCGAGAATACGATATTTCAAATTTTATCGATATTTCGAGTTTATCGATATTTCAAATTTTATCGATATTAAAATTTAATCGATATTTGGATTTTATCGATATAAATTTGGATTTTATCGATATTTGGATTTTATCGATATTTAGATTTTATCGATATTTGGATTTTATCGATATTTGAATTTTATCGATATTTGGATTGTATCGATATTTAAAATTTTATCGATATTTCAAGTTTAACGATGTTTCGATTTTATCGATAATTCAAATTTTATCGATATTTCAAATTTCATCGATATTTGGAGTTTATTGATATATCAATTTTTATCGATATTTGGATTTTATCGATCAAATATCGATATTTCGAGAATACGATATTTCAAATTGTATCGATATTTGGATTTTATCGATATTTAAAATTTTATCGATATTTAAAATTTTATCGATATTTAAAATTTTATCGATATTTCAAATTTTATCGATATTTCGAGAATAAGATATTTCAAATTTTATCGATATTTGGATTTTATCGTTATTTCGAGTTTAACGATGTTTAAAATTTTATCGAAATTTCGAGTTTATCGATATTTAAAATTTTATCGATATTTGGATTTTATCAATATTTCAAATTTCATCGATATTTGGATTTTATCGATATTTCAATTTTTATCGATATTTCGAGAATACGATATTTCAAATTTTATCGATATTTGGATTTTACCGATATTTCAAATTTTATCGATATTTGGATTTTATTGATATTTGGATTTTATCGATATTAAAAATTTTATCGATATTTCGAGAATACGATATTTCAAATTTTATTGTTATTTGGATTTTATCGATGTTTCGATTTTATAGATATTTCGAGATTATCGATATTGGGATTTTATCGATATTTGGATTTTATCGATATTTGAATTTAATCGATATTTCAAATTTTAACGTTATTTGGATTTTATCGATATTTCAAATTTTATCGATGAAGAGTACCATTAAAACTCTTCTTTCTTGATAATAATTATTTATTTAACAGTTATTTTAGGCGCGTACGGACGATACATTTATATTGCCGCGCACACGTACACGTGGCAGGAGAGCTCACTTCACTATATTTCGGCGGCGCGGGCGCGGCCGGCGTGGCGTCACTCCTCTCCCCCGCTCCCCGCACGTTGCGTTGTGTGGCCGCGTTCGCATATAGGGGATGCGGCGTAGAGATCTTCCACGACGTTGACAGATAGAGGATGCGGCGTAGACAATCGATATTTCGAGTTTATCGATATTTCAGATTTTATCGATATTTCGAGATTATCGATATTTCAAATTTCATCGATATTTGGAGTTTATTTATATATCAAATTTTATCGATATTTGGATTTTATCGATATTTCAGATTTTATCGATATTTCGAGATTATCGATATTTCAAATATTTTAGATATTTCGAGTTTATCGATATTTAAAATTTTATAGATATTTCGAGTTTATCGATATTTCGATTTTATCGATTTTGGATTTTATCCATATTTGGATTTTACCGATATTTGAATTTTACCGATATTTGAATTTTATCGGTATTTCGAGTTTATCGATATTTAAAATTTTATCGATATTTCGTTTATCGATATTTAAAATTTTATCGATATTTCAAATTTTATTGATATTTTGATTTTATCGATATTTCAAATTTATCGATATTTCAAATATTTTCGATATTTCGAGTTTATCGATATTTAAAATTTTATCGATATTTCGTTTATCGATATTTAAAATTTTATCGATATTTCGAGAATACGATATTTCAAATTTTATCGATATTTGGATTTTATTGATATTTCAAATTTTATCGATATTTGGATTTTATCGACATTTCAAATTTCATCGATATTTGGATTTTATCAATATTAAAAATTTTATCGATATTTCGAGAATACGATATTTCAAATTTTATAGATTTTTGGATTTTATCGATATTTCAAATTTTATCGATATTTGGATTTTATCGATATTTGGATTTTATCGATATTTGGATTTTATCGATATTTCAAATTTTATCGATATTTCAGATTTTATCGATATTTCGAGATTATCGATATTTCAAATTTCATCGATATTTGGAGTTTATTGATATATCAATTTTTATCGATATTTGGATTTTATCGATCAAATATCGATATTTCGAGAATACGTTATTTCAAATTTTATCGATATTTGGATTTTATCGATATTTAAAATTTTATCGATATTTAAAATTTTATCAATATTTCAGATTTTATCGATATTTCGAGATTATCGATATTTCGAATTTATCGACATTTCAAATTTTATCGATATTTCGATTTTATCGATATTTGGATTTTATCGATGCTTCGATTTTATCGATATTTCGAGTTTAACGATGTTTAAAATTTTATCGAAATTTCGAGTTTATCGATATTTAAAATTTTATCGATATTTGGATTTTATCAATATTTCAAATTTCATCGATATTTGGAGTTGATCAATATTTCAAATTTTATCGATATTTGGATTTTATCGATATTTCAATTTTTATCGATATTTCGAGAATACGATATTTCAAATTTTATCGATACTTGGATTTTATCGATATTTGAATTTTATCGTTATTTTTATTTTATCGATATTTAAAATTTTATCGATATTTCGATTTTATCGATATTTTGATTTTATCGATGCTTCGATTTTATCGATATTTCGAGTTTATCGATATTTCAAATTTTATTGATATTTCAAATTTTATTGATAAAATCTATATTTGGATATTTCAAATCCAAATGTCGATAAAATCCAAATATCGATAAAATCCAAATATCGACAAAAATTTCAAAATATCGATTTTGATTTTATTGATGCTTCGATTTTATCCATATTTCGAGTTCATCGATAATTCAAATTTTATCGATATTTGGATTATATCGATGTTTCGATTTTATCGATATTTTGATTTTATCGATATTAGGATTTTATCGATATTTGGATTTTATCGATATTTCGAAATTATCGATATTTCAAATTTTATCGATTTTTCGAGTTTATCGATATTTCAAATTTTATCGATACTTGGATTTTATCAATATTTGGATTTTATTGATATTTTGATTTTATCGATGCTTCGATTTTATCGATTTTTGACATTATCGATATTTGGATTTTATCGATATTTTGATTTTATTGATGCTTCGATTTTATCGATATTTCGAGTACATCGATAGTTCAAATTTATCGATATTTTGATTTTATCGATATTTCAAATTTTATCGATATTTCGAGTTTATCGATAGGTATTTCAAATTTTATCGATATTTGGATTTTATCGATATTTGGATTTTATCGATAATTTGATTTTATCGATATTTCGAGTTTATCGAAAGTTCAATTTTATCGATATTTCAAATTTTATCGATATTACAATTTTATCGATATTTCGAGTTTATCAATATTTAGGTTTACCGATATTTCGATTTTATAGATATTTCAATTTATCGATTTTTGATACAATCGATATTATCGATATTTCGAGTTTATCGATAGAAATAGAAATAG
Source organism: Subacronicta megacephala (assembly GCA_958496365.1). Classification (NCBI taxonomy): domain Eukaryota; kingdom Metazoa; phylum Arthropoda; class Insecta; order Lepidoptera; family Noctuidae; genus Subacronicta; species Subacronicta megacephala. Next base: position 377,942 of record OY292535.1, read on the forward strand.
ACATTTATTCGCAGGAACATGTGTTACAAAGGTTCTTATAATAATAAACAGTACAATGCATTCTACTACTTCTATATTTATCAATATTATATATTTTGATTTTATCGATATTTCTATCCAGCTAATATAAATAATATCGAATGGTCTAAATAATAATTGAAGCGTCGGTAGCCTAATGGCTAGGGCGTCGGACTTGCGATCATATGGTTGCTGGTTCGAACCCCACCCATTGCACTACCGACGTGAACCCACTCGTAACACAAGCATTTAGCTTAGCACGAGGGGTTAACAGGAATTTAAATTTCATTACACTATGGGAATACTAGTAATGTGTGACCCACACTGCAAGTAAGCTTTTTTTTTTAAAAAAAAAACACAATATAGACAAAGTAATAATTGACAAAGAATTAATCACATTAACGAGATATTATATAAAACATCTTGGAAGACTTAGACAAAATAATAAAACAAGTATAAGTTAAAATTCATCATCATCAACCCATATATTGTCCCACTGCTGGGCACGGATCTCCTCTTAGAATGAAATGGATTAGGCTATAGTCCACCATGCCATCGAAAAAGTCTCTCAGACATGCAGGTTTCCTCACGATGTTTTCCTTCACGGTTTAAGTACGGATATTTAAGTATTAATACGCACATGACTTCGAAAAGTCAGAGATGCGTGCCTTGGATTCGAACTCGAGCTTAAGTTTTTTTTTCAATTTGCCTTAAGCATAATAATAAATAATTGTAAATAAAAGTAGTAATCTTATATTTTAAATAGTAAATTTTAGTTATTTTATAATTAATAGTAGGTTATATAAATTTTCACATACACACCATCACACCTGTTTTTCCCGAAGGGTTAGGCAGAGGTGTATATACTAATGTACACCTACGCTTTGCCAGTATGTTTAGGTCCCATGTAATAGGGGGCGAGCCTATTGCCGTTAACTGGGCACAAATCCATACTCCGAGCTGCTACAGAGAATTTCATAAAAAAACTCAATAATACTTTGCTCAACCTGGGACTCGAACACAGGACTTCTAGTGTGGCAGTCGAGCTTGAAACCACTGCCGTGGTCGCCGTCCGAGCAGTCTTTTATAAAATTTTAATATTTAATTTTTTTTATTACTATGAAAACATCAATAATGTAAGCCTGAAGGTTATGATACTAAACAGAAGACCAAACTGTAGAAAATTTATCTTCTCTACAAAACTTCTACTTTTTTTTTTAATATCTTTCTAAAGCTTAATCACAAACATTATGACATACAAGATGTCAATAATGCTTAGCGCAAGATTGGTTTGAGATAGTTCAACGCACGATCACCGGCTCGATTACACATTCACTTTACATCCGTGACGTAACACGGACGTGCCTTCATTCATTCAATGAATGATAACGCGACATAGGGCTGGTGCAAACAGAAATAACATTAAAGCGATCTATTATTTATATTTATTCGTGTAAGGATAGGGTGTAATTATTTCTATGAGTCGATATCAAAATGCCATATAATGGGATAATCGAACTGGAACTGGGAATAGTAAGAATTTTCCTCAATTTTTAATTTTAAACAGTTTGAATTATAGCTAGACTTAAAGAAAATCAATTTATTACAAATGTTTTTAAGTGGAAGAAGACGGGAAGACCTTTGCTCAGCATTGGTATAACACAAGGTTAGTAAAAAACATCGTTATGTGATCTGAAAATATTTTATGATGGTCTCCAATTCATGAAACAAAACTTTAAAAAAATAATTATGGAAACTATGCCCTGCATTAGGAGCCAACCCTACTGATTTTAATTTAAGCTCAATTCCAGCAACTGTTTCTTTCAACGGTTTCAAACATGCCTCTCATAAGATACCTTTATCCAGAATCAGCCAATAGTTATCAATGATGACATTTGAAATTATCGCCATTCCTGACGAACACTTATAGGTAGGTGTAAATAATAAATTGTATTGTTTTAAGTATGATAATGGTGTAATGGCGAGCATTTGATTAAAGTTGGTGTCAATAGGTTGCGCGCGCGCATCAACGTCGCGCTGTCGACGACGCGTGCGTGACCGACGTTGTTTGAGTGCTGCGACGGTATTAGGGTACAGTGAGTAGGGGACAGTACGGCTAGTCTAACTCTCGTTGTGCTATGGAGCGCGCTATGCTCAGAGTCTCTCTGAAGGATAAAATACGCAACTATATTATCTGACAGAGAACCAAAGCACATGATTATCAACCGAAAGTGGGCAGGCCATATGATCTGTAGGACAACCGACAACTGCTGAGGTAGACAATTTCTTAAGTGAAGACTGCGACTCGGCAATTGCAGTGTAGGGTGCCCTTCTGGAAGGTTAAGTGGTGATTCCAGAAATTGGATGCGACAAGCCGAGAACAGGTTGAAATGGCATATTAGGGGAGGCCTACGACCAGCAGTGGATCGTTAAAGGCTGATGATGATGACGATGAGTGAGGGAAATAAAGGGCGCTGAAATAGAAGAGAATATACCTATAAGAAGAGAATTCACTGAAAGAAAATATTTTTGTAAGCATGCAAAGCTAAAAAATAGCGTCGAGAATTAGGGACAAAATAATGTGAATATAGGAGCATGTCATATAAACATCTTTGACAATCATTAATCATTGCATCTGGTTTGACTGGAAGCCATCGAACACAGTTGAGAAATGTCTACAATGATGACTGCGATATATCATAATATTTTATATTCGCAGCGGTCACCACGATCAATCATGTGAACACAAAAAACGTGCTTACAAACATACGGAATCTTAACCGCCCAAGTGACTATTTTTCGTGAACTCGTACGCCGCCGGATGACGTAACCAGCGGTTACTTGAGTAAAGTTTATGATGAACGAAAGTTGTCGGTTAGGTAATTACTCACATACCTACCTATGTTGTCCTGGTGACTGGTCGTGGTCAGTGTCTATTACACGTTATCTAACCATTTATCGGTAGGTCTTATGTAGGTTAGGTAGGTCTAGAGTCTGATGGCATCTATATAGAAATGATAAAATTGTAAATTATAGATTATGAAAAAAAAAACCTAATTAATATTCTTAATAATATTATTGACTGCCGTGGCTCTAATAAAGACCCCCCGACTTTAAAAGAGCAATAAAAGTCAATATTTTTTTGTTTTTTTTTTTAGTCTGTCTGTTTGTCTGTATGTTTTTACACGTATCCCGCAAAAACTACTTCACGATATTCGATGAGGTTTTCACAGTTGTGTTGCTGGAGATCAATCTTTAATTCTGGTGCAAGATTCTTAGTTTAGATTTCCAGGTTCAGTAGTGTTTCTGTGGATTTTCTAGAAAGTTCTTAACCTAGACTAATTAGACTATTATGGTAACTAGAACAATTTATACGATCTTTTTGTATTTTTTTAGGCATTTTTCATGCAAAGATTATTAAGTTATTTTATGAAGGAAAAATACGACCGCGGGCAGGATTCAAACCTGCGTCTTCTGGTTAAAGGCAAATTTCGACTTGGCGGGTGGGACTCGCGGTGGCTTAGCGGTCATAGCGTTTGGTGTACTTAACCAGAAGACGCAGGTTAGAATCCTGCCCACAGTCATATTTTTCCTTCCTTCCTAAAATTACTTAATTTATACGCTGTTTATAAATACGATTATATGAGAGATCTTATAAAAATCTTAGATCGATAATGTTTCAAATTCACTCTTTAGGATCAAGAAGTCATTGCACTTCCGGTGCGGTCACCGTCGATCACATCTGGCTGTCACTGCGCAGTTGAAACACAAAAGTAGGCGGAGCGTATCAACTGTTTACTGTTTTGAAATGTTGGTGTTGGTCGTCCTTATGTCCTCATGACCAACACCTCAGTCCACCCGTGACCATGGATGCTGTAAAGGATCCGAAACGTCGGGAAATTAAAAATATCAATATAATGCGATGAAATCCGTAAAAAGTAGTTTTATTTCAATGTCTAATATTCGAGTAGGTGTTAGAAACCAGTATGTTTACTGTTTTTTTTTAATTTATCCAATCGTCGCGTCAAATAGGCCCAGGAAGGGTTAATGTAAGTAGTATATATTATCGATGACGTCTTTTTTCCCAGTACAGTGGGAAATTCTCAAAATGGTCTTAGTGCTCAGCTACGAAAAACGTGGTAACGGACACCTACGTTGACAAATAAATTATTCCTAATCGTATGAAGATTTAATGAAGAATCATGGATTAAAGTGAAGTTGGGTAAACGTGATGATTGAAGAAGTAGGACAGAATGGTGTCCAAGGAACAAGAGGAGAGTAGGGGGTTCAGCAGCGAGCTGGTAGATGATACAATTTAAGTCAGAAGTTACACATGGATGATCATAAGACCGTGATTGATGATTAACTGGAGGCGAAGTACGATTACTGCTGGGGACGAGAATGAGTATGAGAGGGGGTTAGGCTATATCTACCACGCTAGCCTACTGCTCACGCCGCCGCCGAGAAATTCTCTCGGTCATGCAGGTTTCTTCACATGTTTTCCTTCACCCTTTTAAGCGAATAATAATGAATGATTAATACAAAAATTAGATCGGTTAAGAAATAAGTCAGTTACAAGCATTAATTTTATATAACAAACTCTATACTGACAATCATTTTGTAGAAAAGGAACAAAGCAACCCTCTGAACCCTTCTAAAAACTTTAAGAGGTTGTATCTTGGAAATTTGTTAATTGATTTTAATTATTTTCGATTCGATTTTTTTTTAAATAGGACTGTTATTTTAAATAAATAAAACACGACTACCGTATGAAGTAATAGGTAAACATAGGTAAGGATTTTTTAACGCTTGACCGCAGGCAGTCGAGTAACGGATGTGCCTGTCGCTAAGTGACCAAAGATCTGTGACGAGCGTCAAATGCATTGCGTCTAGCTAGCCATTAGCGCCTCACTTCCGAAACTTACACAATTGCATGCATACCAGAGCTTCCAACATTCAATCTAGTATCGACCTTATTACTACACAGTTAAAGTCGGTTTGGTCTGCATGTTTATCGTGATATAATGTGACCTTTAGTGGCCCACTGTGCTAAGCTATTATATTTGGTCGATTTAAAACACATTATTTTTGTTATAGAAATAACAAAAAAAAAACTGTAAATCACCGTTATGATGACACAGATAAATAATTGTTTATTATGAATCGTTAGAATGCATTTTAATAAAAATAAAGAAACTATGTATGTTAATTGGCACAAATATAAATATATTTAAAAATCTATTAATACTTTTTACAGTCTGTCTAGATGACGGAAATCGACCCCTCCTTTTGAAAGCAAGTAAAGCACGAAACAAGGGTTGCACCACATTATTCCTCGAAGAATTCAACGAAAAATGGTTATCTCATTCGTCATGAAAGTAGTAGTTTTTGTAGCAGACATGCCAGCATGTATAGGTCGGCACGACAGGGGAAGTCCTAAGTACCCTCCCACAGAATATCGACGTCAAGTAGCAGTGTGCATACTGTTGCGTTTCGTACAGTGAGTGTTGAGCGCCAAAGTTCCTCCCACAGTCCCCTTCCTTCTCCTTTTCTCATGTCCCCTTCCGTTTCTTTGGTATTGCAGATGTCCATGAGCGGCGATGACCACTTACCATCAGGTAGCTCGCCTGCTCGTTTGTCGAGTTATCCTTTAAAAGTAAGTTAACCTTTTGTTGACAGACTGATGGATACCAGCCGGTCTTTCGCCGCTTATTTTCTCACAGAGTTCGTTCACGCAACATTATCACACCGCATGTAATCTCAGTTTAATACGCCGTTTATATTCACATTAATCTCGCGTTTAGTTAGATGTGGTGCTATCGTGATCTCTTGTGAGGTCAGGAGAGGTGAGAAATTGACGGAAAATTGACGCGATGGGTGAGAAGCTTGCTGTGTTAATTAACAGATTTAACACTTTGCAGGAACATACGAGCTCTATATTTTTCTGGTTTTTACATGTAAATGCAGAAAAATATAAGTAAAATCCTCATTTAAATAAATAGGATTTGTATTTCGTCGCGACGTGTAATAATAAAGCACAAATTATAATATTTGTGCTTTCCAGACCAATAAGATTAAGAATTGTATTTTTTTATTGTTAGCATCATCCAGAGCGTACTCATACATACAGACGAAACCCATTTATTAATTAGAGTTAATTTGTGTAGATATTCTCTTTTAGCGCAAATTTCCAGAACGACTTAAGCAATTCGGTTAATTTTTTAAATATTCGCAGAAGTCCGAGGAAGGTTCAAGAAAATTGCACAGAAAATCGTAACTCTAGGCATATTATTTTTCTTTTTAGCATTTGAAATGTTCCTATTGTCAAATCTAGGGATGGCGATCTGAGATCGATCAATCGAATCGAAGACGAAGAATCAACTTAAATCGAATTTGTATGTTTGTTAGATATAACAGGTACTTTTTGACTGGACGTCGCCGTCGGTTAGGTTACTAGTGAAAGGCAGCTTCGGTTTGTATGTGAAACTATTCATAAGTTTATAAGTTATTTATTTCATAATTTGCACGTACCTAATACGTGTATGATGTGCGTTGAAAGTTTTGGGGTCAAACATGGTCAAGAGTGTTAAGATGTTAGATAATGACGGGTGCCTGGGACGCACGTCATCAGTAATGGCTTAACTTACTACACCTAATCATGGAACTTGCGTGACTTGACACACGTAACTTAGCAATGTAACATAATTTTTAGTTAATTATTTTTTATTTCTTATCTGTGAAATTAATTATGTCCCGTTCATAGCAACAAAATTGCCTAGTTTGGTTCAAGTACTTATTTGCTATTTTGTTTTCAAATGTCTCCCAATTGAAAGGTGCGGTAAAAGTAAAAATAAAAAACAATGCTGTTTTTTTCATTATTTATTAATTAATAATATTAAAAAAGTCTTGTCTAGTTAGTGTTTTTGAAGCGCTTGTTTTCATCATCAACTCATTTAATGTCCCACTGTTGAGCACGGGTCTCCTCTCAGAGTGAGAAGAATTAGACTGTACTCCACCATGCTAGACCACTGCGGGTTGGCAGACTTCACACACATTAGAACGATAATACCCGGAAAATATAAGTACTAGTTTCAACCTTTGAAAGGAAAGGATTATCTTCACATCGAAATATTTTAATTTATATTATTTTAAATACCGGATTGAGGAAGCTTCGTACTGATTTACGAGTACTTTGCGCTAGTAATTAATGAGTAATTACTTTCAATGTTCCCCGCAATGTTAGTAGGTAAAGCTGGCACGGCCTTGAAGTGAGGTTACTACACATTAATGTTATATACACTCATATTTCATGGCTCGTTTAACTGAAAATATTGAGGTTGTTATGTTAGGTTTGTTAATGAAAATTGTTTATGTTTTAAAGAACGATACGTTAGTGATGAATACATTAACTATGTATTAAAGCTATAACTAGCTTTAAGTATGCTAAGATGGTTTGGGCATGTTGAGAGAATGAATGAAAGACGATTAACGAATGAAATTTATAAGGCGAATGTTAGTGGCAGCGTCGGGAGAGCTCGCCCTAGAAGGACGTACACCGATCTCATTGGTGAGATCCTCCATAAAGGTCAGGTGCGTAGTACTCGCAACTGTCGCGTGTGTATGAAAAGATGTATGAATGTGGAAGAACCGAAAGATATCTCTTTCGGTTCTTCCACATTCATACATCTTTGCAAGAGTCGTAGCAAGTGGCAGTCTATAGTTTCTGCCTACCCCTGTGGGAAAAAGGCGTCAGTGTATGTTTGTATGTAAAGCTATGACTGCACTTTTGTATTTGGCATTAACAAATACTAAACATTTTCAAAGATATAAAAGCTGCTACTGAGAATTTCATAGAAAAACCCAAATAACAGTTTGCTCGACCTGGGGATCGAACCCAAGACCCCTAGCGTAGCAGTCGCGATTGGGACCACTAGACTAACGAGGCAGTCTACAACAAGAATACTAGTAAATAGGTAATATGTGACCCACATTGCGAGTAGGTAAGTTTTTTTTAAGTTCCCGCTACATTTAGGTAACTTTTTTATGAATAAGAGTCATTCTGTATCTATGAGATGAAAGACGGTATAAATTAGTATTGACATTAACGTTACAGCAATTTATGCGGGGATCCGCTTCGGTAATCGAGCCTCCATCACTAATGTCAGATGTCTGATGGCTACATCACGACATTAATCATGTACTTCGCCCGGGAACCCGCGGAAGTTCGACAGACCACCTGTCGATCGTGGACGGTGACATGCAACATGTGACAAGTTTTTAAATAAAATAAAATAATTAATTTGCATTAAACATGTGTGATCATACAATGTCATATACCTAAACAGCATTCTTAATTAATTATTTATGGTCCTGCATATTCTACTTAAAGAGGTGTACAAATGAGTAATGAATGATTTAAGTGTCATTAAAAAAACAATGGCATAAATTATCACCATCGTCATAAATTGTAAATAAAAATTAATTATCACAAAATAAAACACAAAGTATCTATTTAGAACAAGAAACAGTAAATGACGATCTAAAGTAAAATCTTTTTTGTTTATCACATTGTACGCAAGTACTTATTGTTTTGAACGACTTAATAAAATAATGAGATAATAATTCTACGATGGAAGTGTTTAGTTAAAAAAAAAAAAAACAAATTGATAAGGTAGGCAAGTACGTCTACGTCGTCTTAACAAATCTGTCAAGAAAAAAACCTTTACAAGAAACCTTTTTGTTTATCTTTTTTTAAGTTCTTATACTTTGTAGAAACCTTTTATTATGGATTTGCACAGAACAAAGACGCTACTAATAAAAAATATTTTGATTTAAAAATAATAACACTACTTCAACTGGGAATCAAACTCTCGATCTCATACCCTACGACGCTTGCAGCCACAAAACCAGTAAGGCTTTAGACAGTGAGGCTAAATAATAGACTAAAATTTAAAAAATAATTTATTATTGGAGTAATTTTCTTAGTTATTTACTAACATACCCAAATGAATCATATGGCTATCGTAATATAGGTAAATATTATTGATGAACGAATCACCTTTGACTGTTTTGGCAAAACGCACGAGTCATTGAAATATCAAATAATCTACTGTTATTATGGATGATTCGATTCTTGTTTCATTATTTATGTTTGCGAAGACTATAGATCCGCCTTAATAGTAAAATTTTCTTCGTAAGGAAGCCGAAGATGAGACTTTGTGCCGTTCTACTCGTTTTCTACTCCGTTTTAATATCTCTCTTACGCAATTTTTGTATATAGTGGTTCGGTATCATTACACTAGGACGCGCTGACTATCTATTTTCAACCGACTTCAAGAAGGAGGAGGTTCTCAATTCGTCTGTTTGTTTTTTTTTGTATGTTTGTTACGCGATTTCTCCGCCAATAGTGGATCGATTTTAATTATTGTTATTTTTGTTTGCTAGGTCATACTTCAGAGGTGGTACCGTTAAAATTTTATCGAAACCGGTTGAGCAGTTTAAAAAATATCAACAAAAATATAAAAATTGTTAAATCGATGATATTATCGTTTACTCTGAAACATCGCTGTCTTATTGGAGCAGTGCGTTTAGTTGGCTAAGCACAATTGACATAAGTATAGGTAGAAAAACAGTTTTCTCTTAAGCATCACAAATTATCAATTGTTTTTATTGATTGAATTTGTTTTAATATAATGGTAGGTATGGAATCTCAGCATTATGAATCGAAGGCCATGACCGGCAATAGAGGCCTTGTCTAGTAGGCATATTAATATAATTATGAAAAGCCCGTTCGTTACAGTCCATAAATAATTATATATTAAAATAGTTTCCATTGATTGTTACATACCTCTTCACATTCCCATCGTCTATAGTCACGCGAAAGCTACAGTTTACAATCGTCTTAGTGCCAATAAAATACTCAACGCGTCCTCTAGAATATTACAGAACAATAATGTGGCACGCACAATATCTTCTGTTGTTTTCCGAAAACTAGGCGGTATGCAAAACAAGACCCATTCAACGCTGTTATTTATCTAGAAGTATTCAAAACAACTGCAGTGGCTACTGTCTGCTGTCAACAATAGATTGAATTCTTCACTCTCGCATAATACAATCCAAAAGCTTTCACGCGTTGCGTCTGCGCGCGGGTTAAGCTCGTCATTACTCGTGAACCGACTCCCGCGCATGTCGCACGCGTATCTGTGCCGCGCATGTACTCACGTCGTTTGTTTTAATTTATTATTAATTATTACTATTAATTAGATACTTTTTTATTGTTGATTGTGCTTTGTGACCTGAACTTGAGTGTATTTGTGATTGGATTCTTTTTTAATTAATTGGATTTGTCTCGTTTACGTGTTGTGAGTATGACATTTTATTTGATATAATAATACATCAAATTAAGAGTGCATAATAACATATTATGTCTGATTTTTAAGACATATTTGTTCTATACTTTAAATAATCTTTTATACAATATTCATTATTTTGAATTTTATACATAATAATAATTTAAATAATGTCTAACAAAATATTCTAATACATAATCCTCATCCTCAAGTATATGGCTATGAGCTGTTTCAGAAATTCATTTTCCAATTTGATCATTTGCTGCACCCGTTTTTCAGTATTTTTTTATACAACAAACTTTATTATTATTATACTATACTCTTTATTTTTTTCTATAAAAACAAATGTTCCAACTAACAATTAAGAACTACTTAATCTTTCCGACTATAAGAACAATCACCGCTTCAACGATTACGTTTCGCCTCACTAGAGATCACGGTTGCGGGTTCGATTCCCCGACGCTGCCGCATCTCACATCGTAGCGATATGAAATTTAATTAAGGCCTTTTAGTTGAAGTAGAGCGTTGATTGAGTTTCTCGCTAAGATAAATAGCATTATCGTGATTAAAAAAATGCAGGAAGTATTGACCAATCCATCACGCCTGTTTTCTCCGGAAGGTTAGACAGGTATGTACCTACAGGGACCACATACTCTTTGCCAATATTATGTGTTTTAGGTTTGATGTATTCTATTTTAATTATATCTATTTTGCTATCTATTGCTCAATTGCTGTATACCGCGCTCAAATCCAAAATTTTATTTGCTCCTAATGTGCTCAAAAAACCCAGAAATGTATAAAAAAATACATGAATACCGAAGTCTCAATAGAATGCCCATAACTTTTCTTGACGTTATATTTTACAATTTTAATATACATACAAACAATCCTAATAATCCTAGGATAAACAATCCTGGAAGAAGTTAGGGGAGGCCTTTGCCCTGCAGTGGGACAAGAAAGAGGCTACATAAAAAAAAACATATACATACATATATGACGATGATGTAAATGCTGAATTTCTGATCAGAGAAACCCAATAACACTATTCGACCGGGGGATCAGGCTAAGTAGATTAATTTACAGCGAAATCAATGAGATAGTTCCACCTTTGCGATTTTCCATTTGTATCGGCGATGCAAAGCGACTGACAATCTTGCAACGTTGAGCACGTAAAGCCGGTCCCGGTCCCAGAAACTAGGGTAAGAATATCTGATATTTAGCTGGGAAGACTACATACTGACTCCAATATACTATGCGATCCAAATAAGAATAGGAATAACCTCTATCTGTCACTTGAAAAGTATGGTTTGCAAAAAACTTATTTGCATATCAATAATAGTAGCCTTACATCAAATTAAAATATAAAGGTTAAATTAGTAGTAAATTGTCTTAATACAATTTTTAATTATTTAAAGTCATAATTCGTTTTTGAAAACCATACCATAACCTTTATTATTTTATTTTTGGCTTTTTTTCACTCAACCTTCGCAAATAAATTTTATTAAAAACATATCTTGTTTTGCTCACCCTACCTAACAGGTTAGAATTGACAGCTATGACGTCACAATATGGCGCAAAGTCGATCCTATTCTCATTTGAATCGCACTGTAGTTGGGGAAAGAGGAGAGGAGGATGATGAATGAGGTATCATAAGAAATTATCTAGGTAATAATTATATTGATTTAACTAGAAACGATTAATTCTTGACTGCAGCTCAAAATGAAAGCCTGTCTCGTCCGGCAGGTGCGGAGTTTCACTGCTATATATAGATATATTATATATAAGCTTGCTAAGTAGGGAACTTGTGAGACTAGCAGGCACTGGAAAGTTGACAAGATGCTGGATATTACACATAACATTACTTACCATCACGCCTGTATTCCCCGAAGGGTTAGGCAGAGGTGTACTAATGTACACGTTTCGAGGATTAGGATTTCACGAGGATTTCATAGAAAAACCCAATAACACTTTGCTTGACCTAGGGATCGAACCCAGAACCTCTAGCGTAGCAGTCGCTATTGGGACCACTAGAGTAACGAGGCAGGATTAAATATAACCGGAGCGCAGAAAACAACTTGTAAACCACTGAGTCTTATAGATAGATTTACTGTAAATAAATCACTAAGCTTACAGTATTCCGTACTAAGTGTGAACTCTATTCCTCAACCTATTTGATCCGCATAGATAATTCAAACCCATGCATGTTTTATGCATGACACTCGCATTAGACTAGATTTATCGCTGGGACATCAACACTTGTTTAGAATCTAGACCACTCGCCTAAATACCACATGATATCGGTAACTCATTCACGTTTTCACAATACTACATTTGCTTTATTCAATGACAAATGTCAGCAAAATAACAATTTCTATATTGTTAAAATGACTACATTTTAGAAAAACTCGCCCCCTATTCATCATCATCATCATCAACCCATATATTGTCCCACTGCTGGGCCCGGGTCTCCTCTCACAATGAGAGAGATAAGGCTGTAGTCCGCCACGATAGCCTACTGCGGGATGGCAGACTTCACACGCCATTGAGAAAATCTCTCAGGCACGCAGGCTTCCTCACGATGTTTTCCTTCACCGTTTAAGCGCGTGATAAGTAAGTATTAATACCCCCCCTATTACATGGGACCTAAACATACCGGCGAACTGTGGGTGTACATTAAGCACACCTCTGCCTAACCCTTCGGGAAATACAGGCGGTATGGTATATTTATGTCCATGTTACACTTCTTTGTTTGTTAATGCTAAATAGGTTGACTGTCTCACAAGTCTAAGCGTGACTGCTGCGCTAAAGGTCCGGGGTTCGATTCCTAGGTCAAGCAAAGTGTTATTGGTTTTTTCAGTAGGTAGCAGTTCGGAGCCTGAATTTGTGTCTCCAGATCTCGAAGGTTCGCCCCCTATTTTATGGGTCCTAAACATACCGGCAAACTGTGAAATTAGTACATCTCTGCCTATGCCCTCGGGAACAGTCACAGTGAAATGAGAGCAGTGTATCAACTCCGTTCAAACATTGGAAACTGTTACACACCGTTTGACATTCAAAGAGAATTTAGAGAAATATGTTAATTGGCATAGTTCGGACTTCGGACAAATCTGTGAATTTTAATGCGTGTGGGCCGAACATAACAGCTTATGGAACTTGTGGGTCAAGGTGAAGAAAATAATTATTTTATAGATGTTAAGTGATTACCGTTTTTGGCAAATATTTTACATTTATGTTGCTTAAAGTAACGATCTGACTGCCTCAGTAGTCTTGTGGTCCTAAGCGCGCCTGCTACGTTAGATGTCCTGGGTTCGTTCCCCAGGTCGAGCAGAGTATTATTAAGTTTTTCTATGAAATTCTTAGTAGCAGCTCGGAGTCTGGATTTGTGCCCGGTTAATGGCAATAGACTCGCCCCCTATTACATGGGACCTAAACATACCGACGAAATGTGGGTGTATGTTAGTATACCTCTGCCTAACCCTTCGTGGAATACAGGCGTGATGGTATGTTATGTAAAGTAACGATGCATACCATCACGCCTGTATTTCCTGAAGGATAAGGCAGAGGTGCCATGACTGACATGTAATATGGGGTGAGCCTATTGCCATTCAAAAATTCTCAATAGCAGGTCGGAGTTTGGTTCTGTGCCCGGTTAAGTGACGGTAGCCTAATGGCTAGGGCATCGGACTTGCAATCACGTGGATTTCGGTTCGAACCCCACCCATTGCACTACAATCCTAACACAAGCTGGATGCTTAGTACAAGGGGTTAACAAGAATACTAGTAAAGTCTGACCCACATGACTGTAAGCTTTATTTTAAAAAACCGGCCAAGTGCGAGTCGAACTCGCGCACGGAGGGTTCCGTGCCATTATGATTTATGACGTATTAAAAAAAACTACTTACTAGATCTCTTTTACATGGTAATTTACATCATAATATATTTTCTTTAGCTATATCGTTCTCTTATTTTAGAAGTTGCAGGGGGGGGACCCACATTTTACCACTTTGGAAGTGTTCCTCGCGCAAACTATTCAGTTTAGAAAAAAATGATATTAGAAACCTCAATATCATTTTGACCTATCCATAGATACCTCACACGTATGGGTTTGATGAAAAAAAATTTTTTTGAGTTTCAGTTTTAAGTATGGGGAACCCCCATTTTTTTTGTTTTATTTTTATTTTTGTGTAAAAATCTTAATGCGGTTCACAGAATACATCTACTTACCAAGTTTCAACAGCATAGCTCTTATAGTTTCAGAGAAAAAAATCTGTGACATACGGACGGAAAGACAGACAGACAGACATGACGAATCTATAAGGGTTCCGTTTTTTGCCATTTGGCTACGGAGCCCTAAAAAGCGCTAATGGCTAGCTCACTATTATATGGGACCTAATCATACCATAACTTTGGGTTACATTAAGAGGAGTGTCCCTCGCGAACGCAACAATGTTGCACAGTTGTCGCTGTCTCTATCCCTCGCGATGCGAACGCGTGCCCGAGAGGAGAAACAACAACATTTTCACGCGTATTTCGTATGTTCCGAATTTTGGAGATTACTCCTATAATATTGCTAATATGTAAAAAAAAATCTTGTAAAAAAATATTCACTATATTATCTGGGTTTCCTTCGAATCAGAACTTTTCTGTATTGATACATTGTCGAGAAATACTAGCATAAAGTTGGGCCGTTTTTCAACGAAAATTGCCAATCTTTGAGCTCGTGTAACTTTTTAACCGTATATTGAAATGAAATTTTATATTACAGGAACACGTATATTAATGATAAGATTGTTACTGCAAAATTTCAATGACTTTCATTGTTTAAAATTCAAGCAAGGGCCAAACTGCGTTTGTATGGGGCGCGAAGCGGATACTATCCTCTTAAGTACAAGTCTGCTAAACCCTTTGGGGAATACAGACGAGACGGACATAACATACATGTTTACATATTATATGTTATATAAACAGAAAGGAGTCAGCTACTATGTTTTGTGTTAAGCGAGTTGTTTGTCAGCAAGTCGTGAGTTCGAGTCGTAATTGAGACAGACAACTAGACTTAGAAATAGCAAGCAAGAGAGATATTAACTAGATTTGTGTTCCAGGACTTCACATAAATTAATGTATATTTAAAAAATAGCCGTAGTCGAACAAAAAATGTTATGTAGCACTTACTCATGAAAATAGGTATACACAGCTACAGATCAAGCTATATATTTCCAGTTTAAGCTGATCTCGCATTGTATAGACTTTCCATACAATTAGAGGACAGCGTAAACTCGATTTGCGTAGTTCGACTTGTAGCCGTGAGTTCATGCGAAAACTTTGGAAGTACTTAATACCTACTTTATGAAAAGTTAATTATTAGAGAATGTATTACGTAAAAATAAGTACCTTGTAAAACGCTTATG
Source organism: Subacronicta megacephala (assembly GCA_958496365.1). Lineage (NCBI taxonomy): Eukaryota > Metazoa > Arthropoda > Insecta > Lepidoptera > Noctuidae > Subacronicta > Subacronicta megacephala. Next base: position 393,717 of record OY292535.1, read on the forward strand.
TGACTATTTGACAAACAAATCTTTAGTTAAAAGGTGTTCTTACATAAAACACGTAGGTACTTTATAACAAGCTGCTTGCGTCAACGGATATCCGTCCGAATACTTTCTCATTTACTTAAGTAAGAACTTTAAACTGTGAAAATTAGCTTAAATTTTAATATTGAATGTGTAATTATTAATCTTAGATGGTATTCTTAAGTTCACAAAGTCACCTGAAGATATAAGTTTTGCCCAGAAATTGGGTAACGAATATCTAAAGGGGAATTAAGTTATTTAAAAGTTACTGTTTAAGTCCTGTTTTTGGTGTAAGAGATGGCACAAATGTCACCGTTGGCTCAATTTTCGATCTCAATCCTTCATTTAGATTTTCAATCTAATTTAGTTTAGTAACGCAGTTAGTAGTTAGTAACACAGAGTTACAGGGCCATCGACTATGAATGTCATAAGAGGAGAAGATGGATGCTTGTTGACTGAAGAATGTAAGGTCTTGGAACGTTGGAAGGAATATTTTGAAAGCTTATTTAGTAGTCAGGATAGTGCACACAGAGTGAGTGATTGGGCGGAAGTAAGTTTGCCAGACTCAGATTTAGATGTAGATGTCGAGAATGAGATTGATATGGATGAGATTATAAAAGCGCTGAAAGGTATGAAAGTTGGTAAAGCGGCAGGGTATGATAGAGTGTCTGTTGAAATGCTCAGGAGCGGTAACGGGGTGGTAGCAAGCCTGCTGTACCAGCTCTTTAATATGTGTTGGAGGTATGGACAAGCGCCAGGAGACTGGTGCAAGGCTGTTATCGTCCCACTGTATAAAGGGAAAGGGTCACAGCAGGAGTGTAAAAACTACCGCGGTATTAGTCTTTTGAGTGTTGTCGGCAAACTTTATGCAAAAGTATTGATTAATAGGGTGATTAGAATAACAGATGAGAAAATATGGGATGTTCAGGCAGAATTTAGAGTGGGAATGGGATGTATGGATCAGATCTTCTCCCCTAAGGTGTGTAGCCGAAAAACACCTGGCAAAGCACAAGAAAGTCTTTTGCGCTTTCATTGACTTGGAGAAGGCTTATGATAGTGTGTGGAGGGATGAATTGTGGTCAACACTGGCTATGTATGGAGTGGACAGATGCTTGGTGCGGGCACTGAAATCCCTCTACAGGGATTCCAGTGCTTGTGTTAGGTTAAACGGGGCGTACACGAGGTGGTTTAGCATCTCCAGAGGTGTTAGACAGGGCTGTGTCGCGTCGCCGTGGCTGTTCAATCTATACATGGACAGTTGTTTGACAGATTTGAAAGAGAATAAATCTGGATTGAGAATGAATGAGTTGCCGGTCAAATGCCTTCTCTATGCTGATGATCAGGTTCTTCTTGCATCGTCAGCAGAAGAGTTGCAAGATATGGTAATAGTAATGAATGAAGCATACAAGATGAAGGGCATGAAAATAATGTTTACCAGGGATGGTAAGATTGATGCAGATGTGGAAAGGAGAGTGAATGCGGGAAATAAAGTGAATGGTGCTATGCATGCAGTTGTGGCTAATCAGTCCTTGACAAAAAAGGCACGGTTGGCTATCCACAACGGTGTGCTGGTACCTACACTTATGTATGGAAGTGAATGTTGGGTATGGCAGAAGAGACATGAAAGTAGAAAAAATGCTGTTGAAATGCGTTCCTTGCGTAGTATGTGCGGTGTAACTAGGAATGAGAGACTGAAAAATAGTGTGATAAGACAACGTTGCGGACTGAAAGATGATATAGTGACACGTATTAAAAGGAATATGCTAAGATGGTTTGGGCATGTCGAGAGAATGAATGAAAGACGATTAACGAATGGAATTTATAAGGCGAATGTTAGTGGCAGCGTCGGGAGAGGTCGCCCTAGAAGGACGTACACCGATCTTATCGGCGAGGTTCTCCAAAAAGGTCAGGTGCGTAGTACTCGCAACCGGCGCGTGTGTATGAAAAGATGTATGAATGTGGAAGAAGCGAAAGAGATATGCAAGAGTCGTAGCAAGTGGCAGTCCATAGTTTCTGCCTACCCCTGTGGGAAAAAGGCGTGAGTGTATGTATGTGTATGTATGTATGTTAGTTTAGTAAAAAACTATGTTACTACAATAACGTTTTATCCATGAATATCCACGAATTAACAGCTCTTTCCATTAACTGTTACCGACACAAGTGATAACGGGACTGTATACCATACTCTTTTGTAATGTCGTCGACAATTGTCATGCCGTACCGTTCTGCCACAATGAGACTGATAGAATTGAAGTTTTTTTAAATACGTTAAACTGTCTTGCGGTTGAGATAAAAAATAAAATAACTTATTGGTGTAGTCATTGTAAAAACGGCTAAAGAGTTATTGAGTTTTATTATTTATTTATTTACACAGCATGTAATGCTGTGTGCATTACATTCTCGAACAGTAAATCTTTAGTACCTACCTAATTATCAGTTCGATTATAATTTTATTATTGGGCCTAAACATAAAATCTGGTTATTAGAAAGTGAATTTTTATATCTTCGAATCACCACACCCATTTTCTACAGTGACATTTGAATTTAAATTTTAATATAAAACTGCCTCATTAGTCTAATGGTCAAAGGGCGACTGCTATTCTATAGGTCCTGGGTTCGGTTCCCGGGTCGAGCAAAGTGTTATTTAGTTTTTCTTTGAAATTCTCAATAGCGAGAAAGCGACACTGAGAATTTTATAGAAAAACTCAATAACACTTTACTCGACCTGGGAATCGAATCCAAGAGTAGCGTAGCAGTCATTGGGACCACAAGACTAACGAGGCAGTCATATAATAATGTGTTGTTATAAATTCCAATTAAATAGCTCTGGGCTGGTATTAATTTCCTAAGGCTAAATATACCTAGCTCAGATCAGTGTCTCTGGCTATATCTATGAGCGGCGACCTGCTTACCTCAATGTGCTTCTAACTTTCGCGAAGTATCTTATGTCATTTTAATTATTCAATTATGTTTTTATGGTGTCGAGCGGTGTCGATGTCCTGTTTGTCTAGATAGTGATTACTAGTTTTCTTTTTGATTTCCTCCATCGTGTTTTCATGAACTATTTCGAATCGGGAAGCGAACCCAGGTCCCTAGCGTAGCGGTAGATAAAAGTATATGCTGTTGAAAAAATATTAACTAGGTTTTGAAAATTCTGTCTGTAGAGGTTTAATTCAACAACAGTGGTAATCACATACCATCACACCTGCCCGAACGTTGCGCATACGATCATTAGACTATTGAGGCAGTTTTTTTTTTTTAAAAAAAAGCTTACTAGCAATGTGGGTCACACATTACTAGTATTCTTGTTAACCCCTCGTGCTAAGCTAAATGCTTGTGTTACGAGTGTGTTAACGTCGGTAGTGCAATGGGTGGGGTTCGAACCGGCAACCACATGATTGCAAGTCCGACGCCCTAGCCATTAGGCTACCGCCGCTTCGAGTTAATTGTAAGTTGGCAAATATTTATCGGAATACCAATTTCACCACAAGTACAATTACAAGTTTTGACACCTATAAAAATCAAGAAAATTCTGCGCAAATAAAACAACAAACTTAGTAATAGTGAGGCGCCGGCGCGGGCGCACCGACACGAGACACGATTGTCAGCTGTCATAATGGTACAGTTATGGTGTTAATTTGTGGTACAAGTTATAATGTAGAGCGGTGTTATAAAAATAACAACGAAAGATATTACATTCTTTTATTGTAATGCTAGGCTATGGAGATTACAATTAACATAACAAACATTTAACATACTATCACGCCTATAATCCCCGAAGGGTTAGGCAGAGGTGTACTTAATGTACACCCACAGTTCGCCGGTATGTTTAGGTCCCATGTAATAGGGGGCGAGCCTATTGCCATTCACCGGGCACAAATCCAGACTCCGAGCTGCTACTGAGAATTTCATAGAAAAACCCAATAACACTTTGCTCGACCTGCGGATCGAACCCAAGACCTCTAGCGTAGCAGTCGCGATTGGGACCACTAGACTAACGAGATTACAATTATAGTTTTATTATATTAGTATAACGATGATAAACAAGCATTAGATTGTCTATTACAGCCCATAGTAACAGCTGGCGTCTATGGGCTGTGATGGCCAGTAGTAGGTATAATAAGCACGTATGGAGGGTAGAAGAAAGGAGGACCATCTCAGTGTATTAAAAAGTGTCCATTGAAAGGGAGCAAATTAAGGTGGCGCTATAGTAGGAAGTGGAAAATTTTTAATAATTTATTTATTTTTATTTCAGGAGTTTCATAGGTTATTATTTACTAAATTATAGTTGACTACGTAAATAGTTGAGATTTTAAATACTGCATATTTCTTAACTACAGAAGTCAAGAGAAATGTAAAATTTTTCAACTCAGCACACTTCACTCTGCTTAGAACTGCTACATTCATATCATTTCCACTTTCTACACTAGCGCCAGTTCGGTGAGTGTTCGAACAATAATTTGCTATAAACAAGTGGACACTTTTTCGACTAATCCCCCCATACAAGATGGTCCTCCTTTCTTCTACCCTCCATATAAGCACGTTGTCATCTTGAGACCTCAGTTGTTAAGTGTCATTTACCCAGTAATTTTACTGTAGGCAAATTATTGATTATGTTGAATTTAGCAACAAAATTCTACCACCTCAAAATCCTTTTTAAATATTATCCTAATTGGGCCATTCTTATAGCAATTAAAATAATATATAGACAACCCTACCTGTTCACACACACATAAGCACGTGTCCAAACGTCATTTTTGGTGATGTAGTAGTAGGTAATCGGTATCGTGTTAGGGGTGGCACAGTACAAATCAACTTACCAACGAGGCAAGAATCCACAATATCGCTTTTTCCTTCAACTTAGGTCCTCACAATCCATTTACCATCTATTACGTTGAGTCAGCGGGACACGACGTTTCTGTAATTTCGTACAAATCGAACAAACTAGTTTTTATGCAGCTCATTTTAATTTGGACAACGGTATTATTGAGTTTGCGATATTTACTTGGGTAAAAACTGCCATGGTGTCTAGGTCAGCGCGTCACTGGTTGTTTTTTCTGTTTTTGATGACGAGGATATAATACAGCATCACGCATTAATCTGCGAAGGGTTAGACAGAGGTGTGCTAATGTACACTTACAGTTCGTTAGTATGTTTTGTTTTAGTCTCGTGTATTACGAAGCGACTCTGTGATCATTGTTCGGATAAAAATCTAAACTCTAAGCTGCTACTGATTAATAGCCCAATGACACTGCTGAAATCTCTCTCTGGGAATCTAATGCAGAAGCTCTCGCTAAGTGGCTGCTGCAACCATAAGACCAATGATGACGATGACGATGACATTACAAGAAATATATTTTGTGGTTTCTTTGGTAGTGCGGAAAATCTTCCCATCGCCTGGCGATAGGGGATGGCGCCGAAATGCCTTCCGGTGCGAGGATGTGAGATTAAATTATGACAAGCATGTGTGTTAGGGTTCCGTAGCCAAATGGCAAAAACGGAACCCTTATAGATTCGTCATGTCTGTCTGTCTGTCTGTCTATCTGTCTGTCTGTCTGTCCGATCGTGTCACAGCCTTTTTTTTTCGAAACTATAAGAACTATGCTGTTGAAACTTGGTAAGTATATGTATTCTATGAACCGCATTAAGATTTTCACACAAAAAAAGAAAAAAAACAATAAATTTTGGGGGTTCCCCATACTTGGAACTGAAACTCAAAAATTTGTTTTTCATCAAACCTATTCGTGTGGGATATCTATTCATAGGTCTTCAAAAATGATATCGAGGTTTCTAATATCATTTTTCTCTAAACTGAATAGTTTGCGCAAGAAACACTTCCAAAGTGGTAAAATGAGTGTCCCCCCCCCTGTAACTACTAAAATAAGAGAACGATAAAACTAAAAAAAATATATGATGTACATTACCATGTAAACTTACACCGATAATTGGTTTGAACGAGATCTAGTAAATAGTTTTTTGTTAATACGTCATAAATCGTAATGATACGGAACCCTCCGTGCGCGAGTCCGACTCGCACTTGGCCGTTTTTTATTTTAGTGATAAAATAATTTAAAATGGATTACGTATATTGTCTTTGATATGTACAGAATTACGTGTATTTGAACTCTCAGTCCTATCTAATTGAAACGTGGGCGAGTGTAACTCACCGCAATAGCACTTGCCATATCCTTAAATATAAGTGTTAAACATTGTATTGTGTAAGTAACAGGACGTGCTGCAAAAATTTTAAAATGAGTATTGGATACTTTTGCTTAATTTTACTCTCTTTTTTTGTTTTCTTCTAAAACTTCTTTGTAAACTAATTCAATTCTTGTAACCCTCTGCTTGTCTCTTTGGGGAACATAAGCCTGATAGTATGTATGATGGGAACCGTTATTGCGAAATATATTAGCAGTCTCTTTAAGTAGGTACGTTTTGAAAATAGAAATAAAACTCTTAATTAGAATTTATCTGGTACATTAGATCTTTATCTATACAAATCCTATCACTTATTAACTTTCATCTAATTACATAACTATGCATAACACACGGCAACGGCATCAACTCATAAATTCAATTTCTTTCACAGATCGATACGTAACACCGCAAAATTAAAAAAAACAATGGGCTAGCGTTACTATAGGAACTCGAAGTAAAAATGAATGAAAGTCGTGAGCGAATTCGTCGTGAGCGCGAGAGAGAGAAAAATACATACACATCTCCGCGGCTCGCGCTGCGTCGAGTGCTGCTCCTGTCTGAGGGGCGGCAGTTTCGGGAAGCAGCAGCCATTCTATCCAGACTGGGGCCCGGCGTGCTGCAGACGGTGGCGTCGGAGCTGCCAATAGACCTACTGGTCGAGGCTCTGCCGCACTCCGCGCATCTCATCGAGACTTTACTGAACAGGTATGTGTTGGTTCTATTACCTATTAAAAAGCACAAAAAAAAATAGATCGACGTAGTTCGGTATCAAGTAGGTATCTCTTTCTGTATCAAATCCTCGATTTAGCCGTCTTATTGAATAGCAATAAGTTCCAGAATATTGGTCAGAGTTTGAAATGGCCATAGTTCACGGCGGCATGCTTATTAATCGTTTATTAAGCGAAGGAAAGTATAAAATACCTGTCTTTGCCATTTGGATGTCATCAAAATGAGATGGTATTTAAAGTATCCTTTAGCAAATAAGCGTTTTGATAAGCGTTTTGTTATTGATTCAACGGCTCAGAATGAACATAGGAATATAGATAATTATCGGTTCATTGGCTCGGACTGAACATAGATTATTTAATATTATGTATATGAATATAGATTATTAATTACATTAGAACTCAGTATTGTAACCGCGCGTCATTCAATCAAGAATTAACAAGATAATTTACTTTGTTATGATATGTAAGAAATATCCAAACGAAAGTGTGTATAATTATACAATGATATTATAAAACTTCTATTTCGTTCGTTTGTTAATTAAATCGCAATTAACAACAGCTCATTCTGCGATTAGTAAGGGTCTTAACACTTCCCATACTATTACGGAACTAGAAAGTGATATTCAAAGATATCATACAAAACGAATTTCTAAATTATTTTAAAAACAATATTGCGAGGTATTGCGGAGTATTGCACGGTCATCGTGTGCCGGAATGACTCATTTGCGTAGTTGCCGTGAAGTAGTTTCCGATGCCCGTTATCTGTTTGAATCGGAGGTCTCGGTTGAAAGCCGACCGCGGTTAACTGCGCCTGCGCCGCCGCACCGCAAGACTCCGATACATGTTGAAGTTTAGTGTGTAGTTCGCTTAGGTAATTCATGCATGCAGTGGTTTTTTTATGTAATGATTGTAGAATTTTTCTACTGAGTTGTCGCATTGTCATATGTTCTGATGCTAAGATAACGATGTTGTGATTCGGTTAGCTTCCTTAATGCCTTGAAATTACTTACTGGGGTCGCGAGAAACGTGTTGGACGCGTCCATGGGCTATGACCATACAGATACTTCTTCCGTGTAGGAATGGAACCCACATCCTGTGGCGCCAATGGACTTATCTTAAGCCACTACGCCAAACGTACTGTCAAACTTTTTTGTCGACTAACTTTCCGCCCGCAGCTTCGCCCGCGTGGACTACAAATTTCTTTTCATTTTACAGAATAATATTGTATAGCCTATGTCACTCAGGAATAATGTAGCTTTCTATCAGTGAAAGTATTTTCAAAATTGGTTCAGTAGATACAGAGATACCCCCCCACAACGTAACAATCTTACAAACTCACAAATTTTACCTCTTTGTACATATTGTGGCGATTATTCGTCTTTTGATTTAGTTTCGAAGGTTGGTTACCATCGAATACTACATACCTGTTGCCTGCTGCACCAAAAACGTTTTTTTACTTAAATAATAATTCAATAGTGTGTGTATCACTATGTGCGTTTTGTGAATTCGTTGTGAGAACCAAACGAGTAAACATGGTTGCGTAAAAAAATTGTTGGTGCTATGTTTTGTTGAATTGAATGTTTATTGTTAATTGTTGTATAAATGTTGCAGTGAAACTAATCTGTAGTTGTTTTTGCTCAATTGATGATTGTGAATTTCATCAAATGTTTGTAGATTCTTGATGTCTTATAGTTTCACAGATTTCATGGCCATCTATTGGTGAGCATGTTGGATTTTTATTTTATGTAGTAAGTAGTAGTAGTAACTATCTACAGTAAAAAAAAATAGTAGGAAAGGGAGACGGTTCTCAAATCGGTTGTATTTTTTTTAGTTAATAAAACATACACACCTGTAGCAGTTTCTGGGTAGGTACTGATATGACCATTGGACTGCCAAGTTATAGGTTACTTCGAAGCCATGGCTTCGGCCTTAAGTATACGAAGTGCTTCGTCCGAAGAGATTAGTACATACGGCTACAAGGTCAACCTATACAAAAGTTAGTACAGTACAGTACAGTTTAAGCTGAACTTGCATTGTACAGGCTTCCTTTACAAGACGAGGCCAGCGTAAACTGGTTTTGTATAGCTCGATGTGTAGCTGTGCGTACCTACATGTAGTAACGCCTTTCGGTGGTACTGTTAATACGCATATAGAAAAGTCAGAGGTGCCTGCCTTGAATTCAACTCGAGATCTTTGACTATGCAGTCCAATGGTCATATGACTAGGCTATCACTTAACGGTCGTGCTACAGGAGCTGATTAGAGATGGGCGTCTACCCGGTAAGAATACGAACTTTGGGTAAATAATAATTAATACCAATTTTTACCTTCCCAATTATAATGTATACCGGGTAGAAATTAAAAAAAAAAAACCAAATAACATTATAATTTTCACATGTTTGCCAGCAGTTTCAGTGTTGCCATTTGTTGTACGGCTATTCTGTACTATCTTAAAATGGTACACGGCAATACATTAATTAAAGTAAAATAATTATGCAATTCTAATGTTCCAATATTAGTTTTCCAATACAGTTTTATCAAAAATATACTGTACCTACATATAAAAATAATAATTAAATGTACAGTGGGTTATAGCTGTTACCTGCGGGTCCGGTTACAGCTATAACCCACTGTACATGTAGAGATAATAATATATTAAATTATTTATTTATTGAAAATATTGTTTACCCCTACGAATAAAATACCCAAACATCGGGTTTTTACCGGGTAGACGCCCATCTCTAGAGTTGATCGATCAACTACTGCGGGAGTTGCCTTTAATCTTTCGTCGTCTACATTAAACTCCCATTAAACTAATGAGACTAATCCGTCATTGTGATAGATAACAAAACATTTACTTGCACGATTAAAACCTCACAATTTCTAAATTCCTCGTTGACACGGTAAGATTATAACCAATATAGCCTTGCTATCTTCCATCTAAGATTACATGCATACATATCAATACATTCCACAAACAAATATCAACTGTAAACAGTACACTGTAAAGTCCAAAATCAAAAACTCATGACATTATTCCATCTATTCATAAAATGAATTAAAATAAATCATGGAATAATAGTCCTTATATCTTTATGTTAAGGTATAAGGATGTCACATGAGTTAATTTACGGGATTCTCAACGAAAGTGCCTGGTGACCGGTTCCCTTGGTATTCAGAGTTTAAACTACTTTCACGTGATTTATAACGACAATGACCTTCAAAATGGTGCTCGGAGGCTGGGGGAAGCTGAGAAAGTCCTATAGCAGGTTTTGAGCGATTGAGCTGGATGTTAAATGCACACGTTTATTAAAAAGCATTGGCGCTCAAATAACTCATATTAGTGAACTATTAACTTACAGAGCAGGCATTGAAGGCCCCTCCCTATTCTTAAACACCTCACCACACACTGTATTTTGGTGGAGTGTTCGTTGTGTTGAAAACCAGGGACAGTGGGCAAATAAACGGGAAGCAGGATAACATAGTACGCACGAACTGGAAATGTATAGCCGTGTGTACATATCGTCACATATCTACTTGCACATGAATGCATGTGTACGTCTCAAGCTATACATACATAATCGGCCTATAATGTTCCCACTACTGGCACACAGGCCTCCTCTGGGTGAGAGAGCGCGGGCCGTAATCAAATCAAATGTTTTTATTTCAAATAAGCTTTTACAAGCATTTATGAAACGTTATTGACTCTAGTTGCATGGTTCCAAAAAGTTGATCCTATGGAGAAGAATCCGGCAAGAAACTCCATGGACACTCTTTTAAAATAAAAGATTTTTACATTATTCACTTTACACTATGGCGATAACAGGATGTGAGTACATCGGAGGTTTATGTCATAATTAGCCTGAAGTTAGGATTAAAATTAGGAAAAGGTTCTTCAATCCATCATCGGCCCAGTCATATAGGCTATCCTCTCAATGGCTAGAAATTTGTGGAATTCAGTAGGTACCCTCAGTCGACCTGTTAGGCAGTCAAAGTAGTTAAAAAACCAATGACTCGGTTACAAACTGGATGGGGTAGTCACTAGATAAATGTGTAAATTACCAAAACTTGAAGCGGCGGTAGCCTAAGTCGGAACTGCTATCACGTAGTTGCCGGTTGGAAATCAACCCATTGCACTACCGACGTAGACCTGCTCGTTATAATTATAAGCATTAAGCTTAGCACGAGGGGTTAACAAGAGTACTAGTAATGTGTGACCCACATTGCTAGTAAGCTTGAAAAAAAATGTCAAGGAGTCACTTGACTAGTGAGGTAGTCACTAAGCTCAATAAGTGGTCAGTGGATCAATGAGGTAGCCCAATTCCAATGGTCAGTCAAGGTACAGCCAATCACTAAAATGCCTAATGATATTCATTAAGACATTTTAGTGATGAATACTATTAAACTTAATTAAATGTATGTATGCTATACCATTAAGTGATTCATTAAGAATCAAGCAGTTTGTTACAAATATTGAATAACATCATTTATATAACATTACTTATTCGAAATGATTCAGCTTTTTTATAGATCAAAAGTAAGTGACTTGATCACAATATTATGCTGATTTATGGACAATTTTAAATTATATTAATTTGTTGAATTTAATTTTCTTCTTGACTGTGATTTTTAACCCCCGACGCAAAAACGACGGGGTGTTATAATTTTAACGTGTCTCTGTGTGTGTGTGTGTGTGTGTCTGTGGCATCGTAGCTCCCGAACGGATGGACCGATTTGGATTTAGTTTTTTTTTGTTTGAAAGGTGAATTAGTCGGGAGTGTTCTTAGCTATGTTTGATGAAAATCGGTCGACATATAAAGCAACAGTCGGGGGTTTTTTCATTTTTAAATTTTGTTAATTGCACTAAATAAGCCAATGTGTTATTTATTATATTTAAAGACGAGCAGTGGTGGTAGCAAGAAGAATCAGAAGAAATATCTAACAGAGTAAATTATAAGCTATTTTAGTGAAGGAAAAATACGACCGCGGGCTGGATTCGAACCTGCGTCTTCTGGTTAAGTACACCAGACGCTATGACCGCTAAGCCACCGCGACCAGAAGAAGAAGTTAACCAGAAGACGAAGGTGCGAATCCTGCCCGCGGTCGTATTTTTCCTTCACTAAAATAGCTTAATAATCTTTGCATGGAAAATGCCTAAAAAATACAAAAAGATACAGTAAATTATAGATCATAATCTACCACAATGCGATCTCACCCGAAAATATTGGCTGAACTAGAAGGAATTTTCTTGTACAGTCGCCAGCACATCAGATCATACAAATCTGTAAAATTTCTCCAAATGATTTTAAACCTTAGAATTGACAATTAAGTTCAAAAGCAACTGAGAAAAAGTGACACTTTGTGGTAATTTGATGTCCTGGCCACCGTACAAGACCCGAGATGGCAATAACCTCTTTCGTATAACTTACCGGTGGACTCCCTGCATTCCTTCTTTCATTTGTTATCCGCAATTCGATCGCTGACTTACTACGACTTATGACTACCTGTCATCGCCCACGCCGCGGAGATGAAAGCGAAAAATCAAGTGCTATCTACTCGTACATTTTTCTGTTTGTCTTCGCCAAGTAAATCATTAATCAATGTTAAAATAATTTCTGCCGCATCACTAGATAGAAAGGATCATTTAATTTAATAACGCAGTCACAAAATATAACACACGTTACCCAGACATGGGATTGGAAAGCTCAAATATAATCTAGACAACGATTAATTAAACGTTTACGCTCCGATGATGTTGGATTATCAATAACAATTTATAACATCTCCCGCCAAAACGCCATCTTGTTTTGTATCTATCTTAAGTGACTAAGGCATTCACTTTTACTGCCTAGTTTTTGACAGTTCATGAGGTTTCACTTTCGAAAGGTTCCTAATGCAGATGATCAGTTTATTGTCAGTCATACTTGATTGAATGGGCCAGTTCTGCATGATTTGTTTTATGAATATGTATTATTAAATTGGCGTACCTGACTTGTGAAGTTCTTTTTCAGATAATCTTGTTTTGTTTGAACTCTCAGTCGTTTATGTAAGTTTAATGTACCTTATTTACTGATTAATAGATACTGGTTTCTAACACTTACGCGAATATTAGACATTGAAATAAAACTACTTTTTTTTATCGCGTTATATTGTTATTTTTAAATTCCCGACGTTTCGGATCCTTTACAGCATCCATGGTTACGGGTGGACTGAGGTGTTGGTCGTCCTAATGTCAAAATTATCAGCAGCTACCCTACATTTTGTTGATTATTATTTATGCCGGTCACGCAGAATGAGCTCACCGTATCCTTAGGTCTCGCAGTCTTGTGCTTGGATTTAATGGAATCTATGATTGGGTTCCAAGCAGATGGTAAGACCCAGCCATCTTCTCTATTGAAATTTGGATGTTTTTTAATTTCAATAGCCTCGCGAATCATCCTAGGTAGGAATCAGTTTTCTTTTGCAAGGACTTGTGGTTTATCAAATCTGATGTAGTGCTGGGCCTTGTCAAGTGTGTGTTCACAAACTGCTGACTTCCTGGAACGGCGGTGTTTGACCTCGGCGATGTGTTCTTTTACGCGGGTCCCTTCGGCTTCTTTTAGTTTGGCCTATGTATGAGATACCGCAATCACAATCAAGCTTGTATACTCCTGCATCTTGTCGAGGTATGTGGCACTTGACAGGTGGTAGGAACTGACTAATCTTCTTCAGCGGCTTGAAGTAAGTTTTGATTGAAGCACGCTTCAAGATATAGCCAATCTTGTCTGTGACTCCTCTTACATATGGTAACACAACAGGTAGTCGCTCAACTGTGGTATGTTTTTTGTGTTACGAATTTAAAAATATCAATATAACGCGATAAAATCCGTAAAAAGTAATTTTATTTCAATGATTAATAGATTTTTGAACACTTGTTTTATTAATTTACCACCCTCTTTTTGTTGTTCTATGAGGAGTATTTGAAGTCTCTTTAGTTTAAAAAGCTTCAAAGTTTAGTTCGCTTTGTACCTACCTGTCCTGTTACAATACAAATAACTTATAACACAGCTCTTTGCAGAGTAAAAGAGAGTCCTATTCCTTCCTCTCTGTTACCATAAACACTTAATTATTGAATTAAAATCGATAATATGCTCAACTTCCGCAAATATCAAATCATTATCATCACCACAAACCAGTTGCACGTCGCCTTTGAGTCTACCGATATCCATAAATGGTGTTTACGTCCGTAATCGTATTATTATACGTGGTGTCTGGTCGGATTGGGCAGGTGAAAGTGCACCGGTCAGACCCGTTCCCAAACCCTCGAGATTTGGTGGTTCAGTGAAATTTATATACCTGCTATTGATCGGTTCGGTAAAATACGAGTATGAGTGTCGGAATACTGAACAATGTAATCGGGTAAAAAGTTAACCACACTCCCATATTTAATGTTTGGCAGTAATCTCTGTATATACGGTTTTGAACTTAGGTATTCATCTACAATTTAATCATTAATAATTAAGAAAATTGATGTAGTTTTGTATAACTTGATGTGCTGGCGACTGTAAATCCAAACAATGAGAACCTGGTCTATATTTTGGTTTATAAGAAAACTATTTCAAATACAAGTTCTTATTTTATTCCTTTTTGTGGTTGTTATGATTACGACTTTCTATTTTTTAAAACTTCTTCTTAATACTAATACAGGTTTTTAGTTTCAGTTGTCATACCATCACTTCGATGGTTTTAAAAACTTTATAGATTGTTTTGTTGTTGTTGTCAAGTTTGTAGGGTCTGCGGAAAAGGAGGAGCAAATGTTGAATTGCAAGGTATAGGGAAAACTGTCATTGTCGTGGCTAATGTCACGAATGACCTCATCATCATCATCATTCATCAAAGTAAAAACCGTACTTGCTTTCCCTGATGCATGAGGACTTTTTTTTTAAAAAGAAAATGTACAGGGAGAAATGTCTTGCGGATTTTTATTCTTCGGAGTCGGACATAACCCTCCACTCTCTTTGAGAAATTTTAAAAATAAAATAAAAGTAATATGAAATTGTATAATAATGTTGATATTATTACGTATATTATCGCGAAATTAACTATAATAATCCTGTACGTAATGTTGCGTCAGTGCACGCAACACCTCGGGTGTGAATTTGTTGTTATCTCAAGCGTGAACTGGCAATTTATTATTAAACTTACGAGAGGTTTTGCTTTCAGTAAAAACTTTTTTGTTATTAAAATAATGATGCATAGGAAGTTAAATACCGTATCTATATTCATTCTTACTAATATTATAAATGCGGTAATTACACTGTTTGTATTTTTGTTACGTATACAAGGGAAAACCTCTCCATTAATTTTGATAAATTTAGGTTGAACTAGGCAGTTTTGAAAGGTCATAGGCTACCTTCTGTCTTGTTACCTTTGAGTGCAAGTGAAATAGCGGGTAAGTAGGTATAAAGGGAGATACGAAAAGGTGCCAATCACTTACTGAATAATAATAATTTAGCTTTTGACTGGTTTGGAAGGTTTCATGTAGGTGTCATCCGCTTTTGAAGGATTTCTATCAATGTGGGTCGCACATTACTAGTAGTCTTGTTAACCCCTCGTACTAAGCTAAATGCTTGAATTACGAGTTGGTTCACGTCGGTAGTGAAATTGGTGGGTTCGAACCAGCAACCACATGATCGCAAGTCCGACGCTCTAGCCATTAGCGTTCCGCCGCACCATATTAGTTGATTGAATTGAGATAAATTCACACAGAATTGGGAAAAATAAATTCAGTACCTACACGTACCTATTTAAAAACAATTGTTTATTTTTCGTCAGTATGAGAAAAGTGCAGATAAACAATGCCCTCGTCAGCCATTCATAAACTCGACTCATTGAATAATGACGAATCATTATTGTCAATACCAGTTATTGTTTGTATCTCATCTCCATTCATTTTCAAAGGGCATGATGTAACTCAACAAAAATCATTTTATTAAGCTCATAATCTAAGAATTTAATAAAAAAACTATAATTTGAGGAATTGTAGAAGAAAGAATCAGTTGTAGATATAGGTACAATGATTGATAGTAACTTATGTGCATGATTGCAAAACGCGTACAATTATACTCGTCGTTGTGTGAACTCTTAATTGGGATACTATTACTATAAGGGTAAATATGAATGTACTGATTGTTAATAACAAGGGCTCCGGGTGTATTCGTCTATATGAAACACCTACCACTATCATACATAACACAATTATCAGCAATCTGGCTACAGTTTGATTAGGCAATAATGTTAAAAGAATAAATAATAATAGTAGGAAATGTACTGATAGCCTAGCGATATGACCATTGGACTGCCATGTCAAAGGTCTTGAGTTTGAATCCAAGTCACACGTCAGACTTTTAGAAGTCATATGCGTATTAATAGCTAATTATAATGTGCTTTAACGGTGAAGGAAAAATATCGTGGGGATATCTGCATACCTGAGTGATTTTCTCGACGGCAGCGTGTGAAGTCTGCCTCTTACCCAGCGGTGGGACGATATAATGGGTTGATAATGATGATGACGAATAAAAAACTAAAGTTAACACCACCATCATAAAGATATATTCAGTGCTAAGTTCACCAAGAGAAGTGGAAGTCAAAGGAAACTAAGAGCCAACAGTTCCTTCACAAGTTAAAATATCATCAACAATCATGTGTACCAAAGACGACTCTTCTGTCTCTCAGACGAGGCTTTTAGCAGATTTAATATACGAGTAACAAAACGCACTCATAGATCAAACAACATTATTGTTGTGTAAATACTAAAAGAAATTATTTACAATTACGTGAGGTATATGACTGTGTCGTTGACATTAAACAATTTCACTAATATTGGAAACTGAAAGGCATTCGAATGTGCACGTAAGCCAAGAGTGCTGTACATTAGAAAATTGTAGTTGAAATATTATATTGAAGCTAATGGAATCTCTGATAATGAGTTACTGTCATGAGTTACTGTGCGTGACGTTTTGTCTACGATTAAACCCGTTTTGGGGTTGGAGTTTGATATTACTTATTCCTAATTTATACTTCAATATTTACCCCAAATTGAAAATACTGTGAAAAAAATCTAAATTTACTACCTTCCTGAAATTGATTGATGTAGAATGTAATATCAATAAGTGTATTTTTAATAAGTTTGTGTACAAGAGATCCAGCTGTATAAAAGAACCAACTTAAAAGAATAAAAAGAGAATGGAGTCAGAGCCTTAAAATATTTTTTATACATCGATCTTTAATAACAATGAGACTAAAACTACAAAACTTTTTAAATTTAATCACGGTTAATCTTTGTAATTTTTACGTTTGAATTATAACAGTATCACATCTCACATTGATATCTCCGAAACAAACTCTGCACAAGATCTATCTAGAAACAGTCTCAATGATCTTTGTGCTGCCATTGTTAAATCATGGAATATATGATGTGAGAATAGGAGCGACTTTAATGATGTGCATCTGGATCTTACAGTTATGTACAGTTATGGTGTTGCCACATTTGATGGTGTATGGTCAGGTGTTATTGCTCTAGCAGCAGTTAATATAATGTTTCTTTATGCCATCATGCTTATAGTTCTTAAAGATCGTTGGACATGGGCGTTTATGTTGACAGTTATGAACAATGGTGGCAATATAAGACTTACTTAACATAATAATGCAGCAACAGTAAATTGTATTGAGGCTTAGATATCCGAATATTTGCCAGCTATATTTCGTAGATATGATATGTATGATATGCTTGTAGATAGGTCTTGATCATCTAGATAGTGGCAATATACGTAATGTGTTAGAATTTCATCACTATTGTTTATTATTTTTTGTAGAATTTCTACAAATTGTAATAAGTTATATAATTAGGTAAAAGTTTATTAATTTTCGACAGAAATGCAATCTTTAATAAAGATAATAAACCTAAATTTTCAGCCATCAAACCCAGCGATGCGTTTGTAATTGCATCATCATATTTATGCAATATTTTAGCACTTAAGGACGCTATCACATTTTGAACTTGCTCAAGTTTAGGTATCTTATTTGCAACACAACAACATTACGCGCACGCACACATTGAAACCGCTGTCCGGACGATTTTATACGTAACTTAACTAATCTTGATACTTGAACGTATTATTTTTTAATTTATTTTACTGTTGTTAATTGAGTCAAATTAGTAATAAGTTTGCAATCGATTTTGGTAACCATGTAAACATGATTATCCCTGGTAGGTACCATCTGCGTGATAATCATGTTTTCAGTTATTTTTATAGTTTATCAATTCTCATTACGTACATAATGTAGGTACCCGAAATAAATGGATTAATTACCATATTCATACGAAACTAACGACCATTTTGCTATTACAAGGAAAACCTACGATCCCCATTTTGAAAAGATGTACCTAACTACTTATCTGCTGACAATTGTTGGATGAATATATTTTCAAATATTAGCCTGGGAGTTTATACCTAGCATACTTTCGTTTTGATATTTAAAAATGATCATTCCCTTAGGGAAACTGTAAGTATATTATTTACTGAGATCAGTATTTTTGATAAAAAATAAAACAAAAGTAGGTAGTAAACAGTATAATGTATTGTAAATAGGCAGGATAAAAGTCGCAAAATGTATACAGTACTGTACCGAAATGAAATGATATTTATTTCGGTAAATAGATCTTTTAAAGACACTTTTACAAGTCAATTTTTTTTTTAAATTAGGTGGCGCCGACATTTTCTTCCCTACGACTAGGGATGTGACTTTACGGTAAAAATATCGATTATTTGAAAATCGATTTTTATTTCTCTCAAAAAAATCTATTGTATAAAAATTGATTTTTCATAAGATAATAATCGATTTTAAAAACGTTTTTTTAATAAGATTAACAAATAATCGTTTTTTTATAAATAATAATCGTTTTTTTTAATAATACCGACGACGTCTGAGAAGAAATGTCGAAACAAACTCAGAGAACCATGGTCTTTTTTAAAGTCCAGACAATAGTAACATCATAGATATGTGAATTTTACAATTTAAGGCAAAATCAGAACAGGCCATTTGAAGAAAGAGCCATAGCAGCTTTGAGTTGATCTGTCCTAACAGACGGCAAAGAAGTTTTTGCAAAGAAGTTCAAAATTAAAATGAAGGCCAGCCTTTTTTCAACCGAACTCAAAAAAGGAGAAGGTTCTCAATTCGTCTGTGTTTTTTTTCTTTTTTATGTTTGTTACGCTATATCTCCATGAACTATTCCTGCTCCTGAAAACAAAAAGGCAACATTAGTAGGTACCCAAGGAAAATCAAATAAACTTACAAGTGAAATATCATTTTGGTCATCATCACCTACGGAGACATCTAAGCTGCACTCCCCACTCCATAAAAAAACCTACTATATTTTCTAATATAAGGTATGGCATAACAAAACTCCAGAGTAGATTTCTGACTACTAACAAAGTCTCATTACTTTTTTTTATTGCTACGTGTGCAGTTTTTTTGCTCTTTGTCCAAATATTCCGAAGTCACATCTATATTAACAAATATCAATATTTTAGCAATGCCAATGCACAACAAAAAAAAAGCACATTTGGTGTCAAAAGTTACAGCCATGCGCCTGTTTGATTTACAAACGCCAGCACATCAGGATATACAAAACTGTCAAATTTTTCCAAATTATTTTAAACCTTAAGCGTTGGTGATTAAGTTCACTATCGAGTGAAAAAAATTGTCAGTTTGTGGTAACCTGATGTGCTGGCGACCGTACCAACTAAGTCGATTTATCACAAAAACATTACTTCTGTCATCTTGAATCAAAAATTGGATGGTATATTCATAAACATCACCTCCACAATCAATAAAAATATAGATTTTTTATAAAAAAAATAAACCCGCCATTTTGAATTAAAACATAAATGACGTACACACGGCTACAGGTCAACCTATACAAAACCAGTTTAAGCTGATCTCGCACTGTATAGGCTTTCTATACAATTAGAGGCCAGCGTACACTGGTTTTGTATAGCTTAATGTGTAGCCGTGCGTACTCGTAATCACCACCCCCAAAAATACCAAAATCGACTATGAGTATAAACGGTATCGCATGTCTCAAAAATATTTTTTTACGCCATTTTTTTTGTACTATAGATAATAATATCATTATTTATCCGTAATCTACATCCATTACTGCCTAATTAGTCTAGTGGTCCTAAGCGCGACTGCTACGCTAGAGGTACTGGGTTCGATCCCCGGGTCGAGCAAAGTATTATTGGGTTTTTCTATGAAATTCCCAGTAGCAGCTCGGAGTCTGGATTTGTGCCGGGTTAATGGCAATAGGCTCGCCCCCTATTACATGGGACCAAAACATACCGGCGAAATGTGGCGGCGAAATGTGTACATTGGTACACCTCTGCCTTACCTTTCGGAGAACACAGGCGTGATAGTATGTACATCTATCATACAAAAAATTACAACAATGTATTTATTTCTAAAACAAATTTCAATACTTGTACTTACTTTTATTTCGGACCGAAAAAGTATCAACATTTTCGAGACCGAGTCCAACCAGAGTATACAACAGGGCACTCACCTTTTACGTAATATTTTTTTCGACAGCATGCGATACACCCGTGCTTCCGCGAGCGCGTTTGAGCGCGGAATGACGAACGGCGAGTAGAAATTGTATGGAGAAATTTGGCAGCGTTTCATATTTTCCTCATAAATTAAAAATTTATTCATTTGGCTACAAAATTTTTAGCCATTCGTATAGAGGACTATATAAGCAACATTTTTCTATAATTTTTATGTTTAAATTTGCAGTGGATTTAGCTGTACTGGTACTTATTAAGACCCCATTTTTTTCATTTTTTTGCGATTAGTGTGATGGTGAAATCGTATTTATGTGAAAATGTTGTATAGGGTTATACAATTTTTATGGAATCATTGTGGAGATGAATATATTATCTTTAATTTAAAACCAAGATATCCTCGGAGTTGTGCTCCTAATTCGTTAAAATGGTACCGGAAAAGCACTGATATTTGTATAAAAATGTGATAGCGTCCTTAATAACAAAATATGTATTAATTAAGATGTGAAGAATGGGGGCAGTCATAACAATATAGTGAAGAATGTTAATGAAGCAAACGCAATGTATACAGCAAGTGGTATCGAAACACCATCTTTTAATTAAAGGATGCCCTTAATACTTAGGTATGCGTTATTTGTAATAATTTCTGCTGTTAATGCAAGACGTTTTTAAATAGGTACATTTGTAGAGAATGGTTATTCTGTCGATGTATTAAATATGGTTTTACAACTAATAAAATTCGGATCCCCCTTACAAAATCTACTGTCATCATCTTATGTAGAGGTAGATAAATATTTCTTTACTGATAAATCGACTCAGCATTTCTGTAACATTGGACTATAGATACGTTTCTTGTCATTTTACGGGATAATATATAGCCTATGTCACTCAGGAATAATGTAGATTTCTTTTGGTGAAAGATTTTTTCAAATCGGGCCAGTACTGTCAGAGCCTATTCAATACAAACAAACAATATAATCTTTCATATTAATAATATTAGTTTAGATTAGATCTTTAGAAATGTTGATTTGGAATGTTATCCACCGGAACTGTTGTTTTTATAGCGGAAACACTTTCAGATAGACTAAAATATGTATTTTATTGAAACGAGAAATCTTGCATCAGGTTATTAAATTAGCACAAATTTATAAAAAAAAAACACTTTCAATATCTGTTATTCATAAAGACATCGTAGTTTAAAACTGGTTAAGCGTTAATTTGTATTTGACACTGTCCCTGTTGACGAAAGTGCCCATTGACTTTCATTCTTATAGCATAGCATCATCTTTTGGAACCATGCAACTAGAGTTATAACGTTATATAATTATATAACTGCCTCATTAGTCTAGTAGTTCTAAGCACGGCTGCTACGCTAGAGGTCGTAGGTTCGATCCCCAGGTCGAGCAAAGTGTTATTGGGTTTTTCTATAAAAGTCTCAGTTGCAGCTCGAAGTCTAAATTTGTGCCCGGTTAATGGCAATAGGCGCCGGTATGTCTATGTATTAGGTACATGGGACCTAAACATACCGGTGCAGTGTGTACAGGTGTACAGAAGTAGACCTTTGCCTAACCCTTCGGGACATACAGGCGCGATAGTATGTCATGTTATGACATAACTATATAAACATTCAGTGGACAAAACCACCAGTACCTAGTCACCACCATCAAATACCATCAACTACCATCTTAAAAATCTCTAATTTTGTCCACAGATTAATATCTTTAGAAATAACACCCCGTCCGGACGTGCAATGCGAGGCGGTGGCGTGGCGCCTAGTGGGCCTGCTGGGGGCGGACCAGAGCACAGGCCTGAGGGCGAGGACTGCTCGTCTAGCGTCCGCACTCGTGCGCTACACTCCAGACTCCAGGGACGCGATAGACGCAAGAAGACGGCAATTAGATGCCGCCGTACAGGGTAAGATTAAGACGATCCTAGTCATCCTGGTATAATGTCCACTATTAACGATGTGCAGCATCGGAATGAATAAGAAGGTTAAGAAGACACATAACCTTCTTGTAAAAAACCAGTACCAACTTTTAGTTTTAAAGTCTAAGGATTACTTTAAGAACAAAAATTTTGGTAAAACACTAATATTAAGTGGGTAAAAGAAGAAACTTATGATAGTAATCTTAATATTGGTAATTCCATGATCGCTATGGAACGACACGACATTGACCAGAAAAGGGTGAGCTACCTATAATAATGGACTCCAATCTTATAGACGGGGGAAATAAAAAAAAAATGAAATGGAGTTGGTAACTTTACGTAAATTGAGATAAACGATAGCTTTAGATGAAATTAAGTTTCAGAATATGCTTAAACAAGAAGGTCTTGGCATACATAACGTAAACCTCTTCTGACTCAACATACATAACAAAATATTACTCCACATTGTAATCTTAATTATCCATGGAACCGTGAAAAATGCTATCACAATATTTGCCCTCAACATCCATGTTTATAATGATTATATAAACATCATAACACGTCATTAGGGCTGCCACAAGGTTGATCAGAAACAGATTAGCGTAAGCCAAAACAAAATGGCCGAATTCAACACTTGCTCGAACGGATGCCATAATTTAGTGGAACGAGGAAATATTAAAGTAATTGCGATTGTTTCCTTTACCTTTTTTAGATGTTTTCTTTTATCATTTATCGTCCGTGGCTTTTATTGCGGAATTGTGAATGCACTGAAATTTGAACGTTTGTTTTGCTAGCGTTTCGATTTTGTTCTTGTTCATCTTCTTTATTTGACTTCAGTTCACAAGAACTGAAGTCCTAATCGCTACTTCTTTATTCTTTGCTTTCTTCGTGATCTCGACAGACAGAGAAAGATTACGTTATGTTATATATTAAGTGACTTAATTTTTACTTTAATAAACCTAATTTTTTTCGGGTAGTACCTAAAAAAATTGTCTAGACAGTCTTTTTAGACAGACTTTAGAAGTAACTCTCTGTGTATTGCCGTTAAAATCATTAGCACCAACGCATAGAGAAGTGGCAGAAGAATGAGGAGACCATTGACCTAAAGTGGGGCACTACATTGACGTATAACTTAACGCTATGGCAATATTTATATACTGTGAAATCAGCACCCATATCGCTCCTAAAATCTAAAAGTCCCCATATGATCCAGGTCTTGGCACACACGGCCTGGCAGCAGACGCGACGGGCTCGCTGATCTCGCTGCACGTCGCCATGAAGAATGAGCTGCAGCGCCATGTCGACGTCTACAAGCAGGCGCTGCATAAAGTGGAGGAACTGGTAAGAGATACGGTTTATTGCAATTCTTTGTCTTTACGTAGAGTCTGTTTTTATTTTACAAGGTGAACTCAGAAAGTTTTATTAAGGACAAATATTTTTTCTTGGTCCTTATGGCCGAGTTTGTTTAAAGAACACCCTTCACGAAGCTGTAGGTATATTGCTGAGCTGCTGCTGGTGAGGTATTATGACTGATGACGTTGATATTTAAATCTCATTGACGTGTACAATAACACTTAAGGACAAGTCCTATGTGGACGTAACTAACATGATATTTAAGTTGCAAAAGGTATTGGAACCTTTTTCCAATTCTGTCTTAGTTTAAACAAATCCTACATTTTGTATGCTCATGGTTTTCATTCTTAACCATTTTTTTTCATATGATGTTCACATATCATTCTTATTTGTCCCCAATTCCTTCTCCGCAGTCACCAGTCACAGTAACGCAGGACCCAGCGTGCTCATCCCACCAGCGTCTCTTGGCGCTAACCCATGCGGACGTGGAGAGGCGACTGATCGACAACAAGTCGCTGCTCACGATCGTGGACAAGCCAGCTCTGAGGCAGCTGCCCACCCTGGTGGCCTCCCTGGCCGCCAGGGTCGAGAGCGATAAGGCGGTGCTGGCCTGCATTGGACAGATCAAACGGAGCGATCCTTCACTGGACTTGAGTGATACGAGGTAAGTTAAATATGTGACTTAATAGTAATAGCAGACAAACGCCCAGAAACGACAGGCAGATAAGTTCAGATAGGAAAACCTTTAAGATAAATAGTATTTATTTATAGTCCAGTAACATAAGAAACGAGATAAGGACAGATTTCCATCTTTAATAAGGAATAAACAAAGGCAGAAAACATTGAGATTGAAAAACAAACTTAAAAAAATAAACTAACGAACAAAGACGAAACTTAAACGAACTAATTAAGTGCTTACTTACCATACTACTGGTAATAATTGACAGACGCAATATATAGCTTATATGATAAAAATACAAGGTATGTGTATTTCTCAGGCTCAAATGGTACACTAGACTTGAAAATCAACGCAACGTGACGTCAGTAAATTGTTGTTTTAAGTCTTAGCTTACGCCATGTAAGCTAAGACTTAAAACAATTTAATAACGTACACTCACATTTCACGTGGTATATTTAGAAGCCATGTAATAGGGGGCGAGCCTATTGAAACTAACCGGTTACAATTTCAAACTCTGAGCGGCTACTGTAAATTTCATAGAAATCCCAATAGCACTTTGCTCGACCTGGTAATCGAACCGAATATCTACCGTGGCAGTCGCGGACCACTAGACAAATGAGGCAACATACATCTTATTGTTCATTTTTTTCATTCTCATTGTTTTCATGACTTGATCACGTGAAGGAATTCTGTCTTGCCTTTCTCTTTCTCTCTCTCCCATTGAATAGCTCAGCTCTTGTCGGTGGAACCATCGCCAGTGTTCTCTATTCTCTGCCTTTTGTTTGACCTTTTGCATACGACTTCCTACTCCCACTTCTTCCTTCACGTGTTCAATAAAACTTCTTCTAGGTCCTCTTCCTCTTTTCGAATTTGCCATCTAAAATTGACTTTAAAAAGTTGTCATGTCGTATCAAGTGGCCAAATTGTCTCGCCTTTAGCTCGACTTTGATATATCCTTTCCTGTATCGTACTGTGTAGAAAAAAAACCTAGCGGGTTTGTTAAAATTAATGCCCCAAATCATATCAAAATCAGTATCAAAAGTTAAATCTTAAATCGCAATTATTTTAGAAAGTGGTTGCGCGACTTTCCTTGCCGTATACCATTTAAGTCACAAATTAAATACTGTTAACTTTTGATTAAGATTCCATTGATTTATCGGCTAATTAGATTACTTTCTTCTGGTTTGGTTGAGTCATCTGTTAATTATGTTACGTTTTGGGAGTCATAATTTTATTACTAAGAATAGTTTTTAATTATAGATTATCTATATTATCATCATAATCATAATTAGTCTATTAAAAGGCACATAATTCATTTATAATCATAGCTGAGAGATATCTTTTAAATATTTTATTAGTTTTTGCGCCTCTTATAGGGATTCGCTACGGTACAAATCAATATCTCTATGAATATAAAATTACCTTATAAAAACACTTGTATTCTAGTCTAATAACTCTATTGGTTGTAAATGTGACTGTTCCGCTAGATGTCTTGGGTTAGATTCCAAGTTCGATCAAAGTTGTTTTTCTATGAAATTTTCAGTAGCAGCTCGAAGTTTGGATATGTGCCCGGTAAAAAGCAATAGGCTCGCCCAAAACATACCGGTGAACTGTGGGTGTTTAGTAAGTACACCTCTGCCTTACCCTCCGGGGAATACAGGAGTGATGGCATGTTATAATTTATTTTCCACTTTTTTTCCATAAATTCTTAAATACTATAGTTGTAGCTCTTTTGCATTAACAATAAACAACAAACCATACTTAACTTCAAAATAATTTTAAAAAGGATATAAAACTAAGTGTTTAATTGGTCCATGACTCATTTTGACAGTATAGCGACCATAAACAACGCAATAAAGATACACCAAGCGGATTATTGAAATTACCGTGAAGGTGTTGTTTGTAT
Source organism: Subacronicta megacephala (assembly GCA_958496365.1). Taxonomy (NCBI): domain Eukaryota; kingdom Metazoa; phylum Arthropoda; class Insecta; order Lepidoptera; family Noctuidae; genus Subacronicta; species Subacronicta megacephala. The sequence continues at coordinate 420,122 of OY292535.1, forward strand.
TCCTTTAGTAATTAACTTAATGAACAGCTGATTGCGAAACTTTTTTGTACGAATTAAAATTATCACTGCAATTAAAATTGTTCAGTCTTCAGTATATCGATATATAAAACAGCATTTACTCTTTAAATCTATGGATTGGATGCTTTTGGTGCAGTGGTCGCATGCGGCTCCTGAGCGAAGTCCTTTGTTAAGTCGATGAAAGTTTTATTATTATTTAAATAAGGTACAAAACCACTAAAATAAGGAAGGAATGTTTTTTTTTTTCAACATCCACCGGTGATGGAATAATATCATTAATGTGTTGCAACTTGATACGATCACGGAAAAGGAAGGAGTTACCTCACATATAATTATATATCTTACAGGGAAATTTGTAAGAGTGTGCGTCATCTTCATATATGTATATTAAGTGGTACACATGCATACGTGATTGTAATGCGAGTGTTATTATGTTTGCATTAAAACACGATCAGATTTGAAATGCAATGGAGAGTTTGTGTGTATGTTTGTTACAGATTCTTCATACTTAACGATGGAATCATATATTGATGAAACTTAACACAGTTCATGTTCTGACTTTTCGAAGTTATGGGCGTATATGTATAATCGATTTTATTACTCGTTTGAATAGTAAAGCAAAATAGACATTGAAGAGGAAAAAAACTGCATGAACCTGAAATATTTTCGCGATGGCGTGTGAAGTCTGTTTAACTTTTTTAGACATTGAGGTGACCAGCAATATGTGCCCGTATCATAGGTTGATCATAATAATTATTAGATACTTGCATCAAGTTTGAATTCTGCACGTACATACTTACATAAATATAAGAGTCGGTTTAAAATAAATATAAAATTAAAAAAAAGCAAGTCCGAGTTGGGCTATCCATTTCATCAATTCCGAGTGATTTCGCGTGAAGTTACTCGGCAGTTAATTTAATAAAAAATCTGTTCCATTTTTAAATTATTTGGTGAGGAGCGGCTGTTCCAATTTAGTGAAATGCTGCCTAAGTACCTAGTCCCGAAAAAACAAAATTATTCCTAAATTGAAAAAAATCTGCCCACAAATTGTACAGTCAGAGTCGCGGGCAAGAGCTAGTTCAAAATAATTGTTTAAGTAAATGTGTGAAGATTGTTCATGAATGTTATGTATTGTGAGCAGTTATTGTTTTACTTGTTCTTTTGTTTTCGTAATGTTATGTATCTTTAAATGTATAATTACGTGTACTGTATGTACTGGAACTATTTTTATTCTTGTGTATTTGAGTAGGTCTCTTTGGTATAGATTCACAATTAACCTCGGTAGTTGGCGTTGCGTTTACGAAGAAAGAAATATATACAGGGTGCAAGGGACATCGACGCACATCCGCTCCATTGATATTTGTCGTCGGTTATGAAAAAAAAAACTGCTATTTCATACAAAAGTGTAATACCTACACGGTCAAAATATATAGTACAGCAGATTTTTTAAAACATAACTGACGAAAAATATCAACGTAAGAGGGTCCAGAATCATGTACTGAATCCGTGGTTCGTGCATGTGCGTCGATGTCCATTCCACCCTGTATACCTATATAAAGAAAAAATGTATTCGTGTTTCTCAAACTTTTTTTTTGTATGGTAGGTATAAATTACTAATACAATTAAATCTATAAAATACTTTCTTTTTACTTTGAATGTGTGATTGCGATGTGTGATGAAACTTAACGAGAACGATTCATATTGCATGAGAGAATCGAATTCGGTACTCTATAAAATATTGACCGTGAAAAAGCATCAGTGATTAATTTAAATATAATATTTTTATTTTTTTTTCAAAGTTGATCTTCTGGGTTTCTGTTAACATAAAACATACCATCACGCCCGTATTCCCCGAAGGGTTATGCAGAGGTTAGTAAGGACCAAACTTTTGCCTGAATGTTTAGGTCCCATATAATAGAGGGCGAGCTTATAGAATAGAATAGAATAATCTTTATTGTACACCATAACATTTACCTCGACCTGGGAATGGACTGCAACGCTAGGGGTCTTGGGTTCGATTCCCAGGCCGACCAGGCGTTAATAAGGCGGTCTGTGTAAATTCTTTACACAATGACAATCATGGTTTTTATTCAAAGTGTTTCCCATACAATGTCCGTTTAATAACACTCATTACTCCATTACAAAAGCTCTTACATACAATTATCACAATTGCTACTTAATAACGTATGATATCTCATCCGCAATTGACTGCAATTACTTTAAACGGACCATTTATCACTTCAAAATTATCACTGACAATATTCATAACTGTAATGAACAAACAACTTTAACGTAGAAGAAATACGGTGCTTATTTCATAGTAATGAATGCGTATCGAACTCATGAATTGAAATTAATGTTTAATAGCAGGTATCACAGGTGTTATTACATGCAATTCATGAAACTGGCAAGAGTGAGTTGTGCCAAATTTAAAATGGCTTCCATTTTAGTTTTTATTTTAGTAACTGCAGCCAAATTAACTTGGATAATTATGTTAATATATCTACACTTTCTCAGTGGTCCGGTATGCTTAGATCCTATGTAAATAGGGCGAGCCTATTGACATTAATCAGGGCCTTATTCAAACTCAGAACTATGAAAACGCAAAACACTTGCTCAACCCAATTTTCCGAATCCCACCCGGAACCTCACACTCAACAGCTACGCTTGGGATATCTACCTCGTTTAGACTGTTTACGTGAGTGCTTTGCTAGAGGTCCTGGGTTCGATTCCCGGGTCGAGCAAAGTGTTATTAGATGTTTCTATGAAATTCTCAGTAGCAGCTCGGAGTTTGGCTTTGTGCCCAGTTATCGTCAATAGGCTCGCCCACTATTACGTGGGACCTAAACATACCATCGAACTGTGGGTGTACAGTAAGTACACCTCTGTCTTACCCTTCGGGGAAAACAGTCGTGATGGTATGTTAGACAGTTTAATTACAGGGTTTCTAAATTTGATTGCGGTACCCTAAAAATATTATTTAAAAGTGACATAACAGTGAAAGCACACTTTCTCGGAGCGTGTGACACGTTGCGTCATATATTTATGTGAATTATTTTGTATGTTTAGTGAAACCTTTCTCAGAAACGCAAATCATTGTTGCTTTTAGTTAAAATTTGTCTATTATTTAAATAAGAGGTCATAATGAATATATCTATGAAATATAATAGGTGTTTATCGTAGGATAATATAATATAAAATATCGATATGGTGGTAGCAAGTAATTTTACTATTTGTGAGGTCAATAGTTCGATTCTCATTTAAATAAATGTTAAGTGGTGCATACTGCATAGTTTCAGTGGTGAAAGTACGGCTCCCTAATGCTGTCAGGTTCGAAAATTCGCAAAATTCAATATTTTTTTATATTTATATTAAACTAGCTTTTTGCCCACGGCTTTGCCCGCGTGGGTTCTCGACTTTTCTGTACTATAATATGTATGTATCACTACATAGTATAAAACAAAGTCGCTTTCTCTGTCCCTATGTCCCTTTGTATGCTTAAATCTTTGAAACTACGCAACGGATTTTGATGCGGTTTTTTTTAATAGATAGAGTGATTCAAGAGGAAGGTTTATATCTATAATACATACATATTTTAGTATAAAAAAGCAAATAAACCACGCGGGCGAAGCCGTGGGCGGAAAGCTAGTTATACATATAAACCTTCCTCGAGAACCACGCTATCCATTAGTGTAAACAACATGAAAATCGGTGCAGTAGTTTTTGAGTTTATCGCGAACAGACAGACAGATGGAGGACTTTTTTTTTATAATGTGGTGATGAGAACTCAACAATTAACATAAGGAATGTAAAAATCATTATTGGCTACCACGATGAACACTTTATTATTTTTCATAAGTTTATTCGTAATGACTTCTTATTCTAGCAAAAGACCAGTTTATATAAGAGCAACAATAATTTACGTTGAATGAAAATAATTTGAATTTGTTGCCCAAGGAGAGACAATCAGCCTTTGGGAAATTCCCGACGGGAAGTGTATTTATATATCAAAATATTTACCTCAGTTCCGCGGATTCTGGCAAGGGTGGGACCACGCTGAGAAGAAGAAGAAGAATGCCTATTGTTCAATGTGATTACGATGAGGGGTGAGTCTACTGGCAGGTTGGGGTATATCATATTATTCGTATCAATATTAGGAGGTCCCCTGTTAAAGGGATATACAAAATGTAGCAATATGTAGCGCACAAAACAAAAAAATAAATCCTGAATCGCGCAAGCAAGATTTGCCGCATGACTAACATTATAATTGTGTGACCGCCCGACAATACATCCGCTCGACAAAATCCCCCAAAATCTACATACATACATACATACCATTATGCCTGTATTACCGAAGGCGTACTAATGTACACCCACAGTTCGCCGGTTTGTTTAGGTCCCATGTAATAGGCGGCGAGCCTATTGCCATTCTTCGGGCACAAATCCAGATTCCGAGCTGCTATTGAGAATTTCATAGAAAAACCCAATAACACATATCTCGAACTGGGGATCGAACCCAAGACCTCTAGCGTTGCAGTCGCGGGATCACTAGACTAACGAGTCAGTCTGCTAGGGCGCCTTTATTTTGGTTTGTCGCAAATTGTACGGTCAGCAACGAAAGTTGCTGAACACCGCCAAGTTTTGAAATCAACACAGCACCAATACTTTTCAATAGATTCACCTAGGAAAAAACATGATGGTCCAGTAAGTAGAAACACGTACTACTACTTACCAACATCTCGGGTCAGTAAGTTTTGGATAGTAAATATGTTTAAGCGTTTTGAAGATATTATCGTGTTCAGCAACTTTCATTGCTGACTGTACGTCCGTAAAACATTCTGAATTCATTGTTGTAAGAATTGAGACATTAACTATAACTTATTCACTACTGAGTCACATATTTACTAAAACTTTTGCTTAAAAATCATTTTTGTAACAGAAAGTAGTGTCAAATAGAGGATTCGGCCAAAAATGACAATTAACACTACTACCTACAAAGATAAAGACTTACCGCGGTCAGTCTGTGGATGGGTGACCAATCCTAACATATCAATAAGGATCACCCATCCTCAAACAGACCGCAATAAGTGAAGTTAAACCTTGCAGATTAGCATAGACAAAACTTGGCCACAAGCCCCTTCGAGGAGCAGACCTTAAAATCCATTCTATGATATTTTTTAATTAGGACATGCTAGTAAAATTAATGTATGGCATCATTATCACATATAGGTACGCACGGCTACACATCAAGCTATACAAATCCAGTTTACGCTAGACTTGTATACGTTGACCTGTAGCTGTGTGTACATTTGCAACCCAAAATGCAGCACCAGAGACCTACCACCTCACACATTACTTACTGGTACTAAGTCATTTACTCGTCAAATAAAGATAATGACTTACAGCAAGTCACTAACGAATGTACTGCAATAAATCTGAATGTATCTTCGATTCCCTTAATAACTTTCCACTATAAAAACCATCGAACTAGCAGAAACCACGTCCACTTGAAACCGAACTTTGTCTTCCACATAATACAGTTCTTTATGCTTTAAAAGCCAACATGTAAAGAAATGGATAAGATAAATTTATGGCGGCATACGTCGTATTGTTTGAAACATGGAAAGTCAGTTTCCACTTTCGAAACTGGTTGGATCTTATAACCAATAGCAGTTAGATAAGCTCACGTCAGTTTACCTAAAAGTTTAAGACCTTTTGTTTGTCTCTAACTTTCGTTAGAGTTAATGGTTGTTTAAGGTTAACTGTCTTTTGTGTAAGAAAATGCCTATATTTACAACTTAAAAGATGAGTTTAAGACGTAACTAATACTATCATATCATTACCCAATTCAGATCACAAAGAATCCATACAGTAGTGTTGGTAAAGTTAAGACTAAGAATAAGAACTAATGTTAGTATTCAAATAAATTATAGGTTATATTAAAATACATTTGCACTATTTACATATTTTACATTCAAAATAAAAGAAAAAAAAAACAAAAACAGTTGGCGCGACGAGGCGTCAAAGTCGGCATAGCTGTCGTCTGGCATCGTGCCCAGAAGACTGGCAACATTGCCACGTTATATGGTAGGTAATGCTTATACGCTCCCCTAGGAATAAGCCAGCCTAGGTCACAATGTAGGTTTATGAAAATATTAAGAAAGTAAATGTACTGTTTTGCTTATGTATGGTGTATGGTCTTCAATTTATTCTTTATGCTGGGTAAAAATGATTAGCAGTTTACTATGAAAGCGACTGTACTGGGGTATGGCATATCCAGATCGTGGAGAATATGTCCTTGAATCTTCTGGCCTCGGCCATTGGGCAAGGAAAGGTTTTGAGTCGATATGAATCTGACATACCTGGTGACTTCCTCTGGCAAAACAATTCATGAGGAGTACTCTACACTGAAAAAAGGTTGATAATAATAGACCCTTGATTACGAATCTAATATTGCCCTTAAGTAACATAACATACCATCATGCCTGTATTCCCCAAAGGGTGAGGGAGAGGTGCACACTCAGTGGGAGGTGTGATGTTTTTATAGGGGCGAGCGTATTGCCATTAATAAGGCACAAATGCAAACAAGATTAAAGAATCAATTTTTCTGTCCAATGCTTGGAACCCGTTAAAACAAACGGAACCACAGAATCAAATTAAAATTCTTTATGTCTTATGAAACTAGCTGTTCAACAATGGATTCCCATCCATTTCTCCGTTGTGTAAGTTTTTACGCTGATACTAGAACTCCCCATTGTTTTGGAACAAGTTTACGATCACCAGACGTGGGAACCAGAGGTTACTGGTAGTTAATGCTAGGGTTTAACCCGTTACACTTGGGTTATGTGATGCGTTTTGGAGAAAAGACTTGAGAGAAGGTACTTTGTCATGTAATAACAGTAATAGAAGGCGTTTCTAGCGTATTTTGTCAGAAGCAATGTAGAAATGAATGACGTATGCTGGTGTAATCGTTGCATAATCCATTGGAGGACAAAATAATTGCCTCTCCTGAAGGCAAAGTATTTGTGACCAAATTAATTTCCAATGTTTTCCTTTATCATGTAGGTGCTTTTTTTGTTTTTGTTTTAATTGATATGGTGTCAAATAACACCATCTCAATTAACATCACTGAATTGAGACGTCTAATGAATGATAGTGACTTTTGATGAATCAAATTTTCATCATCATCGAGATTTTTATATCAGCCTATTGCCGTCCATTATGAAATCCCTGTCTTGGGCAATTGCATCCATCCGGTGCCAGCCACTTACTTGTCATAGTGTAGGTAATCTATACTTATATATGTTTGTTTGTTTGCTTAAACGCGCTAATCTCAGGAACTACGGGTCCGATTTGAAAAATTATTTCAGTTTTAGATATCCCATTTATCGAGGAAGGCTATAGGGTATATATCATCACGCTAAGACCAATAGGAGCGGAGCATAAATGAAATATGTTGGAATGCAGAAAAGCCGAGAAACCACGCGGGCGAAGCCGTGGGCGGCAAGCTAGTTTAATTATAAAAACAAAGATGGTTTGGTGATCGTAGTTCATGGTTTTGGGACAGCAAGCACTTGATGCCTTTGAAGATAAAATGAAACCAAATGTATCTCCAAATCTTTTTTTCTTTCCAGGCCGGTAGCAGGCGTGCTGATGAGCTACTCTCGTGGATGCGCTGCAGTCCTCAGCCAGATGTCGGAGGATCAGAACATTGGCAGCGACCCTGCCACTCCTCGCTCCACAGACTCCGCCAGTGACGGCTACCATTCAGACAGCGATGACTCACAGCAGCATCCTGACAGGTATACCTGGATCCAGTAGGTCCTTAGGTCTTTTTAATTTTAGTCAATGGATGGTTTAATACAAATGATAAGGTTGAAATTTTATCGATTTGCCGTCAATGTTTTATGAATTCGGTTCTAATAATCACGCTATTGCTAGACGCTCGAAGAAGTGAGTATTTCAGTGTATATCTTATATGTGTGTAAGCTATTGAGAAAAAAAAGAAAGAAGCGCAGCAATAAATCTTCTGTACATCAATTATACCAACGCCTTTTTCCCACAGACCCCTGTGGTAAAAACGACAGAGCACCACTTGCTACGACTCTTGGATACACTACATCTCAATCAAATTGTTTTTGACTATTTAGGACCATTTCAAAGATAGGATTATTAGGTTTTTTTTTTGTTCTTAATATTTCATTCTTATTTTTTTGACCCCTCTGTAGTACGAGGTCAAAATCTGAATACTCACTGCAGGTTTAAATACATACTGGTATTTTTTTAAAAACAATTTCATCAAATTTATATCACGTTACTCTCTTTCAGAAGTAAGCTGGTATCACAGTACGCGGCGGTGTGGGCCCGCGCCGCGGACGAGGTGATACCGGCGCTGGCGGCGCTGGAACAACTCCGACACACCCCACACCTCAAATATAAGATCGTTTTCTCTGTAGCTGTCGTGAGTATACAAGTTTTAGGATATATAATGATAGTCTCAATACTCTCGCGTAAACAGGGTGTGCTATTGGATACATACAACAAAATATGTCTATTGTATATTTCCAGAAAAACCAATAGACAGAGAAACTAATCGCTTTTTTCGGTATAAGAAAAGAAGATAAATAGATGATGGCTTAATGATATTTATTTCTTGAAATAGATATTTTAAAAACACTTTTACAAGACGTTTTTTTTAAACTACTTAGATGGCGTCGACATTTCCTATCTGTCGACCTCTAAGAAGAAATCTCGAAAAAAACTCAGAGAATCAGTCCAGACAATAGTTAAATTATTATATATGGGAGTACGAGCTACTAAAAACTGCAGAATTAGTCTAGGAGTGGGCTGTTTTTATTAAACTAATATAGATCTTAAAGTTGGCAGACTTATTTGTAACGAAAAGACCTACTTTTGACAATTTATTTCCCAAATCATTTGATCCTAAAAAGGCAGTTTTCGATGAACCAAAGTGCGTCACTATAGAAAAATTCCAAGGGGCTGCTCTGTAATTGCTCATTGTGGCCATTTTAGTCACGTTGAGTTCTCAGATAATGTCCAGATTCATAAAAAATATGAATTCGAAATGTATTCCTGTCCGTTAGCTATCGTTCCGCGCAGTCATCAGTCTTCGCGACCGTCGTCTGAACGAGATGAAGGCACTGCTGGGTGTGGCGGACTGTGACTCCGGAGCCAGCGAGCCTGCCGTCACGAGGCTCCTGGCCGCTGCAACCAGGGTACTGCACACCACAGCACACAGCTTCCCGCTCGGAGAAGCTGAGCGGACTGTTATCAACCAGGTAAATACTTTTAACCCTTCGGGGAATACAGGCGTGATGGTATGTATGTAGTACAGTAGGATAATAGTTGACAAACTTATGGTATGTTACATTTTATTCAAATATTAATACCAGCTTAGTAGATCTGTTGGTCTGCGCAGTTATAACTTAGCCAAGTGTCTTTCATAAGTCACTATACGTATGTACTTCCGTATATGACATTATGTAATCAGCCTATAATGTTCCCGCTGCTGCGAGACAGGCCTTCTCTCGGTGAGAGGGAGTGGGCCGTTATCCACCACGCAGGCCCAGTGCGGATTGGTAGGTGTCGAATTGTAGGTGTGTAATTTTCGAATTTTTGGTTATAGGTCATGCCGGTTTCCTCACGATGTTTTCCTTAACCGTTTTTTGGAGCAGTGGTAATAAAATAATCAACTCAAAGTTGAGCGCCTGTCTGGGTTCACTCCTACGACCGTAGGTCAGTCGTAAGTCGACCGTAGCTCGGAGCCGTTACCACTGGTCCACCACCGCTCCACGCTGTCACCATGTGCAGTAATAATATTTGGTGATATTTTGGTCTCGTTCCTACAGTAATAGATGGTGATGGTTTGCTAGAGATCAATTTCTGTAAACAGTCGAATCGTTCCGTCACTTATGTATCGTAACTTGTTTCCTGTGACCGTCGTGCAGGTGGTGAGCACGCTCCGCGAGTACCCGTGCCTGTCGTCGTGCGCGGCGCTGCACGCGCTGGTGGCGGCCGCGTGTCGCGCCGCCTGGACCGTCAGCCTGCACTCGCCGCCGCTCAGGATCGACACTGACTTTACACCAGGTACGTGCGTCAATAGATTCTTCTTCTATTGTGGTATTTGTGGTCCTTTGATACTTACCTAATTAAAAAATAGAGTAGCTTCCCCTTCAAAAAGATTCGGAATTTGACACTACGTTTTGATAAAGATAGATTATATGAACATAATTCAGTATATAAAGTTTTGATATGGCGGTAGCTATGCCCCTGAACCTAACCAAAGCTAATTGGGTGATAGAAGCATCATCGTCAATGTCATCTCCGTTAAATTTTGTATGATTAAAATATTTATACGTTGTGATTTTATGTTTTTATACAGTTAGAAATATTATTTATCCCTAGAAATATTGGTTACGGTTATACAGATCATAACAATTATGACATAAACCATAGTCCTAGTCCTTTGCCATAAAAACAATTTCATTCAAAGCGCAGTTCCACCCTGAAGATTATAGATCTCCCAGCTAAAGCAATCTGGAAACATTTAGAGGCTTATAAGAGCTAAAGAACATTATAAATACGAGTATAAGAGCTAAAGTACAATAATGATTTCTCTTCCTAGCTTCAAAATATCTCCTCTCTTTCCAGTTGTGATGAACCCGGAGAAGCACGTGCGTTTCTCAACGGAGAGCCGCGAGGGTCGCGACCGGCGCTCGGACCTCATCAAGTCGTTCGTGTGGCCGGCGCTCATGGACGGCAACCGCTGCGTCTTCCGCGCCGTCGTGCTCACTTGAAGGAACTGATACATCTGATGGATTTGGGAAACTGCATATTTTACTTGCTCGCAAACTGTTTATGAAGTATTATACCTGTTTGGAAATATTGGTTTCAAGGCTTTTGTCCGCCGTCATATTTAAAATGCTCATTTACATTTATCACAGGTTTAACGATTAGTTTGAAATGGGACATTATAGATCTTTCCATCATTCTGTATGTCTACATACCTCTGTCCAGACATGCTGACCTCCAAGTGTCCACCTTTGATGACTTTAAGATCGTAAATTATCCAGTAATTAACTTGGACACTACTCTAAACATACTTACCATGCATATGAACAGAAATATTACTGTACCAATGTGACCGTATATTTTTTCAAATTTCCAATTTCATTTTGGTCCTTATTCGCTATATGTTTAGTATTTTACGCCTCTAAGGACCAATTAATAGCCACATTATATCAATCGTAAAAATTGATGATTCAAAGTATGTAGGATATCTTTATATCAGGACTACAATAACAAACGTCACAGTTTTGTCATTAGATACTGACGAGCATAACAATTAATAAAATCCTTTTATGACGCATAAGAAGACGAATGAAGTACGTTATAATTCTACATTGACGAAATATGCAGTTTCTTTGTCCACTATCAATAACAATAAAATAGAATGACGTTTATCTATATTATTACGCATTCGTCATCACTATAATATGAAATTTCTTCTTGTACAAAATATCTGTTAACTTTATCTGGTAGTCTAGTAATAAAATTAGTTTTAATAAATTATTGTTATGTAACATTAACATTCAATAAATAATAATTTCGACAAAACGCATTTTGTTTCTCTATGACTAACGCTTGAGTCATCGACCTATCAGTTAGATAAGATATGAGGCCACAAGTATCTGATATAAATCGTACACTTACTTCAGAACGCCAGTATTGTGTGTTATTCAGTGCAAACATGAGTTTTTCCGGATCTGGACCTCCTTACGGTCATTATGGACCTCCGCCGCCGCCGGGATCATGGCCCCCACCACCCCCAGGCCCATGGGCCCCACCGCCCCCAGGACATCCTCCACCACCCCCAGGACATCCGCCACCGTACGCTCCCCCTCCAGACTACGGCTACCCTCCAGGACAGTATCCACAACCTTACTATGTTCCTGGGACAATGATGATTCCCGTGCCAGTGGCTCCAGCCCAACCCCCGCCCCCCGATAACGGGCAAACGACATTCGTGACCAACTACATATACCATGGACAGACTACAGCTTCAGAGGGAGATCAAGTGCATGTGGTAGAAACTTCTGGAGAGTTCGACTGGGTTCCTACGACTGCGATGATGGCGAATACGTTGACTGGACGCGCCGTGGTAGGCGGACACGAAGGTTGGGATGGAAGTCCATTATGGGTGATACGAGCGTGGCATAACGGGGACTTGATCCCTGGAAAGCTATCAGTAAGACACAATTCAGCTTCGATAGTCTATGAGGGGAAAGAAATATCAGTGCAGAACATTGAAGTGTTGTGTGCAAAGCCAGAGAATCTACGCTGGGTGCCGGCTTCAAACGGTAGCGTGCCTCCAGGGGCTATTCCTGGTGGCAGGACATCGAGTGGAGAGTCTCTATACATCGGAAGAGCAAGGTATCAGTTGTCCGTGACTCCTGGGAAGGTCCATCCTAGTCACAACTCGTGCTACATCGCATTCGCCGGCACAGAAGTAGCTCACAAGATGTACGATGTCTTGTGCAGAATTAGCTGATTATTTTGGTGAAATCTGTGATTTTTATAACGTTGAAGGAAGATGTGATATTGAATGATGAAAAATATACTAAAATATAATTCTTCATGACGTCATGACTAGAGAAAGACCAGATAGAAGAAGTGGCGCAATATCCTGTGTATATGATATTTGTGTAAAAACCAATAATGACCTGGTTTTACTATCTAGTGTTTTTTTTTTTATGGTATAACTCGGCAAACGAGCAGGCGAGCTACCTGATGGTAAGTAGTCATCGCCGCCCATGGACATCTGCAAAACCAGAGAAGTTGCAGATGCGTTGCCGAGCCTATTTAGGGAAAGAGAGGGGAAGGAGAAAAGGAGAAGGAAGGGGATTGAGGGAGGAATTGGGCCTCCGGCCCTCTCGCTCACCGAACGAAGCGCAGTAGCGAAACGCTACTACTCGGACGTCGGTCTTCTGCGAGAGTGTGGTACTTCCCCGGTCAAGCCGGCCCATTCATGCTGCGAACAGCGTGGCCCTACCACAAGTAGATAGTAGATAAATTAGAATGACGTCGGCAATAAATTGTGGTCTATGTTCTTGCCCAAGTGCCTATCACTGAAGATAATCTGTCTAAATTAGTTTGTGGTACCTATTGAAAAATGAACTTTATATAAGAGACTTAAAACATGTTTTATTTGAAGAAGCTTAAGTAGAGAAAGAAATGTAATGTGTGAATTAACTATCATCATCATCATCATCATCAACCCTTTCCATCGTCCCACTGCTGGGCACGGGTCTCCTCTCAGAATGAACTATACTGACCCAGTATATTTTGTAAGCGATATAAGTTGTTGATGGTTAGAGAGAGATGACGCTATACAAGATATAAATCGCCATCTTATTCCCACAATCTAAAAATAATATCGTTCGTACATTGTGATACGGACCCCAGTCATTCCATTTACAGCCTAACTGAGCAATTAACTTTAAGTTAAGAATAAATAATGTATCTCTCTATTTGTCTCTTTCTTTTGGTTTTACCCAAGTCTGTAGCTACTCTCTTTTTAATGTATAAATCAGAGTTTACAGTTTGATTGTCACATCAGCGTAACTTGGAGTTTTTATGAAATGAATAAGAAAAATTATTGGACACACATCTACACATGAAGCTGTACAATACCAGTTTAGACAGACCTCCCATTGTAAAGGTTTTCTGTACAATTCATGGCCAGCCTATAGTGGTTTTGTATAGCTTGATGTGTAGCCGTGCGTACATAATACAGGTAGGTACTAAAAATAAATAAAGTATGTTTTGATACTAATAATCTTATTTTCTTCGAATTTTCATTGCAATCTAAGTAGGTGGTGGATATCTTATCGATGGGTATTAAAAGATTAGGTGTGTGTGACATGTTCACCAATGACAAAATAGATTCAACCTACATGACTACAAACATGTACCTACTCTGATAACAGTTTCTCGAAGAAAGTGAATGAAAATATTTTAACATCTGACAGCCTCATTAGTCTAGCGGTCGTAAGCGCGACTGCTACGCTAGAGGTCCTGGGTTCGATTCCCAGGTCGAGCAAAGTGTTATTGGGTTTTTCGATGACATTCTCAGCAGCAGCTCGGAGTCTGGATTTGTGCCTGGTTAATGGCAATAGGCTCGCCCCCTATTACATGGGAACAATAATACAAACCATAACACTATGCTCGACCTGGGAATTGAACCCAGGACCTCTAGCATAGCAGTCGCGCTTAGAACCACTAGACTATCGAGGCAGTTATAATTGGAATACAGGCGTGATGATAAATATGTTTATTATCAACTCACTACCAAAATAAAACCGACTCAGTTTGAAACAATCAAACATAATGACATCAACTCGACAATTGACTCTCATTCCTCATCACAACGTTATCAATGCATCTAGCACACGCAACTATCTCCTTTTACTCCATCACCTTAAGGTCGAATGCAACTGTATGAATGGTGGTAACTCATCAGCAGGTGTACAAAATTGATAATACAGTTCAGTCACTGAATTCTAGACCTTAATCCGTAAGTCTTAAAGCATGATGCAGGTGAATGCGTCTTGGTATATTAACAGGTATACATGTGATGTCTAATGACTCTATTAACCTCGTCAAGTACGCGTGTGAGAATGAAAAGTGAGGTATGAATTAGGATGGGTGTGCAAAATGGTGATAAAGATGTTATTTTGTCCAAAGAGTCCAAAGGAGTTTCACAAAAACATACATAAACACTATGATGCATGTATCTCAGAGAGGATAGGCAGAGGTACACTGACTGAGCAATAGGAGGCGAGCCTATTTCCATTAATCGGGCGAAAATCCAATGTCGGAACTGCTATTTAAAATTTCGAACACTTTTCCTGTGAATCGACCTCATGCTCAGTAATCGATGAGACAGTTTATTTAGAAAAAACATATAACATATCATTACACTGGTTTTCCCCGAAGGGTTAGGTAGAGGTGTGTTAATGATCATCCACAGTTCCCCGGTACATTTAGTCCCAAGTGATAGGTGGTGATCCTATTACCATAATACAAATTCCAAGCTGCTACGCTGCTCCACCTGGGAATCGAACCAGGACTGCTGCCGTAGCAAACGCCTAATAGAATATTGAGGTTGCTTTTTATTTACATAAAAAAATGTAAGTATTGAAATAGGTATAAAAACAATAAACAAATATGATGACAATGTGTCATAATTATCTCTCTTTCGCCCGTGATTCGAACCAAAAGTTTGTACCAAAAGAGAAACAAGAAGAACTCTCTCTCTTTTGATTCCCATAGGGCAATAGGTGCCCTTTACAAATTAGCTTAGTTTTGTTTCTTTCTTTTAATGAACTCGAGCCTTCTCTCAGAATGAGATTAGGTTATGCTATTGCGAACTATTGCATCTGCTAATTATAAAGGTTAAATAATTTATTAGTTAAAGAACAATGACCAATGACCACCACGAACTCATATTAATTCCTTTTTCTGTTTTGTCTCCAAGTATTTCTTTGTCAGGTTTGAATTTGAAGATTTAAATTGATGTTTTTATTTAGTCTAATCCCAGAGAAGATACAGACTATACAGAATAGCTTTTTTAGTCTCAATATTTAATAATAATCTCCATAATTCTAATTCCTAACTTACTTTAGTTAACTCGGTTGTCATTTCTTGTTCGAAAAAGTATTATTGATTTTCGTTTTGTTAGTATTAGCCGAAGTTTTTAAACATACCGGTAATCTGTGGACCTCTGGTTAACATAGTCTGACACTCACATATTTAATGTGACTATTTCTGTGATACCTACTTTAAAAAAGAGATCATACTTCTCTACCTTGTTTAAGCATTTCTTCTAAGAGGTAAAGTAGGAAAATGTCAACGCTATCTAGTAGTAAAAATAAAAGACAATTGTTTGTAAAAGTGTCTTTAAAAGATCATGATCGTGTTACGTTAGTTTGCAGTATTCCAAATAAAAAACTAATTCATCTCAACCGGAATAGACCCTCAATACACTGAGACTCTTCACATCTAAGCCATTGTTTAAGTCCAATCAAGCTAATTGTGTCCACTGCATTGTGTCACTTGTCGCATGAGGCTTAGCAGAGAGGTCGGTTTCAATGAGTTTTTATTGCAAATAAAGACAGTCATATCTATCCTCTGTAAGTGCGAGTGAAAAAGAAACAGTGTGGTGAAAAATATTGGTGAAAATTGTGATGTTTCATAAAATAGTGCTTTGTTTTCCTTAGTAAGTACAATGACTTTTTATTTTATTTATAGACCATTGAGGTTTTAATTCGAAGGTGCATGACTCATATTTAAATAGACGTTCGGGCGTTCTGATTGGTTTATTGAATTGTTTTCCTGCTAAATAACTCTAGTTTTTTTTATTTCGATACAACTATATTACCCTTCTCATGGTCAGTGGTTATTGCCATATAATAATTGACACTAACACCATAATAATATGCATAATAATCGGAAATATCCGTAGATTCTTATAGCATTTTGTTTTAGCAAAATATAATGGTTCTGGTCGGTAGTAGTCTTCCAAATTTTAAACTCGTAGCTTTCCTGATATGTCAGTTTTTAAGTCTGATTTGCCCAAGAGTTGGGTTGCGGTGAATATTATCTTTAGTCTAGTCTAATTTAGTTAATCGCGGTCTTTATCGACTGTTACCAACTTACCTGCTGCCTCCCACAAAATCGGATGGCAGACAACCCTTGATGATGTTCCGCACCAAATAAAAAGGATTCCACTTATTACACAATTGTGTTAACAAACTTAATGATTATTCATAGTATCTAGGATCAGTCAATTGAGGATACCTAATCTATCCCGATACTCTACCTAAAAATATCAGCGAATTTTGCTTAACCTTCCCGAAAATATACCAAGACATGATGTCACTCTTGGAAGCTAGTGTTTATGTACAATACAATAGCGTTCATTGTATACAAACATGACACAATATTATAAAAATAGAATATGTAGGTACATACAATGTGCTAAAACAATGGATACTCTTGTATTTTTATTGACACTGTATAAGAGCAATGAAACTTTAAGGATTGCATTCGATTGTGTGATTGGGCGACGAGGCGAAGAGGTCCAAAGGGCGGGTCAAAGTTTTATTGGGATTTTCTATGAAATTCTGAGTGACTACTCGGAGTTTGGATATGTGCCCGGTGAAAAGCAATAGACTCGCTTCCAATTACATGTGACCTAAACATATAGCAAGCTGGGGGTGTACATTAAGTACACCTCTGCTCCTTTGGGGAATACAGGCGTGAACACCATATTCAAGATGAAACTAATGCAACTAACATACCATAACGCCTGTATTCCCCGAAGGGTTAGGCAGAGGTGTACTAATGTACACCCACACTTCACCGGTATGTTTATGTCCCATGTAATAAATAGGAGGCGAGCCTATTGCCATTAACCGGGCACAAATCCAGACTCCGAGCTGCTACTGGGAATTTCATAGAAAACCACAATAACACTTTGCTCGTCCTGGGGATCGAACCCAGGACCTCTAGCGTAGCAGTTGCGTTTAGGACCACTAGACTAATGAGGCAGTCTAATGCAACTATCGCATAGGAACCGACTAATGAATAAAGATTTAACATGACGTATAAACTTTTACACAGAAATTGTTATCTAGACTCTCAGAGTTCAACGGTCTAGTTTCAAAAGTTAGTAAAATGTCTTTAAAATTCTCTTTAGATAATGGACAAACAAGGGAAGAAATGTAAGAGATTGAAGGAGTTGGACGAAGAAGGGGTTGTGACGCTTCTAGAACGATGGGACCTACAAGAGTTTGTAGAGTTTGCGAGAGAAAAGCAGCTGGACGGAAGGAAATTACTTGTGAGTTTGAATTTTATTGTTATAGTCATAAAGCCAAATTTCCCGTACTATATTTGATGATGATTCTTCCTTTCATCCAATCCAATGTTGAATTGATAATTTTAAGAGCAACTGCAATAATATTTTATGCTGCAATATATTGTTAAACTTGGAACCTTGTGACAACAGGATAAGAAATATATTTTATATGAAAAGCATTATTGCACACAAAGATATGATTTTTCTAATTAAAGATAATTTCTATTGAAAGAAAAATTTCAATTTCGCAATATTTAATACTAAAAAATAAGCAAGCATTATTGCATTTACTACTGTTGTGTTGTAATAAAAAAATGTGACAAATATATGATGGTTCTGTAGACATAAAATTTGCTAAATAAAACAATATAATATAACACGTATACACATGTACCTATGTGACATCAGCAAGCCATGTCTGTGTTTGCATCGTAATATGAAATGGTCATTTAACCCCGCCAATTTAGCGCGGATAGGATAATTAAATTAAAAACGACTGGACTTATGTCGCGGTTATCAGCTGTTTGTTCGTACCTACAATGTCACCGTATAATATTTATGAAACGACTTTAAATAATTATTTTATTTTGTATACACGACCATATTTTTTTTCGAAAAAAACTTGCTAGTTCTGTGGGTCGCATATTACCTACCTACTAGTATTCTTGTTAACCCCTCGTGCTAAGCTAAATACTTGTATTACGAGTGGGTCGACGATGGTAGTGCAATGGGTGGGTTTCGAACCGGCAACCACATGATCACAAGTCGAACGCCCTAGCCATTAGGCTGGAATTATGTTACGTGACTATCAAAGGATTTCATTGATTCTTATTTTATGAGTCAAAGGCATTTAGATACACTGGCATTATCACCCATGATGATCTCTTCTCATCTCTTTCCAACTTGAGCAACCTGTTATTTTTCATGATCTGCCTGTTACTAAAAGTGTATACTAGTAGTGAAGATACTCTAGCTATCATGACCTTTTTTTTTATAACGGGGGGAAACCTTCCAAAGGCTACCGGTTTTGGGGATGGACCGGACAGTGTGGGTCTCTTACCAACTAAAACCCACCCGGTGGCCACCATCAGAACATGAAGGGTGGCACTGTGTTCTAACCTGCTGCTCAGTAGCTAGTTTTATTTATTTATTTAAATTTTACTGTGGTTAGCGGTAAAGGTTTACTCGCGATGTTTCTTTGTACCGTTAAAGCTTATAATATTAACGAATAGGTAATTATTCCCTTAAACATTGTAATCCCCTACCATTTTTAATTGATTAGCACTTTCAGGATGTAACTGAAGGTATAGTAAAGTTGTGGCGTCCAAAAATCAATGCTAAGAAATTCATTATAATCATCGAAGATATGAAACTGAATCCTAATAAATATTTAGAAAACAAAGACAATAATGCAACAATGGAAAAACATGACTTGAAAGATACAATAACAGTTGAAATTGAAACAACAGACGTTGATATTGAGAGCCAATACCAAACTGTGACTCATAGAAGAAAGGATGAAAATGTTCACACACACTCTTCAATGAGCACAGTTGAAGAACTGATCAGAAGAATTGTACCAGCTAAAAGTTTTCTATACAGAAATCAACAGAAAGTCGAAAGAACTCCATCATATTTACCCATGGACGCTGGATCTCAAAAGAAAAAGAAACTTTTCAGATTGAGTTCATATGAATATCCATTCTTCGATATTAGAGCCAGATTTTCAAGGCAAGAAAGTTCAAATGACAGAGGATACTACTCTATGAAGAGAAACAGCAGGTACTACATAGCTAGGACATATAGAAAACCTGAATGTAGAACTAAATATAAATCATTATCAACGCCAGAAGAATTAAGTGAAAAATACCCCGAAGATCATTTTTACGAAGACTTGTGTTATAATGAAGTGGAAAAAGAAGTTGTAAAACCTGTAGAAGCAAGACCAGTTAGTGTCAATCCGTGTATTGTTAAGATCCAGGAACTTTTTCAGTCTTTTAAAGCACCATTTTTGAAAAAACATGAAATGATAGAAGATAAAAAGGTGGAGAGTGAGAAGGAATCGGCTTTATATGAGAATAGCGATAGTATTGCTAACATGTATGATTCTGTACACGTGAAAAGGCAATCTGTCGATGGCAGCGAAGTGAAAGAACAGGTTAGTTTCATTCATTTTCACAATTTGACCTCGCTTAAGTTGTGTTTGGTAGAATATATTTGGCACCCACCCTGGGGCGCCAAATATAATTAGGTTTAGGTTATGCTACAACGTTCTCGTATGAAGATGACAAGCGGAATGTCGTACATATAATTTTTACTTTAACAGTTTTTTACAACCACCGTCATTAAAATGCGCCTGATGATATTTTACAAAAGTTAAAAACACAACACGTTGCTTTAAGAAAACGTAAGGCGCAGCCGAACTTACTACTACTTTCTACTACTTTTGCCAGCCAGAAGGAAGTGTTCAAATCAAATTGTATATTTCAGACATTCGAGTCCATAGTAAAAAGTAACTTAGTGGCTAGAATTAGTAATAACATAAAATAACTAGAATCTGTCACATTTACACAGATTCCAGTCAATACAGAATGTTTAACAAAAAAAAATTTAGACATATATTGCTACTTAGATACTCGTAAATGTTACTAATATTAATTATTATTCTTAATAAATCAAGTCAAGGGTCAACATTGTCACATAATAAAATAATATGGCTTCCCTAATTATTTGGTAATCTCAGTTTTTTTTTCATTAATTCCTTTACAATCTTTTTTCAACCGACTTCAAAAAGGAGGAGGTTCTCAATTCGTCTGTATGTTTTTTTTTTTTTTGTATGTTTGTTACGCGATATCTCCGCCAATTGTGGACCGATTTTAACTATTTTTTTTACTACTTTTTTTTTGTTTGGTAGGTCATACTTCAGAGGTGGTCCCATTTAAATTTTATCGAAATCGGTTAGGCAGTTTTGAAAATATCAACAAAAATCAAAAAATTGTTTACATCGATGATATTATCGTTTACTCTGAAACATCGCTGTCTTATTGGAGCAGTGCGTTTAGTTGGCTAACACGTACTTCTAAATAAAACTTTCCACTAATAAAAATTACAAAATAAAATTACTTTTTAACAAAAAAATTAAACCGCCTTCAAAAAATAATAAAATAATTTTGTCTAAAACAGTTTGGGAAGTCGGTGGCAAAAACAGAAGACCCACTCAAATAGAAGTCACCGACGTCCCAAACTGTTTTAGACAAAATTATTTTATTATTTTTTGAAGGCGGTTTAATTTTTTTGTTAAAAAGTAATTAAAAATTTCTTCTTTCCTTCTAAGAAATTCAACGTACTCTTATTTTTTTTTTTATTTTAGCCGAAACTACCGGTAGAAGATTACCTTGACCCTGTGCAGCTGAACAAGGACTACTGTGACGTCAACTACAGACAGAAGGACGATTCCCTGCTGGGGTACATCCTCAGCATCTTCGAGAATAGGTTCGGGATACGAAGAGGTAAGTTTTTATTATACTGGATACGTATTATCAAATGTCTCATTAAGTGAAGTGGTACTTAGCGCGACTGCTACGCTACGGTCCTGGTCGAGCAAAGTGTTATTGAGATTTTCTATGAAATTCTAGCAGTAAGTAGCAGCTCGGAATCTGGATTTGTGCCCGGTTAATGGCAATAGGTTCGCTCCCTCTATTACATTGAACTATACCGGCGAAGTGTTGGTGTTAGCACACCTCTGCCTAACCCTTCGAGGAATACAGGCGTGATGGTAGGTATGTATGGATACATAATTATTTTAAAAATATTTTGTCTCCTAAGCATAAATTAATATTGGGAGTACAAGAAAATAGACTCTATAAAAAAAGAATTAATCTATAAGTATTTGCGGTGTGGATGGAACGTCTGCTACTTGAGGAGGTTGCAGGGTATTTCAGAATCGTACAATTAAAACACTCATTACACTGATTCGTGATATTCGCCACGACCATAATAGGTTGCGATCAAGCAATCGTTGGACCTGGCCTTGCCTTACAGACGAGGCCTCGAAGGCCTGCGTTTAGTAAAAATGCGCACAGCCTAATGGAAGGGTTGTTTAGTAATACGGCAGATGGTCGGAAACACCCTGGGAAGTTATAGCCTGGCTTTCCGCCTATAAGTTAACCAAGAGTTAACTGAAGGATAGTCACAAATATCTTTGGCATCTTTCGGTCTCACATTGTTATCTTGTTATGGGTAGGAGCGAGACAGCTCCAACACAAGTCAAATCGAATCAATTTTTCATTTAAAATAAGTTTTTACAAGCGTCTATGAAACTTTATTGTCTTTGGTTGCACGGTTCCAAAAAGTTGATCCTATGGAGAAGAATCCGTTAATAAACTCAATGAACACTCTTTTAAAGTATTTCTGTAACTGGAGCTGCATCCATTTTATGTTATGAATGCAATGTCTGATATATAATAAAAAAAAACATTTCATCTTTAAGTACAGAAAGCTCTCTAGTGACTATAGATACAAGCTTCACCGGTATTTTTTTTTTGTATGACAAAGAAAACACATAAATTCCTGTTCAGGAATTTTCATTCCACGTAAAACATGGTCCTCATCCGCAACGGAAGATCAAAATGACGTATTACCATTTGCAAAACAGTTGCATAGCGCATTGACAAACAAACAAACAACACAACGAAATAGCAAGCAATTACTGACGTGGGTCACTTATAGTCCTGATTAATCTTTATACAATAATGAAGGGATGCCTACGTATGACTAGTCTAGTGGTCCCAAGCGCGACTGCTACGCTAGAGGTCCTGGGTTCGATTCGAAGGTCGAGCAAAGTTTTATTGAGTTTTACTATGAAATTTTCAGTAGCAGCCCGCGGTCTGGATTTGTGCTTGGTTAATGGTAATTGGTCCGCCCCTATTACATGGGACCTAAACATACCGGCGAAGGGAGGGTGTACATTAGTACCCCTCTGCCTAAAATTAGTCTTTGGAATATCCTTCAATTTGAGGGATTGGTCCCAGAACCATTTTTTTTTAAATTAAGAACGTTTTTGTTTTAAATTAGAAATATAATCAGCTGACGAATATCAACAAGTTACGTTATTTCGTCACAAAAGAGGTGAGATGTTCTACCGTGGAGTATCGTGTGCTTGTAGTTTTATTATATTGACCTTGTATGGCGATGCAGCTGCTTTTTTCTTGAATGTGCAACTGCTTGCTGTAATAAGGTCGATAAATTAAGGTCATATGTGTGGGCGAAAGCTCATTTCGATAATTGAACACATAATATTCACAATTTCTTTATTATTTTATCGTTCGTTTTCTGTATTAAGATTTCCTTTATTACCTGAACGTAGAAGGTTAGAGGCTGTGTGTTTATTTGTGCAATACGAATGTAGCCATTTATCTCCAAAACAGTTTGACCGAGTGTAATACGGTTTATGTTTCTCTATGTAAATACAACAAGCTGAAGATCGTTCTCTGTGGCGTTCACTTAAAAGAGGCCTACGTCTAGCAGTGGACGAATACGGGCTGATGATGATGATGATGATGTAGATACTAGTCCTTTCACATCCAGTTAAGAGCCAACTGTATGAAATACATATTAGTATCTAGGTATAGTCAATACTATTCACGAAGACGCGTGAATCGATATAATTTGAACCTTATGCCATTAACATTAAGAATCACAGTACGCGTCATCATGAAATAATTTAAGTTTAGTAGGTACTGTATGACTGATTGAACGGTGGCAGCACATCAAGTTACCACAAAATGTAAAATTTTCTCAGTTGATTTTGAACTTTATCTGCAACAATTTAAGGTTTTAAATCCTTTGGAGAAATTATACCTTGACCTGCTGGCGACTGTACTATCGATCTTTGATTCCAATGTTGGAAAAAAAGTTAGTCATAATTTGAATTTTACGCCCTATGGCAAACGACTTAAGGTACACATTACTCTGAAATGTATAGGTGCAAATAGCAGACTTCTTCAACCCTACGTAAATGGTGTTATAACACAAAAGTATCTACTATGTAGTAGACAATACGAATAAATTGATATGTGGTCAATTAATACTAATGACAATATAAATGGCAGCCCACACTTTCTCATATGCTTTTTTATTTTTATTTTCTGTGTAACATGTGTCGTGAGAGCGACATGTGTTTAGGGATGGGACGTGTATTATCGATTAAGAAACACGTGCAGTATAGATGCAATGTCATTTTTTGAATACATAAGCTGTGCAGCGAAAATGAATTCATTTAATTGTGTAATGAAGCGTTTATTTAAGGCCGCTAATGCACTTGCAACCCTTCTGGTGTTGTGGTTGTCCATGGGCGATCACTTACTCAGATGACTCGCTTGCTCGCTTGGAAGGCAAGAGAGCATTACCTACTACAAAAGAATAAGTTATCCCATTTCCACATATTATGACAAAATATAATATTGTAAATAAGATTCCCTGATTGTAAGTAATTGCAACTATTCTATAAAATTACCAAATATATTCACTAGGTACTTTTAAAATTTCGAGTAGGGAGTATCCACAGGGAGCATCATTAAGTTTAAGTAGGTAATTAATTTGACAGACGCAAAGTGTTTTCAATATAGATATCGATCACACAGCCACTGTCTTGTTCTATCAATTCACAAGACTTATCAAAAATGACTCTTTAACGCTCCAAGCCCCGATTATATCGATACTTTCATCACAACACTTTAAGTGCATTGTGCAGATAATTTCAATTGCAACTGTTACGTTTTAAAATTATAATTCGATAGTGTCTGTTTGTTTCAATATTTATTCCAACCATTCAGTTTTATGTGGGTATGTGTTTGA
The DNA here is from genome assembly GCA_958496365.1 of Subacronicta megacephala. NCBI lineage: Eukaryota > Metazoa > Arthropoda > Insecta > Lepidoptera > Noctuidae > Subacronicta > Subacronicta megacephala. The sequence continues at coordinate 444,936 of OY292535.1, forward strand.
GCAGTCTTATTGGGATCAGTCTTTGTAATATTCAGTTGCAATAACGCCCATGTCATGTTGAGTGCAGTGATAGCCTAGAGATATGACCATTGGACTGTCAAATCATAGGTCTCGAGTTCGAATCCAAGGTTTGAAACCTCTCATTCTTGGAAGGTATATCATCAATTATCAAGCGCTTAAACGGTCAAGGAAAACATCGTAAGAAAACCTGCATGCCTGAGATTTTCTCGATGGCGTGTGAAGTCTGCCAACCCGCAGCAGGCTAAGGTGGCAGACTATAGCATTATCCCTCTCGTACTGAGAGAAGACCTGTGCCCAGCAGTGGGACAATGTAATAAGTTGATGATTATAATGCCACACGCGCCCATTTCGGGTCTTTGAATTTTTGGTTTTAGGACATGCCGATTTCCTCACGATGTTTTCCTTCACCATTTTTGGTAGAAATAATTTACACAAAGTCATCACAAGACATCACCGTTCTCGCTTGCCTAGTAGAAACCTATTACAATAGAATAACTTACTTCAGCTTAGATATTAAAAATTAATGGCAGTCTATATTACTAACAGTTGTTTTTATTTCCCATGCAAGCCGCGGGTGCAAGCTAGTCGTTTTAAAAAATAATAAAAAAGTATATTTGTCGTGACAATTATTTGTTTACTCCTTATTAGTGCGGGAGTGACGCCCTCGCGAGCGGCGCTTTGTGGGAGTGTTCTTTATTCAAATATTTAATTAATTGTGTTCTTTATTCAAATATTTAATTAACTGTGTTCTTTGTTCAAATATTTAATTAATAAAAGCGTAAATTAACCTTATTTTTTTTTTAAATAGTGAATGTGGAATTGTGTACCGTGCTTGTGTAAATACGTGACATATTTTTGGAATGGGAAATGTATTTGTTCGGTCATATATCAACGTAAAAAAAGGCGTAGTAAAACAATATTAATTTAAACATAATGCCATTTATGTAAAATTCAAAAATGTAGGTCCATCTAAACCTTGTGCTTGGCTGTGTACGTGATAGGCTAGTCGACAATCTATGTCCGGCATCCATCATCGTAAAACATGAATACTTAGAACCGATAAAAAGAAACAAAATTACTATAGCGGCTTGTGACATACACAAACCGATATATCATACAAATTTTATACTTACACTCATTTTGCGGAAAAGGCACACAGCATGACATCCATTTCAATAAATTCAGCACCAGTCCTGAGAAACATTTAGTTTCCGACAAATATTTTATTCTTATAGGATCACTATTACTAAAACCATCCTGTTTTTTCCAGAATCACATTTATTATGATTTTTATGTGCCCACAATTGTTTTATCACTCATATCTCTGCTTTAAACTAATATTTCTTGATAGCCCTAATTGAATAGTGACTAGTGACACAAGCAGTCGGAGACAGTGAGTCACGCGTGATTCACGTATCTGTATCATTACAATTGGATTTAATTAAATCTCACACGTTTTGAACGACATCTTCACTCTTAGGCTGAAATGTATATAGCTACTGGTTTCTAACTTCTTCTTCTAATTTAGCCTTGATCGACCAAATATTTGGTGTAGGCCTCCTTCAATCCTCTCCACTTTCCCCTGTCTTGGGCAATTAGGGTCCAGTTGCTGCCCGCCCCGATGTCAAGTTTCTAACACTTACGCGAATATTAGACATTGCAATAGAACTACTGTTTACGGATTTCAAAATGAAAATGTAGGGAAGTTGTTGGTAATTTTGACATTAGGACGAGCAACATCTCAGTCCACCCGAGACCATGGATGCTGTAAACTATCCGAAACGACGGGAATTAAATACTTAATATCAATATAACGCGATAAAATCCGTAAAAAGTTGTACATGTATATATCTAGCTTGCCGTCAGCTTTGACTCAAGAGATTTAGGCCGCATTTCATTAACTACAACTACCTCATTAGTCTAGTACTTCTAAGCGCGACTGCTTCGCTGGAGTTCTTGGTATCTGGTGGAACACGGCAACAATAGGGTTATAGAGAACGCTCGCTCGATCTGGCAGTCGAACCTAGGATCTTACACTCAGCTCTATGCTGCTGCTAGACCAATTAGGCAGTACAGTACCTTTAGTTTTCAGGTTTAGAAATACCCTGTTATTAAACCTACAAAAAACTGTAGTCATAAAAATATCATAATGGGTACTTATGGCTGCAAGAAAAAAGCCATTATTTGATCAAACATCCCGCGTACTTGCGTTTGAGATCCGAGAAAGTGAAGCGATATAGCTCAAATAAACAAACGCTTTAAAATGAACAATCTCTGATGTCCTAAGAATACTTTTATAGTAAAAAAATCATCATCTAAAATGACAGCTAAAGAGTTGCCAACGTAAAAATAAGTGAATGTATTGACAATGTGCTGGTGGATAACAATAAGCGTGCCGGTGCTGTACAACCTTGGTGGTCGGCTCGGGACTACGGTCGTGGACCTCTTCTACCACGTGGTCCACTGTCTTACTGACGTGGTCGCAGGTACGATACTTGTACTGATATAAAAAAAAGTGTGGTCACTGTACTACTGGTCGATCTGTACTTGAGGTACCTACAGTCGTCGACATCTATACATAATACTATACATTCAAAATACAGTACAGTATACATACATATGTCAAAAGTTTCAATAGCGAAGTAAGAAACTATAAATTATATTTATTTATGTAGGTATATTATAATTATAGATATTTTTTAAATCGGTTCGCAAAATAAATGACGGAGAAATCGGTGAAAATACATTAAAAAAAACATAATTACATATATTCGAACGTAGAACCTCCGACATTTTTGGTCACAAGTCGGATAAACGTAAAAAACATATTTTATTTTTGCCATTCATACATCCAATGATATAATGTGCATATAATAATTATGTATTTATGAACACAAGATAATTCAAATTTGGACAAGACAACGTCTAATGTGACAGCTAGTCATTTAAATATAATGATCAATCCTTTAAAATATTTCCAGAAACAAATGACGACCACCAGTCAGAAGTGTCCGAGGCAGACTCTCATAAAGCGGAGGGCACACAGAGCGACGATGCTGCGCGCAAATGGCCGGACGACCGCAAGCCTGGCCGCACGAACATGGCGGATCGGCCGCTCCCCGTCCCAGTGGAGAACGAGCCTTATTACATGAATGTTGACAGAGCAGAGGCGCAGAACTTGCTTAAGGGACAGCCAGACGGGACTTTTATTTTGAGGCCGTCGAGTCAGGTTGGTTATAATCATCCTCCTTTTTCTCAAATGTGTTGGGTTAGCTTTCAGTTTAAGCAGACGGAGCTGAATACCAGTATTTTACGCAAAGCGACTAGGCAATACCAATAACTTAACCAGGAGTGGCAGACTCTAGGGTCCCAAGGAAATATCTACGGAAAATCCTCTAACGGTCAGCTGAGGTGTGAGGACTCAATAAGTATAATCATAATAAGCACAATATAACAATTGCTAGTACCTCTGGTTAAAGTGTAATTAAAGGCAATTGTCCACCACTCTGAAGAAGCAAGTTGGCAGATCCACAAACATTACAAGTCTGGTAGTTTTCAAATGGACAGCTTTGACCTTAAAAGCCATATAACTGCAATGCTTAAAAACTCTTTTCCCTTGACCATAACTACGCTAAAAAACCGACACTCAAAGCTAAAGCTATTGCTAAATAATATTTTTTCACATTACAGCCAGACCACGCTTACACTCTAAGCGTTGCCTGCGCAAACGCAGTCCACAATGTCGGCGTCCGCCGTCGGCCGGACGGTCGGCTCGCGCTCGGTTTTCCTCGGCGCGGCGAACAGAGCTTTGCGAGCGTGACGTCACTGCTACGTCATCATAGGAAGAGAAGACTGCTGCTCGTTGCTGGTGGAGATGTCATCGGAGCTACCACGTTGAATGAAACGCCAAACTACTATCAGAGCCCTAGTAACATTCCTGTACCAGTTGCTAAATAATTAGAGAGAGGAGATAGATCCAAACATCTCTTGTTCTCTCCCTCTTGATTTTTGGATACATAGAACACACGTACGAATATCCAGTTGTGTCTTTTGAAGTATGGCTAATAAGAGAAGAGTAACCAAAAGATCCGAATATCATCCTTGTAATTTAAAAAATCGAATGTGCGTTAGCGCAGCATGGCGGCGTTTGTTATCCAATACTTTGGATAACAAACCTTATAACTAACTGACTTTGGTTTAAACCAATTCCGGTATCTCCAAATGTTAAGTGACGATGCGTTCGACGATGAATAACGCGTGCCTATAATTTAAATGTTCTATTAATTTATCGCTTTATGACACTGGCAACTTAAATACAGCGCCTGTCACATTCGCCACCGATTGTTCTAGTCGCAAAATGTTGCTGTTATAGAAATATTATAAGGCGACTATGGGCTTACACTTTTTTATACAACTTTTTTCTTGTATTGTCTTGTCCTTATTTGTCACCCACTGATAGGCAAAATCTTACCCTTTCCCAAAAATTTCACTCTATCTTGCAAAATTCCCTTCCAGAGATTAACAGCTAGCAAAATCAAAAAGCTTTCTTCAATCGACATTGCCATTTCAATATGAATTAAATAAATATTAGTAACTGCTTTCTATAAAAATAAGAAATATATACTGGTTTTTTTTTTAAAGAAAACATCATTTTCATCCCATGTCCCACTGCTGGGCACTGGTTATAGTTTGAAAAAATCAAATAAAAAAGGAGTCAAATCAAATCAAATCAAATGTTTTTATTTCAAATAAGCTTTTACAAGCGTTTATGAAACGTTATTGAGTCTAGTTGCACGGTTCCAAAAGGTTGATCCTATGGAGAAGAATCCGGCAAGAAACTCCATGGACACTCTTTTAGTTATCGAGTCTTATAAAATATTTCTTAAAAAATATTTTAATAATTTCATTCACATTATTTTTGTGCCATACGATCAATAGTTCAATTTTGATTCTCGATGAAATGAAATAATGATATGTAATGATATTTTATTTCTGAAAATAGATCATTTAAAGACACTTTTACAAGTAAATGTTTTACTTTTATTTTTAAGCTCGATGTTTTTATAACTTAATATTAATTATAATGATCATGTATTTAAAGTTAAGCTTCACTTGTTTCGGTAATACCGTGGATGCGGTGACTGCGTTCTATGTATGTTTGAGTATTATCTTATGAATTATGGTTTTTAAAATATAAAGAGTCCCACCAGTAAAATGTTTTAGATTATTTAACATCGTATAATGAGTATCCTACAAATAATTTAAAGTTATCCTAATGTAATCAAATAATGTTCACAATAGTTTTCATTCATAATTAACCCATGAAATTGTCCCACTGCTGGGCAGGGGTCTCCTCTTAGTACGAGAGGGAGTAGGCTATAGTCCGCCACGCTAGCCTACTGCGGGTTGGCAGACTTCACACGCCGTCAAGAAAATCTCTCAGGCATGCAGGTTTCCTCACGATGCTTTCCTCCACCGCTTAAGCGCGGGATAATTAATTATTAATACGCACATGACTTCGAAAAGTCAGAGGTGCGTGCCTTGGATTCGAACTCGAGACCTTTGACTTGACAGTCCAATGTTCATATCACTAGGCTATCACTGCACTTCAAACAATTGTTTACTGCCATATTACTCCTGTGGTTCTAAGTGCGTCTGCTATGCTAGAGGTGGGTTCGATTCCCAGTTCGAGCCAAGCGCTGTTAGGTTTATCTATGAACTTTTTAGTAGCAACTTGGAGTTTGGATTTGTACACGGCAATAGGCTCGTCACTTATTACCGGTGAACTGTGGGTGTACATACACCTCTGCTTATCCTTTTTGGGAATACAGGCGTGACTGTATGTGTAGTCTTGTGGTCCTAAGTGCGTCTGCTACGCTAGAGGTCCGGAGAACGATTCCCAGGTCGAGCAACCCACGAAACGAGGCTTGTGCTTGAGTTATCTTAAAAAATCAACTTAATAATTTACTTTTGATGTTTTTACATGCAGGAATAAAGATGGTTTATGTTTCATAGGATTACAGACAAACTCTTGCATCACATCTTACAAACACTAACAAGGATATAACGGCGTCGACTGGCCTCCTACCCAATAATAAGGCAAATAACCAATTGTTTACCAACTCGTATAACTACATACTATTACTAAATGAGCCCTCGATAATTTGTACTATTGTGGATAAGTAGGTACAATGTAATACTGTAAGAATGTCGTCATATGAAATAACTTACAGGTTGACCGATTTCTACAAAAACCCAAAATTGCTGATGCAAATTTTTCATGTTTTATCTGTTTAGTTATTACATTAGTGTTCTTAGTCTTGTATTCGTAAGTGGGACTGCTGTGCTAGAGGTCTTGGGTTCAATTTCTTGGTCAAGAAAAGTGTTATTGGGTCGATTGTTCTCAGTAGCCTATGTAATGGCAATTGGATGAAATGGCTGTAAAGAGCTGCATGGCGATATGGCATCAGGCTCGCAACCTATTACAATAGGACCTAAAAATAGTGGCGAATTTTGGGTGTACATAAGTACACTTGGATTCCCTGAAGGATGAGGCAAATGTGTACTAATATACACCAACAATTCGCTGGTATCATCACCCATTGACTGTCCCATTGAAGGGCACATTTGTCCTCTAAGCGTGAGAGGGGTGTGACGTAGTCCTCCACGCTTACCTCCAGTAAACAGCGAATAAATTATGAGAAAACAGCAGTACTGCTTTGCCTATCTATTCGAGGATACAGGCGTGATGATATCGGACGTTATAATAAACAATCAATGTAGTCGAACATGACCGTATTAGCACGCGATACGACACGCCCTGAATAACACAAGAGCGAAAACAAACAGTTGGCTAACTGGAGGAAGTGTGAACATGAGTTAATGAGTTTCAGGACGCTGAAAAACTGACCAATGAAATATATATGTCGTAAGTCAAACAGAGGCTGAGCTAGGGCTGTCTGCGACATCATGTCACGAATCCTCACGTAAGTAGTCATCGCCGCCCATGGAAATCTGCAAAACCAAAGGAGTTGCAGATGCGTTGCCCAGCCTATTAAACGAAAAGGGACGGGAAGGAGAAAAGGTAGCACTGGGGAAGGAATTGGGTCCTATGAAGATTTTTAGTGGCGGGTAAAGTCTGAGGCATTGAGGCCAGTCATCACAAAAAACCCTATGCTACATGGAATCTATTTAAGGAAAACGGTGTCTTTAAAATCTTTTAAGAAAAATATCTTTGAATATACTTTTAAATGCACTGCCGCAGTCTATGGTCCTCAGCGCGACTGCTACGCTAGGGGTCTTGGGTTCAATCCCCAGGTCGAGCAAAGTGTTATTGGGTTTTCCTATGAAATTCTCAGTAGCAGCTCGGAGTCCGGATGTGCAAGGTTAATGGCAATAGGGTCGCCTCCTATTACATGGGAGCTGAACATATCGGCGAAGTGTGGGTGCGCATTAGGACAACTCTGCCTAAATTGTAAATCCATTAAAAGCCTTAAGACGTAGGTAATAAGGCCATCAATAATATTACTTTTTATCACGGAAGTGCATGGACGACTCTCGGAGTGCGATAATATTAAGAGGTTGCCCTCCTTGAAGCCATGACTGCCGACAACTTAGAGCCTGTTCTCGATACTGGGGGGCATTGTTTTGAATTTTTGAATGTTTATAAACTTTTTATACATTTTGTTAATGAACACGGAAATAATAATATCACTTACGAATATAGAGGATGTTCGTATTTTTATTTTTAAAATGGTATTTTTTTTATTTTTTTTTTATTAAGATGACAAACAAACAACATACAGCTTAAATAATGGTAAGTGGCAACCGCAGCCTAAACTTATGACTATATACAGTCAATATTTTTTCAAGATTTTCTATGAAATCTTTAGCAGCAATTTGGAGCTTGGATTTTTGTCAAGTCAAATAGGCTTAGGTTAACGTCCGCCACGCTAGCCTACTGCGGGTTGGCAGACTTCACACGCCGTCAAGAAAATCTCTCAGGCATGCAGGTTTCCCCACAATGTTTTCCTTCGCCGTTTAAGCGCGTGATAATTAATTATAAAGACTGCCTCATTAGTCTAATGGTCCTAAGCGCGACTGCTACGCTAGAGGTCCTCGGCTCGATCCCCAGGTCGAGCTAAGTGATATTGGGTTTTTCTATGATATTTTCAGTAGCAGTTCGGAGTTTGGATTCGTGCCCGGTTAATGGCAATGGGCTTGCCCCCTATTACATGGGACCTAAACATACCGGCGAAGTGTGGGTGTACATTAGTACACCATGTTGTATTTAATTATTTATTAATAAGTACGCACATGACTTCCAAAATTCAGGGGTGTGTGCCTTGGATTTGCATTTCCCTTTGACTTAGCAGTCCAATGGCTAGGCTATCACCTCACACCGTTCTATAATTATTTGTTCAGTCGGTTTCGCCAGCCCTACGTTATCGGCTGCCCTTCAGATATAAAGCAGGGCTTAAGCAACGCCTGTCCAGTCGTATAACTATTGTCGGTGTATTACGGATTGAAATTTAATTGGACTTTTTAATTAGGAGTTGTTGAAATACGGGATTAAGAAGAGGTAAGGAAGTCGGGATTTCAAGACGTGCTTTTCTCTGCGAATGCTATTAAACTGATCCTTAAGCTGCTATTGTAAACAGCCACCTCTTTATATCTTTATTCAGTTTTAATAATTGACAATTTCGGTAAAGGTTTTTTTATTAATTGATTATTTATTCATATGTCTAAAATACGACTTTTTGTTTTGGTGTGAGCGGTTCCGCATATGATATCGTAAAGTGAGTAAAATAGTGCTATAGGAACAAGAGTGAAAAAAAAAACATTGATAAAACATCGTTTTGAATATAAATAAATGCAGTGTATAAAAGTAGACTTGAGTAACTCCGGAGCGATTCGTTCCGATGAACTACTCAAACACAGTGAACGAACTGAACTCGTTCACTAATGTGCGGTATTTTCGTTCCACAGTTCACTGAGTTCACCAGCTGACGGCTCTCTCTCAGTTGATCAGTTCCACAATCCCGCGACTCGGTGGTTGTTTGTGTGCGTCACCAACTCACCATTAAGCAAGATCAGATTCGTCGTCGCACTCACATCCACTGACAATTGTATATCGCTTTCTTTTTCTTTATTTTATATTTGAAAGACGAGAAGAGAAGAAATTCAAGAGACGTAAACTATTTTAGTCTTTATTTCATGAGACAATACGTATATTTATGTATACGTTCGTTTACGTATGAAGGGAAATCGAATCTATTTTCTTATTATGAACTTCTTTGTGACGTAAATCTTTATGAACGAATAGCCCTTTGATTATAAATGAATAGCCATACAAGTTCAGAGTACGGCTTACTACTCCTGATTCATGGAACGAAATGAACTGTGGAACGATTTAGTGGAACGAGTTCATTTCACGGAACGAGATTTGATGAACGAGTTCCAATAAGTGAACGACAATGCCCAAGTCTATATAAAAGTGATATTGTGACTAGAGATTGCAAACCGGGCCCGGTGCCCTTTTCGCCACCCACCGGGCCCGGCCATTCTTACCGGGCCCGGTAACCAATTTTACGAACATTTTGTTAGTTAAGACTATACAAATTTGTTCTTTCCAGTTACAGTACAGCCTAGCCTATAAGTTTTCTCTATTTGCTCTATTAGTAATAGTAACACTCACTAGTTTTAATAGCCAAAGTTTAAGAAAAAACATAATACTTTACTTTTAGCATACAAGAATTTGTTTTGTTTATAGCAAAGCTACCAAAGTTTATCTATCTATCTAATCTAAGTTGTTATGACACGTTTAGTACTTTAAGCTGCGTTATTAGTTTCTTATTTCAATACTATGTTATCAAATCGACACTATAAGGAGCAAAGAGAAAGACCTGCTTGTTTAAACTTATTAGAAATGAATATTACAAATACTTCACGCTGGAACAGTTGCTGTCACTGTACCAAGCACAGGTTCGGTCATGCATGGAGTACTAATCGCACCTTTGGGACAGATTGGCTCAATACCAGAGTGCGGCGTTTGAATTCATTGAGAAGCGAGCCAAAAAGCTAATCGGCAATGACGCACTGTGTAATGCAACTGCAAAGCCTTGAGCATCGGCGCAAAGTTGCATGTCTTTCTGTCTTTTACCGGTTACATTTCTGAGTGTGCTTCGGAACTACATGAAATAGTTCCACCATCCCCGTTCCACTATCGGACGAATAAAGCTACGGCAAGGCATCGCCGCTGCATGGTGGAAGTGCCTAAATCTCGCACTAAGCGTTTTGCCTCTACGTTTATAGTCCGTAACTACTGCTCTATTGTGGAACTCGCTGCCGGAATCTTTTTCCCCGAGACCACAATTTGGGTGTCTTCAAGAAAAGAGTGAATACGTTCTTTTAGACAAGTGCGCTCCACCGTAGACCACTTCGTTGCTTAACATCAGGCAAGTTGTAGTCAAGCGCAAGCCTATCTGTGATAAAAAAAACGAATACCTACTAATTTTTACTTTTCCGTCCCTAAGTAAAAGTAATCAATACTGCATTAAGTGTGATTTTGAGACTTGAGTGAGACTTATTATAGTGATAATTGTTCATAAGCCAGTTTGAAATAAATATTAACCTAGAATGATTGTCTTTTTCCATTCAAATATGGAAAGTTTTCAAGGTTTCATCGTTAACACTCCAACCCGGCCGAGGCCGGGTTGGCGCCGAATGCCACCGGGCCGGGCCGGGTTGAGAAACATACCGGGTTGCAATCTCTAAATTGTGACCTACTTTATAAAAGGCTAATGTTGAAATAAAAGTAATTTATTTTGTAATGTTACGCTTATACATTTATTTATTGTACTTAATACAATGGCAAATAATCATAATACTTACGGCGGCTCCCACCAACACAAGTGGTATCTGAAAAAATATCTAGATTCTTCATAGCTTTCATTTTTGTTTGAATATTCTAGTTGCAGTACATTATTTTTAAATAATAAATGTCTCAAACCTCATAATTAAATTTAAGCTACGCAACGTAAACGTACGTAACTTTTAAGCTACGTAAAAATACGTTAAATAGTTTTGTTAAAATACGTGAAATAGTCACGTGAAAATAACTAGTCTACAAGTAACTTTTGAGTTACGCACTGCAACTAGATCATTTTAAGATACGAATTTGTTTTTAGGACCCGTCTATTGCCTGGTTGTCTATAGACGCCAGGAACACCAGAAACATCACTCTCTCATTCTGCCGTCGTAACGAAAAAGGGCACAACTAACTACTACTTTTTTTTTAAAGAAAATATAGGCAGATTGGACGTTTATTTCTGATTCCAATTATGTATATAACTAAATTTAAATAAAAATGTTACTTGTGCCCTTTTTCGTTACGATGGCAGCATTGTTATCTTAAGACCTCAGTTGTTTAGACCAATTTGCCCAGTAATTTCACAAGGAGCATTACTTAATTAGCACATTTGACTAGCGATGTTATTCCTTATGTATTGTGCGTGTTGTTTACTCAGTCGAGTTTTACTTTTAAAAAACCCAAATACCTATTAGAGCGCGTGATTAAACACAGCTCTGCAATCTTCGTTCTGTCTAGAATTTGGCAGAAATAGATTACTGTAATACCTATGGAGTTGCGGTTTGTCAGCGTAGTCTGAGCGCTTCGTTAGTCTAGTGGTCCCAATCGAGACTGCTACGCTAGAGGTCTTGGGTTCGATCCCCAGGTCGAGCGAAGGGTTTTTCTATGAAATTCTCAGTAACACCTCGGAGTCTGGATTTGTGCCCGGTGAATGGCAATAGGCTCGCCCCCTATTACATGGGACCTAAACATACCGGCGACCTGTGGGTGTACATTAGTACACCTCTGGCTAACCCTTCGGGGAATACAGGCGTGATGGTTTGTATGTTATGTTATCTCTGAGAGCGATTTAGGGTGAGACGTTCTGCGTCTCGTAAAAGGTATTCAAATTGAGACTAGAGTGTAATTATCTTTTGAACAGTTTTTAAGGGACTTTGACTGACACTTCCTATCAAGTGCGAGGAGGCTTGACCCACCCAGATGAAATAAGGGAGCTCACCCCTATGAAGTGCAGTGATAGCCTTGTGATATGACCATAGGACTGCCAAGTCAAAGGTCTCGAGTTCGAATCCAAGGCATGCACCTCTGACTTTATCGAAGTCATGTGCGTATTAATACTTAGGTAATAATCACGTGCTTAAATGGTGAAGGGAAACATCGTGATCAAACCTGCATGCTTGAGAGATTTTCTCAATGGCGTGTGAAATCTTCCAACCCGCAATAGGCGTAGCGTGGCGGATTACAGCCTAATCCTCCGCATTTTGAAAGGAGACCCGTGCCCAGCAGTGGGACAATATATGGGTTGGTGATGATGATGACCACTCCACACTTAGGTTTACCGGTAAATCAATGAGTGTCGATGACAAGATCGCAATGATGCTATAGCCGCATATAAATAACAAAAAATGTGGCTTTTGTATGCTTGTTTATCATCTTAGTTACATAGAATAAAAGACCGAAGAAGTTCTTATAGTAAAACTACATTCCTTTTCAGTAAACCAGCAATGTTCGCCGTAGCGTTATTCTGCATCGCGTGTGCTGCCTACTGGGCGTGGCGCCGGAAGACCGCGAAGACCACCGAACCTCCGCACGTCCCAGGCGGGTGGCCTATTGTCGGACACGCTACGTCACTCATCGGGGACAGCTGCAGTAAGTGCTATTGTGTTGGTAAGGTGGATTACGTTAGCCAAGTGTACGTTGGAGAATTAAGACGACTTTTTCGAAGCAGCGATCGCCTGGTCATATGTATGACTGGACTGCTCACTCAAAGAGTTCGAGGCCAAGATAACCACCACTGACTTTTAAATCATTTGCGTATTACTGAATTGTCAATCACTTAAAACGGTGCCTGCCTCATTAGTCTAGTGGTCCTAAGCGCGACTGCGCTCAAGGTTCGGGGTTCGATTCCCAGTTCGAGCAAAGTGTTATTGGGTTTTTCTATGAAATTCTCAGTAGTAGCTTTGAGTCTGGATTTGTGTCCGATTTTTTTATTGAATTAAAACAGTTTACAATATTTGCTAACATTTGCATCTGCCAAACTGCAGAGCAGTTTGTCGGCAGTAAGTCCTCGTGGATTTGCGTAAACTATGCTTAAATAGGTGCTTAAGAACTATAATTTAGACTAAGAATAAGCATCACATAGGACTAGGTATTTAGCTGACATTTTTACTGATTCTCTTGCATGTCACTAGTTTGCGTTGATAGCAATTAATAGCAATAGGCTCACCCCCTTACTACATGGGACCTAAACAACTGTGACTGTACGAAGTACACCTCTGCCTAACCCTTCGGGGAATACAGGCGTGATGGGATATGTGTATAAATTTAACGCTGCTAAAAAAATAAAGTGAATGAGTAAGTTTGCTAACCATAAGACTTGTGTTTTTTTATGGGATAACTGGGCAAACGAGCAGGCGAGCTACCTGATGGTAAGTAGTCATCGCCGCCCATGGACATCTGCAAAACCAAAGGAGTTACGAGTTTACGACGCTACTGTTACTATTAAAATTGAATTCAACATGTTTGTTTGCAGAACTGTGGGACGCTATCAACGATTTGGCGAACAAGAGCTACGATATCGGAGGGGTTGTGGCTGCCTCCATCGGACCTCGGACTGTGTATAGTAATTAACATTTTCTATAATTTATATTTTGTAGTTTCTGTTTGTATTACGTGTTCAATGTTCAGAAGTGTGTGCTTTTTTTAAAAAACAAGCTTACTAGCAATGTGGGTCACAAATTACTAGTATTCTTGTTAACCCCAAGTACTAAGCTAAATGCTTGTATTACGAGTGGGTTCACATCGGTAGTGCAATGGGTGAGTTTCGAACCGGCAACCACATGATCGCAAGTCCGACGCCCTAGCCATTAGGCTACCGCCGCTTCTAAAATTAAATTCAGTCGAAAATAAAAGTCCGAAAGCTGAAAGAAAGTTAAATAATACTAATTCTTTGTTAACCCTTAAAAAAAGGAATTTCGATTAATATAACTATTTTCCTATTTAACCGCCTCATTAGTCTAGTTTTTCTATGATATTCTCAATAGCAGCTCGGAGTTTGGATGGCTACGAGGAATCGAAGAATACAAGAGGTTTAGAGTTGAGTAACTGGTGAGTGATTCGTTCATATGAACTGCTCATATATAATGAACGAACTGAACTCGTTCACTACTGTGCGGTATTTTCGTTCCACAGTTCACTGAGTTCACCGGCTGACGGCTCTATCTCAGTTCCACAATCCCGCGACTCGGTGGTTGTTTGTGTGCGTCACCAACTCACCACTAAGCAAGATCAGATTCGTCGTCGCACTCACATACACTGACAATTGTATATCGCTTTCTTTTTCTTTATTTATATTCGAAAGACGAGAAGAGAAGAAATTCAAGAGACGTAAACTATTTTAGTCTTTATTTCATGAGACAATACGTAAATTTATGTATACGTTCGTTTACGTATGAAGGGAAATCGAATCTATTTTCTTGTTATGAACTACATAAGTGACGTAAATCTTTATGAACGGATAGCCCTTTGATTATTATAAATGCCATATAAGTTCAGAGTACGGCTTACTACTCCTAATTCAGAGAACGAAATGAACTGTGGAACGATTTAGTGGAACGAGTTCACTTCACGGAACGAGATTTGATGAACGAGTTCCAATAAGTGAACGACAATGCCTTAGTCTAAAGAGGTAGTGGTTTGAGTGTTTTTTCTTAATTATGACTGAAGCAAACCAAATATTGGTAGTAATAATTTAAGTATATTGTGATCACAAAAATACTTATACTAGTCGCGGTAACGAAACCATAGCGCGATTCAGACGGCTGATACAACGCCATCTAGTTTCGACATGGGAACTAATAATTGCTACTTCTTAAAATTATATAATCGTTTCTCATGAGTTTGTACCACGGAAGAGATAAATAACGTTTAGCTCTTCCGTGGTTTGTACAATGACCGTATTCTTGTTCTTTTCTTCTTACAATATATAATTTCCAATTGTTCCAGTTGTATCCGACCCAGACGATAGTTTCACAGTAGCGAACACGTGTTTGGAAAAGGACGGATTTTACGACTTTGCTAAACCCTGGCTAGGCGAGGGACTAGTCACTGGGAAACGTGAGTTGAACTTACTCTTATTGTAAAGGTACTTTCAATCTGATAGTCGAAAATCGTCTTTATGTAATTGAATTTGGGTGTAAATTAGTACGAACATCCTATGAAGAACTTGTCGATGTTTTTCCAGAACTAATTATTATTTAGGTACGTTAAAGTCAAAGTATTCATTTATAATTGCAACCCTAACTGAATCAATATAAAGATGTGTTTTATACATTAAATAGCGCCATCCTTTTCTTTCAACCTAAAAATGACCGCGTGAGCTGGTTGTCGTACGGATTCTGTTCTTTTATTGTAGTTTTTTTTATAAAAAAAAGCTTACTAGCAATGTGGGTCACACATTACTAGTATTCTTGTTAACCCCTCATGCTAAGCTAATTGCTTGTGTTACGAGTGGGTTCACGTCGGTAGTGCAATGGGTGGGGTTCGAACCGGCAACCACATGATCGCAAGTCCGACGCCCTAGCCATTAGGCTACCGCCGCTTCGAGATGTTTAACTTACTTTTTTATTTTATTATTACGAGTCATTAATACATTGTTTTATTCCTAGTATCGATATGGAGGAATCACCGCAAGTTCCTGAACCCAGCTTTCAGCCAGATAGTGCTGGACACGTTCATGGGCGTCTTCAACAGCCAGTCTCGGAAGCTGGTTAAGGACCTGGAGAAGGAGGTCGGGAAGGGACCCTTCGACCATTGGACATACACGCGGCATAACGCTTTAGAAACTATTTGTTGTAAGTGTATCTTACGAACTAGCTTACTCTAGCAACTTCTCACTTCTTTCCCTTTAAATTGATGTAAAGAGTTATGACTGATTCATGTTTATATGCGAGTGCTGCCTGTACTGACCCAAATGGATTTCTGTGGAAAATTTAGGAAAAGAAAGAAAGAGTATGAGTTTATTAACACAGTCTCGAACAATCATAATTACATAAAATACTAATAAAAAAGATCTTGTGTGCCTTACGGTTGCGCGAAATATGCCCAGTTCGGCTAAATACCAAACTACTGGTTACTGCTAGGTGCTGGTTTTCAACTGGACTTTAAAAAGCGAGCGGAAATCCCCGTGGATTATCTGACCCAAAGAAATACGAATATCGAACTCGTACTGATTATACTCGTACTCATAATGATTTGTACTTGTCTTTCGTTTGTGGTGTACAATAAAGAATATTCTATTCTATTCTACTGATCAAAAATAGCTCTTTCCTTCTTTTTAATCTACATTGTCAGTGAAAAAGATGATGTTGCTTATCTTTATGGCACTTAACAAAAACTCGCCAACAAAACGACACATGGAAAGCCAA
This sequence comes from Subacronicta megacephala, assembly GCA_958496365.1. Classification (NCBI taxonomy): domain Eukaryota; kingdom Metazoa; phylum Arthropoda; class Insecta; order Lepidoptera; family Noctuidae; genus Subacronicta; species Subacronicta megacephala. Next base: position 461,472 of record OY292535.1, read on the forward strand.
CGCCTTTAAAATGAATATTCACCAAAGTCACATTTCCCTTACAGTGACGGCACTAGGAGTGGACTTCACAGACTCGAACCTGAACAGCAAGTACGTGGAGGCGACGGAGCTGATCTTGAACACGATGGTGGAGCGGTTCATGAAGTTTTGGTGGCACAGCCCGTATACCTTTGCCTTTAGCAACGTTAAGAAGAAGCAGGACGCTTGCCTGAAGATACTCCACAACATGTCTAATACGGTACGAACGTCTAAAAAGGCCTTCATTAGCAATTCCTCTGTATTTATCAGTAAAATTTTCGTAGTTGATTTTTACTTACTAACTATTAACTACTTACCTTAATCAGAAAACACTGTTTTAAAATTATTTGGAGTAATTTGACAGTTTTGTAACCTGATGTGCTGACGACTATACTTGACTACCATTAGTCTAGTGGTCCCAAGCGCGACTGCTACGTTAGATTCTCAGGTGAGCAAAGTGTTATTGGTTTTTTTTTATGAAATTCCCAGCCTACATGCCCTTGCCCTCTGTTACATGGGACTTAAACATACAGCCGAAGTGTGCATGTACATACATACACCTATGCTGTATAGAAGTCCTTAAGAAGTCTGTATATTTTTTATATTATAACTTAAATTCAAATCATTTATACAGAAAAGTTTTTTTTCAGGTCTTGCAAAGAAGAAAATCAGAATTTAACGGCAACATATGTGCTGAGAGGAGTATAATACCAGGTTCGTTTTCTTCTGATAGTAGCTAGTTTCTTATGTATGTAACTTTTATGAGTGGATATAATGAGTATTTCACGCGTGTATATTCGTATTCGTTTCTGTCTGGAATATTTTTTTTACTTTAACTTAATAATGGTTATTCACAAATCCAACACTATTCTTATTCAGATTGGGATAACTTTAGTTGCTTAGGTTATACCAACTATAAAAAAATAATATCAAAAATTTCATAAAAATTTCTAAAAATTTAATAATCTAAAAAAAATAGTAATACTACCCACATAATATCGACGTCAAGCAGCAGTATGTATACTGATGCGTTTCGTACGGTAAGTGTTCCTTCCTTATCCCCTTCCTTCTCCTTTTCTTCTTCCCCTCCCTTTTCCTTGGCTCGGCAACGCAATGCAACTCCGTTGGTATGCAGATATCCATGGGCGGCGATGACTACTGACAATCGGGTGGCTAGCCTGCTCGTTTGCCGAGATTCTACTTTTGGATACTTACTTTTTTATTTCTAGGCACGAAATTCAAAGCCTTCATGGATCTCCTCTTGGAGCTGTCAGTGGAAAAGGGAGTGTTGAACGACCGGGAGATCAGGGAGCACGTGGACACCATGATAGTGGGCGGCCATGACACGTCAGCGAATGTCCTCATGTTTACCATGATTCTGCTGGGATCACACCCAGAGGCACAGGAGAAAGTGTTTGCGGAGTAAGTATTGGTAATAATAGTCATATCCATAATGGGCGTAGCTTCCGAGCTGTCCTCGCGCGAAGAAAATAATTTCCTAATAAGGTTCTGGTTGACCTTGACCTAATTAGATGCTATAACATTAAGATAATTGATATAAGGAAAATCTACCAGTATTTCATTTCCTTTATTTATTGCTATGGTTACCAGGGGGCCTAGACAGTGTGACATTTTCATATCGAAAACGAAGTTAGATTATTTCTTTCGATATGTCACGTGATGAAATTATGTCAAATCCATACATTTCGGATATCTATCTTCGCCGACATTGTCTAGGGGCCCCAGGGGGGACTCATTGCCATGAACTGAGCATACAAACTTCGAGCTGCTATTGATAATTTTATAGAAAAACGCAATAAAACCCAAAACCCTATAATAAATTCGACGTCCATATCAATGATGCCAAAAAAATCGACGCCCGAAACACCGACGTACAGAATTCTGACGCATAAGACCGACGCCCATAATACCGACGACGCCTACAAAACAGACGTCTATAAAACCAACGCCCATAGTAGCGACATCTATAACATCGACATATATACATAACTAGCTTTCCGCCCACGGCTTCGCCCGCGTGGTTTATTGGCTTTTCTATACTAAAATATGTATGTTTTATACATATAAACCTTCCTCTTGAATCACTCTATCTATTAAAAAAAACCGCATCAAAATCCGTTGCGTAGTTTCAAAGATTTAAGCATACAAAGGGACATAGGGACAGAGAAAGCGACTTTGTTTTATACTATGTAGTGATGATAACACCGACGCCTATAAGATACGCCTATATATAAATGCGTATAAGATCGATGCACATAACCCTTACACTCATGACTTCGACGCCTGAGATTGACGCCCATAAAGTTAACGTGCATGAATATAGAGTTTTAAATCGGCTAGAAAAAGCACGAAACTAATTACAAACTGCTATATAAAACATAAAAATGCAATAAAATCATATTGCAATAAAAATTTGTTGGACTGTCTGAGGTTTTGAGTTATTACAATTACATTCGTTGATTCGACTCTAAATGGTTAACTTATTTTAAGGATACAAGAGGTCCTTGGTGAAGGAGACAGGGATGTTGAGAAGACCGACTTATCAAAAATGGTATACTTGGAGGCTGTTCTGAAGGAGAGTATGAGGATCTTCACCATCGTGCCCGTACTAGCCAGAAAACTTGATAGGGATGTTAAACTTAGTAAGTTAATTCGATGCTTTTAAGGGCCACTATGATATCTGGTTTCTACTACGACACAATTCATGATGATGTGGATTCATTGGAAACTAGACCTTCAAAACGTTTCCTCTTTCTTATAAAAAATAAATATGTAATTAAATCCTCAATTTCAAATTTATATACTGCATATGTATGTATGGTATGTGTAGGTGTAGAGGTGCGTATTAATAATTAATTATCACGAGCATAAACGGTGAGGGAAAACATCGTGAGGAAACCTGCATGCCTGAGAGATTTTCGTGACGGCATGTGAAGTCTGCCAACCCGCAGTAGGCTAGCGTGGCGGACTATAGCCTAATCCCTCTGGTACTGAGAGGAGACCCGTGCCCAGCAGTGGGACAATGTAATGGGTCGATGATGATACTGTATAGGTACTAATGTAAATTGTAACGTCTTAGTACGCATGGCTAGCTATACAAAACCAGTTTACGCTGGCCTCTTATTATATGGGAAGCCTATACAATGTAAGCTCAGCTTAAACTGGATTTGTATAGGTTGACCTGTAGCCGTGCGCCGCTTCTTCTTTCCAGCTAAAACACTAAGAAGCTGTGAGGGGCGGCCTTTTTGCGGGCTGTCTATAAAATAAAAATAACGTTCAAAAGTATGGTCCCTAGCACATCAAGCTACAACAAAATACAAAATTTTCTCAGTTGATTTTGAACTTAATTCTCAACATTTTAAGGTTTAAAATCATTTGGAAAAATTTGACAGACTTGTATAACCTGATGTGCTGGCGAGTGTACAACCCAGAAGTCTATAGTGAATACATTTATTTTTTTGACTGACTATAATTCTCAATGTTCCAGAAAACTGCACACTCTCAGCGGGTCGGACTTGCTTCCTATTTGTGTTTGGGCTCCACAAGCATCCGATCTGGGGTCCCGACCGCTACGAGTTCAAGCCGGAGCGCTGGCTGGAGCCTGGCAAGCTGCCTGACAACCCTAACGCATTTGCTTCCTTCAGTGTTGGCAGACGACAATGCATTGGTAAGGAGTAGCATCGATAAATAATAGGATAGTATTATACAACATTATTTTTAGTATATGCGAAAACCAGAATATAGATTGTTCAGAATAAGTTACTGAATCGATTCCGATATTTTTTACAGCGTGTCATATTTTTTCCCAAAAATGTCAAGTAGGGACCTATCCGCAATCATACGCGCACAAAACAGGTCACTGCCGGTCATAACGGCAGTAGGCTTAGGCGGGGGGTTAAAACAACCCCTTCAGTCGCCCGAAGTCGATGCTACAGATTGATGCGACAGACAACCAGAAAAAAGAACTCAAAAGTTGTCATTAGACTCAAAAAAATCCTTTATAGACGCGAGTAGGTAATGCCGCTATCTGTAATTGGTGTATAATATCGTTCCTCCAGGAAAAGCCTACGCCTTAATGTCGATGAAGACGACGCTTGCGCATCTAGTGCGTCGCTACAGGATCACAGCTGACCACACCAAGGTGCGGCTGAAGATCGACGTCATGCTCAAACCTGACTCAGGATATCACGTCAGCATTGAGAGGAGGACGTAGACTGGAGTAAAGAGAATTTTTCTATTGAGTATCAGGGTAATGCCTTAGGTGAACAACGATTAAATATAACTTAGATTTAACTAGCTTTCCGTCCACGGCTTCGCCCGCGTTGTTTCTCGGCTTTTTTGCATTTTATTTTTCCTGTTTTTGCAACATTTTTCATTTGTGCTGCGCTCCTATTGGTCTTAGCGTGATGATATTTAGCTTGTAGCCTTCCTCGATAAACGGGCTATCTAACACTGAAAGAATTTTTCAAATCGGACCCGTAGTTCCTGAGATTAGCGCGTTCAAGCAAAAAAACATTCAAACTCTTCAGATTTATAATATAAAAAAAAAGTATAGATATTAACATAACATACCATCACGCCTGTATTCCCAAGGATTAGGTAGAGGTGTAGTACTTCGCCGGTAGGTATGTTTAGGCCCTCAAAATATGAATAAAAATATAAACTTGAATAACTTTGTAAATAATAAATAGCCGTGTAACGCTAAGTGCCGCTTGACGAAAAAGACCGGAAGATTCCTACCTATTACAAATAAAAAATAATTTCGAAGGCATCATCGGAAAACGATATAACGTGGGTAAAATACAATTAATACCATATAAATTATTCATGAATGTATTGCTTATGAAATTAGCCAACACACTTATAACACTAATTGAACGCAACATACTCATATTTCCAATAAATCCGCAATTATGAATATCGAGGTTATAAAAAAATTCTTACCTTTTGACGGCGACATTTTTTCACAATATCAAAAATCCTCTTACACATTCACATACACAGACACTGCTACACTCTCAGCGATATATTTATGCATTTATTGTAAATATTATTCACTAGTAACTGACACAATACTGACACCACAAGACAAAATTATTCATTTGTTTCGATAACGACCGTCTCGCCGGCCGGCACGTGCGACGAACCAACAAAGTACCGGCTGTCAATTTGTTGCACTTTTACTATTTGAAACATGATTACAATGTAAAAATGCAATAATATGAGTAACTCTTGACTAAATTGTGTTTGTAAATAAATAATCTAGCTACTTATATATCTATCATCTATATATCAGAGCAAAACAAAACGTTATAAATCCACGGCCAATAGACGCCTATGCGCTTGCGCGCTTTTTTGGACAACTGGTGTGCAAACAGCCATCTGCCCTACATAATTTAAATAATTAAATTGTATACGTACTTAAAACTAGAGGTGAAGAGACTGTTTGAATAAATAAAATTGTTAATTATCTACAAGAAATATTTTAGAGGTAAAAAATTTGTTAAGTTATTAAGTTCACAAAGATATGAATTTTCTAATGAAGAAAATTTCTAGTGTAAGAAAAATTTGATCTCAGGCAGAGTTTGAACCTGCATCTCTCTGGTTAAGTACACCAGACGCTTTGCCAACTAAGCTACCGACAGCACTGCCTGTGATGTCGACTTTCTCTTCCACATTTAATGTATTTAGGCGACGTCAGCACAATTTTTCTTTCACTAGAAGTTTTCTTCATTAGAAAATTCATATCTTTGTGAACATTTCGCAATATTTAATGCTAAAATACAATTAAAAAATAAAAAGTTAAGTTGTTAAAGGCACTAAAGGCAAAAATGATTTATTATTTAGTTACTTTATTAACATTTTTTCAATTAGGTTAAGATGGAACTGGTATGAACTAAAAGTTCCTAAATTAAAAAAGAATAAAAAATTGTTGCGAAGTCTTTTCTTTTCGCCTTTTAAAATATTAGAATATTTTAACATTAACATAATATTTATAGTGAATGAAACACTAAATTATGGTTCACAATATTTTTATTCTTCGAAACACATTCAGTAGGTATTTTTTACAAATGTATCGAATTATAACAAAGAAATATGTATTGTTCTGAAAAGCGTAGTAAGAATATTGTCTAGTAATTTAAAACAACCACTGAATTGATACCTAGATATATTTTCAATTTCACAAGGATCAAGTAGGTACCAAAAAGTTAGAATAAAAGTTTTTTCCTAAAATGTTAAATGCCAACTTACCAGGAAAGTATTGTATATATACAATAATATAAATATTTTAATAATATAGTAATTTAAAATAAATACCTATGACTGCAGGTTGGCAATGCCTGAAAAGTTGGTTCTAAAGTTCTGAAAGAATTTCAAATTAACAAAAATAACCTCTTTAGAAAAAAAAACTCTTTTTTTACAAAAAAACAAATAATTTTATATTGTACACAAATAAATATACTTAGAATACAAATATAGTTTTATTTTATATAAAATTGCAACATAATTTTATTAGTTACTGTTATATTTTATAAGGTAAATTTTTCGAGGTACTTACTTTCTTTGGAACAAAATTTCCTCGTAAATTGCGAAATTATTTCAAAAGATCATTTGAAATAAGAAGTCATTTTATAGGAAGTTAGTAAAGAACAGTCGTTATACTATTTATTATATTAGATATAGTCTATTTCACAACATCTGGACTATTAAAGTCTTACACTAGCAAAACAAAAAAATTGTATATCATAGTAGCTATTCCTAAAATGATAGGAGTAAGTAATAAATCCATGCTAGATCGTTGTTATAGTAAACATTTTTTTTTATAATAGCTTAATAACAGTTGTCTAAATAGACAACGATATATAGCTAAAAACATTGAAAATTTGACAAAATATCACTATAAAAAAACATAATGACCCGTCTAATAATAAAATAGGTACCTATTTTTATTTTGCTAATGTAAAACAAATATCTAAACTATTTTAACAACAGTAAAAATTGCACAATATTTTGACATCGATATATTGTTTTAAAGGCTTTCTTTTTTTATCATCCTATAAAAAAAGTCAATAGAAAATATTAAACATTTTTTTGCTTAATATCTTTTATTGTCGAAATAATATTAGTAACGATATCCGGACTACTTCATCGGTAAAAGACAAGGTGTAACATTTTGTTACGATTATTTTTTAATGCTAAAATTGTTAATCCAAAAAGATTTAAATCGAATTTAAAATTATGGCTCTTGCACACGTTCGCTTTAGAACAAATACTATTTAATAAGTCATCGATTAATGATTAATAGTCTTGTAAGATCCAATATGTGCAAGAGCCCTTACAGCATGAGCTCTCTTCTCTTGTACGGAAATAGTTACACATTACAAATCCTAAAATATTGCTGACACTTAAAAGTACTCGTAATAAAAATAATCTTAAATACATTATGACTGAATCGAATAAGCAATTCAATATTGCACAAAATAAGCTTCATAAGCGAATTGGACGTAATTTTTACGTTCGACAGTAACAATAATAAATATCTAAATAACATAACACGACTAGCATCATAATACTTTTAGCTCCAATAAATAAATAATAATTTAATTGAACTTTTATAATGTAAAATACGAAATCCTCTTACACACTTAGTAGTTACATCGTACACCTTATTTCACAGGCCAAGAGACGATCATTCTATTTTAAAATTGAAACAGTCGATAGATTTTAGAAATAAATTAGAAACATATTATAAATATCGCTGTATTATTGCAATAGAGGATAGAAAAATCACGCAAGCAAACATTCAAGGCAATTTTTGCCCCGATGTTTAAAAGGATTAGCTATAGGAAATATTTACAATCTCTGCCTGCAACGTAACTCAACATACCGCAAACTGAAATTACCCATAAACCTTGACTACCAAAATAACTCGGATTTCCGAGTTATATTCCGAAAATGGTAAATCGCAATCTGTTATTTTTAAAATAGAACATCGTGAAGTAATACTAGATCACAGTCTATGTAAATAATACATTTAATTAGTTAAACATTTATCTAGAGTTTACTGGAAACGTGTTAACGTCAAAAAGACGCAGAGATTAAAATACTAAAAATTCATTTTAGTTTTTTTTTTGTTCTCTAAATTTTGTTTGGCCGAACAAAGTTACCTTGTCCTTATTACAAAAAATGTTACAGTTTTTTCGACAAGAATATTAAATATACATATACAAATCCAGAAATATTTTATTTTATTGCGTTTTATACATCACTGCTATATTTTTTTAAAAAATAATATTAGTAATATATGGTATTCTTCATAATTTTGTTCAGCCACAACAAAAAACAAGTCCCACATAAACCACTTAAATACGAAGTTTCTAACAGTAGAAATGTACAACGGTAACGACTATTAGTAAAACGTCATTTTGACCCACAAGAGTCGAAGTAGAGAGTACATCGCGGTCATCTTGAGTCACTTGGTAAAACTTAGTTACGCCAGAAAAACTGTTCTACAACTTATCTGGCAATTTACAAAAATGCTGGCTTTTGTATTTCGGTTTTCCGACTTCGAAATTATGTACGACATTATTTTGTAGTTTTCTGACATTATCATATCAATTGTTTAGTACCAATTGTTTGTGATGTAACTCTTACGAAGTGACCGTAGAGTAAATACCCCCGTTTGTCTAATCAATTGATTTGGACGGCTTCACTCTGTCCAGTTTCTCCGGTCTATCTGTACTATTCTGGCTGCTCCTGAATAGAAAAAAACATTGAATAAATTAGATATTTTGTGTTTTGCTTGAAATTTTCTTTTCGATTATGGATCGCTGATTCGCTGGCTGGAACAGATGTCAGCACCTCCGACTTTCAATCAAATGTCTAAACATGGAGTTTCGATTATTATTATTTTTTTATGCGATTACTCTGCAAACGAGCATAAGAGCCACGTGATGGTTATCGCCACCCATAGACATCTGCAAAACCAAAGGTGTTGCAAATGCGTTGCCTAGCTAAAAAAAGGGAGGGGAAGGAGAAAGGAGAACGAAGGGGACTGAGGGAGGAGTTGGGCCTCTTTGTTTAATATTAACGAATTTTATAGGTTGGCCAAAGAGGATACTAGAGTGCCTCTTCTTATCTACGCCTATGCCATTGCCAACTCACCAGTTCAAGCTCAACCGTCACAACATGTGGCAGAGCCGGCCCTTATGCTTGGTCCTGGCGGGCGGCTCCTCCAGCACGGTGGTGTGCAGGCTGTCGCTGACCACGGTGCTCTTCTTCACGACCAGCGGCCTCTCGCCTTCCCGGGAGCTTGGCGCCGCGTACATGGACCTGGAACATGCTTTTGTTATACTTTGATTTTACAACTGCTTCTTTTGGTTTTGTTTTGACTGTCGTTTTAGGATAATACTCGTATAGCTCGGAGTCTGGATTTGTGCCCGGTTAATGGCAATAGACTCGCCCCCTATTACATGGAACCTAAACATACCGGCGAAATGTGGGTGTACATTAGTACAACTCTGCCTTAACCTTCGGGAAATACAGGGGTGATGGTATGTTATGTTTAAGGTTAACAATTTAAGGTTTAAAATCATTTGGATAAATTTGACAGTTTTGTATACGTTGACCTGCTGGCGACTGTACATAATAATTATGTTCGAGTTCACCAATCAATATTATCGTTTGGATTTCTATGATAATTATTGATAGGCCTCGAGATGATTGCTTTGTAAAAGGCGGAGTCCTGGTGGCCTGAAATACAGGCTTACAGCCTAGTTTAGGCACCAGTCTCCCACAATAATAAAAGCTATTGTTACAACATTTAAATGATGTATTGTATAATATTGTGGTGAGAAATATACATTTTTTATTATTTATTATGTTATGTTAACATACCTATATACATACATTACAACACATTTTACACATAACCTCACATACATATCATACATTAGCATGCATTCATTGAAACGTAAGGCAAAGATGTATCTAACGTACACCCACTGAAGTGCCAGGTTGGTTTTGGGTTCCATTTAGTCCCAAGCCAAGGTTATCACCATTAGCCGGGTGCAAATCTAGCTGTAATGAGTATTATGATGACGAGATGGCACGATGATCTAGCGAAGGTGGCCGGAAAGGACTGGATGCGGAAGGCACAAGACCGTTCGAGATGGCGTGCTTATGAAGAGCATCCAGCATTGGATGGCAGCAGGTTTAGGAAAGAAGAAAAAATCTAGCTGTTACTGAGAAACATGAGATCATGAGACCTTACAGTAAAAAGCTGCTTCCGTGAAAACTAGACCCGTTGGAAAAAATATGAAAGAATAAGTTGGAGCTTTAGAACAACATTGCCTACACTCATGCTAAAATATAATTAATTCTTACCTAGTGAGCTTACTCCTCGCTGGCCTGGTCGTGAAGTTAGTGCTCTTGCCTCTCCTCAGAGAGTGGAAGGAGGTTTTGAGTGGCTTCACCAGCGCCATGCTGCTGCTACTCTCCGGGATCGGTTTTGAGCAGTTCAGGGTTTGAACTGTCAGTTCCACATCTTTGATTGGCTCGTTTAATGCTGGAACAAGATTATAATATTTAACCTTATTATTCCGGGACAAATCTTAGCGTAAACTTATGCTGAGATTTGAAAAAATATTATGTTGAACCTGAATGTGTCAATGTTGTTCAATTTCAAAGTTTTTAATCTCCTCTGATATCAACATAATGGTTTTAACTAATTAAGTAGTTTAATATTCGTAACCATAAGCCGAATACGACTCAAAATACCAGAATACCATGCGTCTCTTCTCAGAAAGAGGTAGCTATGTTCACTTGTTAAAAAAATCATACTTGGTTTATTTTATTAAAATCGTGACTTAGGTACTTTTATCAACCTGCAGTGCCGTGGTGGACTATAGCCTAATCCCTCTCATTTTCAGAACAGATTCGTGCCTAGCTGTGGGACATTGTAATGGGTTGATAATGATGATGCACTTTAATCAATGCATATTAATTAGAAGTACCACGCTGGCATGTCTACATGACAGCATGAACGGGTCGGCTCGACCGAGGAAGTACTACCCTCCCACAGAATATTGATGTCAAGTAGCAGTATGCATTTCGTACGGTGAGTGTGAAGCGCCGCAAGCCCAATTCCTCGCTCAGTCCCCTTCCTTCTCCTTTTCTCCTTCCCCTCCCTTTTCCTTAAATAGGCTCGGTATCTGTAACCCCTTTGGTATTGCAAATGTCCATGGGCGGCGATGACTACTTTCCATCAGGTAGCTCGCCTGCTCGTTTGGCGAGTTATCCCGTAAAAAAAAAATGTTGATAAATCTTACCAGTGAACTCCTCAATCGGCTTGTCAATGGTGTCATGGTCGATCCACGTGAGCCCCATCTCCACCTTCTCAGCGAGGTCCTGCCACCGTTGGCGGTTGTCCATGGTGCCGGTGTACAGCGGCTGGATCCAGGGGAATGTGTCCGACAATACCTTGTATAGCGGCAGGCAGATCATGTCGATGAAGCCAACTTGCATTTGAGGAAGCTCGTCTTTTTTTTCTCTGCAAGGAGAAGTATTAATTCTATAATTCAGTTATTGCTTATGGTCATAAACTATCACAATTGATTTGTCTAATTAAGGATAAAGGTAAGTATTTCTTTCTTTTTCATGAAGGCGAACGGATTGCAGGGTCTGGTGATCATTCATCTTTAATTCGATCTGTCTTCAGCACAAGAATTTCCTATAAAGCCTATTACATAATAGAAATATAAATCATGGTGCAATCTTTTTAGTTACCCATTTCTCTGTATTCTCAGTAGCGGAAGAAAACCAAATATTTTCTCTTGAATTATACTACCAAAAATCACAAAATATAAATGTAAATGATGATAAACCATTACACATTTGTTGATAAAGCAGCATAATATTTTTTTAATTTTTTGTGCCTGTCCCCTCACCCCTCACCGCTCTTCAATATTATGTCATTTTGGTAGAAGCCTAAGACAGTGTACTTGTACTTTGGTTAAGTATATTAATAAAGAGCCCACTAGTCCCTCTGAAGCAAACCATACCAAATCCCTAACTTTAACTATTCTATCACTAACCATTCCCCTAATATAATTGTATATACAGAAGGTCAACGGTACTGTGCAGTGGAATAGTACGACTACTGAGCGCTACTGTTTTGATCGCAAAATTGAGTACTGCGCAACTATATGCGGAGCTTCAGAGGCAGTTACGTCACATAGTTACTATTATACCTGTCCATCATAGCAATAGGTTGTTGGTTCAGCTGCAGTTTCTCCAAGTCTCCCTGGTCGAAGAACTCGTCGGCCACCAGCTTGGCGACCTTGTGCTGCACCTCCCAGGGTTTCGCGATTGCTGATACATCGCATGCTGTCATCATCATGCCGCAGAGTACTGAAGACATAAGTGAAACACTGCTATTACGATTAGGCTTTTAATATGTCATAAAATTTCACTGACGTCACCTTAAGACGTAGAATGTGGAAGAGAAATTATCACAGAATGTCCTATCTGGACAGACACAGATTTGAATCCTATCTGAGAACGTTTTTATAAAGCGTGACTATATTTTAATCAGTACGAGGACATCGGGAACTTAGAATTGATATCGTAATAACTGAACAAGTACAAAGTAGTCTTACACTCTTTCTTCTCCTGACTCTGCCAGTCGAATTCTCCATTCTCGACAAGCTCATGGAACTTGGCCCTCTTCTTGAAGTACATGGCCAGGTCCGTCGATAGGATCGCTGTCTCCACCACCCTCATCACATCTTTGTAGTCGCATGGAGATAGCGCCTAGAAGATTAAAATATTTTTAGTCTAGGCAAAATGCATCAGGATTAGAATCATCTCCCAGAATCATGTTCGAACCATATTGACCAAAAACCTTATGTAAAAAAATAATATTTTAAAAGAGTTTCCATGGAGTTTCTTGCCAGATTCTTTTCCATAGGATCAACTTTTTGGAACCGTGCAACTAGATTCAATAACTTTTCATAAACGCTTGTAAAAGCTTATTCAAAATAAAAACAATTGAATTGCTTGATTTATTGATTGAAACCAAAGGGATATCTTAAGGCTATCAACTGTCAAAACTATGATATTCAATAAGAAAGCACCTGATGGTTGTTTTTGCCACAAAAACACTAGTATGCTAAACTTATCGTGTTCCAATTTGGAAGGTAATGTAGCCACTAAAATTATTGGACAAAAGGACTTAATAATAGGTGGCAACGCGCCGAGTAATACTGCTAGTTTTATCCTGGATTTAATTATCGATTACCATCCAGCCCACAAAAATCTGTTTGCATTCCCTTGGAAGCAGTTCTTATAATAAAAGAAAAACCAGCTGCTCTTACCTGGAAAATATTATTGCTTTCACTATTCAAGATCATAACACACTGATCAAAATGGTGATGTTCCATCGTGGACGTCGAGTACAATATCGCTAGAGGACTCTCCGTCTTCGTCTGGAAGGCGTTGTTAGTCCCTCTATGGTCCAAGTCGTGGCACAGACAGGCCACCAACAGGCCTAAGATCTCCAGGTCAGACATAAACCGCTCCATTTTTCCAGTCTTGAGCATAGCGAACATGGTTTGAGCAACGTTCAGGGCGTGTCTCCAGTTGTGGTACTTTACTGGGCGGTAGTTTTTTTTTACGCTCAGAATCCAGCGGCAGAGAACCTGCAAAGATTATTAAATTTATTATCTTTGGTTCTGGTTCTAATTTATTTGGCCTCAGCACAGCAAAGGATCCATTTGTCCTTGTCAGCCTCATCAGTAATTACTTAGGTTATGAGATTCTGTAGACCATAACATGGTATAAAGATGGTGTAGGTATCGATATTGTAACGTTTAAGTTTCTCCATATTATGGATTGAGGTTGGTGACAGAAAAAAATGTTGAATGAGGAGTAAAATGGCATTTTTTTTGCAATTAAAACCCATAAGAGATGCTCAGCAATTATTGAATTTGTATAATAATATTACGACTCATCTAAAGCAGTTTGTTTAAATGGCTGGCAAAATTTCACCTTTTGGCACCTTCAAACAACTTACGTCATATGGTATGTGAAACTTCTCGACGAGGTTACACTGTAAGAACATTCGTAACGTCGCTCTGCACGTGTCCTCATCAGAAAGGTCGAAGTCTGAAATGAATTATGAGGGAATTCTAAGCGATAATAAAAAATAGAACAACTTACTTAAGTTACTAGTTTTTTTTTGGCCATAATTTTCAAATAACAATGATGCAACTAGTGTCTGACAGAAGAATTATCTATAAAAACGTGATGTTCAAGAATTCTGAAGCGGAGAGGTAAAGGGAAATAAGTCTAATTTACGAAAAAAAAAATGTGTTTCTAAATACGATTTAGAAACCCATTAAAGAACAAACTGGCCTTATTACTTTTTACCTCTCAGAGACATAATTGTTCCTTGGAAAAGGGTTCAGCAATATGGCGATTCACACACTGCCCCGCTCACTGTGGGGTCCGTGGCGATGGAACCACAACACTGCTCGCGAATGCATTGTCTGTGTTGCACTACGCGTGTTTTCAATGCAAAGAGAGCGGTGCAGTGTGCGAATTCGCCTATTTGTCGATAGAGTTTTATTTAAGTGGTCTTTTACAAAACCAACAATAAACCTTCATAGACGGATAAGACGCTGAGCATTTAATCCATCAAGTATGTAATTCCTATTACTTACCATGGAATTGGAAGCTGTACAAGTTGTAGATCTCCGCTGAAGGTATGATGTCCTGACACAGCTTGCTGGTATCTTCGGTAGATGCTGTCGCGTGGTACGACAGACATTCCAACGCTACCTGTGAAAATTTGTGGATTTGTTGTTTTATTATGATCATTTCAGGCGTAATAAGAACAAACGCGTCTAAGATACAGACAGTCACAAACCAGAATTCTAAAGCTCTAAAAGGCTCTAAAGCTTGGTGCTCATAAAGAGACCCGTCATAAATTATTTAGTATCTGTTCTGACAGACATTGGCTAGTTACAATCTTATTATATTAGTAGGTTTGATGACCTCTTATTCTTTTAGGGCTTGTATTCGCGAAAGCTGACAGTGGTTTATAGGATGCAATGTATCACTGTCATACATATTATAAAACAAAGTCCTCCACCACGTCTGTCTGTCAGTTTTTTTTATCACAGATAGGCTTCCGCTTGACCACAACTCGCCTGCTGTTAAGCAACGAAGTGGTCTACGATGGAGCGCGCTTGCCTAGAAGAAACCTATTCACTCTCGTCTTGAAGACACCCAAATTGTATGTCTCGGGGAACAAAGATTCCGGCAGTTTGCGATAAACTTAAACTACCGCACCACTACTGCATAAATTTTCAAACAGTTTAAACCAATTCATGAGGAAGATTTAAGTGTATAATTTGTAGAGGTTTTGTGTAAATAGGTTGAAATATGACGATAATTGTGTACAGCCGTGCGAAAACGGGGTTGCTTGTAAAGCGATAAAGTGAGGCGGTGTATATCATACCTTCTGTTTCGCCATCAGTTTGCATGCGTTCTCGTACATTTGCGTGTTGTGTATGCCCAGCCCACAGAATATGGCAAACGCCTCGAATATCGAGATGTCGCCCTCCGTGAATTGGCAGCCATTTTCCTGAAAAGTAATATTTTTGAGTCATAATTATTGTATGGTTATCTTTTGAATATTGGTATTGCCCAGAAATTGGAGTGCAGAGATCTGGTAGCAGTCGCTATTGAGTTGATTTCACTCGATATTATTTAGACAATGACCCGTGACTTAAATCGCGTGGACGAAAGAAAGAATTTAATCAAAAAGTAGGTAATGATATCTTTTCAAGGTCAGAATCTGTTTAATAAATTGCGATATATATAAGTACAATACTTAATTGGAGCTGGAGCTTTCTAAAGCTGAAAACAAAATGAAAGTGTATCTAATAAAACGGAACAGAATTCCAAAAATCTCATTTTTGGTTGGAGAGACCTTTATATATAGTAACCCACTTGCTTTTTTTTATTATATACTTACAGAAACAGGTATTAGTTAAGATTCGCCAGCACATCGTTACCATAACATTTTGAGATTCTCAGTCGATTTTGAACTTAATCAGAGTCATTTTAAGGTTTAAAATCATTTGGAGAAATTTTACAGTTTTGTATAACAGATATTGAGTTTTACCGTTCTGTAGTTTCTGCCTAACCGTATGGGAAAAAAGCTTGAGTGTATGTATGTATTTACAATATAGGTACGTGGTATTTATTTAATGAAATATACTGCAGAGCCTCGCCATAAGTGATGATAATATAAATTAAGTGCTTCAAGCTTTACTATGAAAACATATTGTTGACTAAATGGGCGATTCTGTATAACCTCCTTCCGTGTAATACCTCCATGGCTCCTCACCTTATTAATGAGTTGCGCGACTCCGATGACGTCTTTGTTGGCGTTGACGATGGGCATGCACAGCATGGTCCTGACGTTGGCAGCGTCGTCCACTGTGACGTCAGCCACGAACATGCCGTTCTCTCGTCGCCAGTCCTCCACGTCCGAAATGTTCAGAGCTTTGTTGGATTGGGCCACCTGGAAATATAGCATATCATCACGCCTGTATTCCCCGAAGAATACACCCACAGTTTGCCTGTATAGTTAGATCCAATGTAAGAGGGGGCGAGCCTATTCCAGGGGCACAATTCCAGACTCCGAGCTACCGAAAACTGAGAATTACAATGAAAAATTCAGTAATCCTTCCTGGTAATCATCCTGGAGCAATGAGAACCGCTAGACTAATGAGACAGTGAGTGGAAATTAAAGTTTGGGGGATAATAACGACATCTTTTCATTTATCATTATAATTTTATCGATTAGAAATCAGCGCTGTAAGTGGTCGAATATAATTTTTTGTAATAAGTACCTCCATTTTTACCATCGTGTTTTGCAATCTGTCAAAAATATAAAAATAGTGGTGGTCAATCTACACTCGCTCTTTGTATCTGCGATATAAGCAAATCTTTTAATATTCAAGTGACGGTTTTTTACCAATGGATTTGATCTTTAAAGAAGATATTCCATCTTCTTGAGTCTTATAAATTGCTTAAGAACTTGTTCAGTATATAGAATCCTTACCGCTAATGCTATGGACGCTAGCGTGGACTTGTAGTCATGTCGAGGAGTGAGTGTAGTTCTGGACTGGTGTGCTCCAAGCTCGAAGAGTGTATGGAACCTTGTCGGCGCCGGCGGGGGCAGCGCCGGCATCGTCGACTTCTGACCTCCTGGTCGCTGAACTATGCGCTCCAAATGACTCTGCAAAGAAGAAATGCATGAAGAAGCGAAGACGTAGCAAATAATCCCTCTATTCCAAATCGATAAGCTGAAGTCGATGTTACTTTTGCCGTCTCTCTTTTTCCAATCCAAATGACAAAGACAGCTTCTTAAATAGCTTTAGCTTTAAAGTTAAAGCTTTAAAGTTAAACCTATCGAAGAAGATATCGTCGAAAAGTATTTTTAACTTTAAAGCTTTTAAGTTAATGTTTTAAACTTAAAGCTATTTAAGAATATATCAAAGAAAAGCCGTATATTTTCGGACTGAAGCCCTAAACATTTTATATGTGTGATGAGAATAGCCTGATGATGTAACAGATTAATTCTCAAAAGTTAAAGTTTGAAACGTTAAATCAATTAATAAAGTTCCAAGATAATAAGCGTTTAATGATTTTGGTGGGGATTGAGAGATACGCTCTGTCCCTTTCCCGCATAAGCGTATTCGTATAAACAGTATTCTTTCGTCACAAGCCGATATAGTGCCCTCTCTGTCTAGAATGGAAATGCTTATAAGTTCCTTAGTTTTGAAACAATTTAAATTGTTTCTTGTTAATCGGCTCTATTTGTGGTAAGCAGTTTTATGAGACCATAAAAATACGGTGAAGAAGCCTGTAGGGACATTAGATTGTCATTGTAGGTACTAGCTAAGTGACTTAGCGTAGTTTGGCAGTCGTCTCCCTGCACCCAAGCAGTTAAGTCGGTCTTAGTTATGTAGCTAAGTAGATATTTATGTATTTGTATTTGGTACCAGGCAGTAAAATATATATAGAAAACTAGGTTTCCGCCCACGGCTTCGCTCGCGTGTTTTCTCATACAATCTTTCATCCCCTATTTTATTCACTTGGGGGTAGAATTAATCAAAATCCTTTCTTAGCGGATGCCTACGTCATAACCTCTGCCTGCATGCCAAATTTCAGCCCGATCTGTCCAGTGGTTTGGGCTGTGCGTTGATAGATCACTATGTCAGTCAGTTAGTCACGTTTGAGTTATATATATTTAGATACGATGACGTTCATTCTGTAACCACAAAAAAAAGAAAACGCCTATAACTTCAATATATATAACATGTTTGTGAACTACTAACCGATTCACAATGATCGGTATCCGATATGAACACCGCACATCGTTCACACTTCAACAGTTCTCTCGCCTCCGTCATGATCTTCGTGACCAAGCACTCCAAGTTGCTCTGCTCCTCGAATATACTCCTGGCCAGTGCCAGTAAGATCTGGTTCCTTTTGTATTCCAGAACTGACGATTCGAAGAGTTGGGCATTCTGGATGCCAATGCCGCAAAAGGTGAGGTATCGCCGGAAGACTTCCACGTCTCGTGGAGAAAATTCCTTGGATCCTGGAATAAACACGAATATTTAAAAAAAATTGCTAAAGGGATTAATTTCTAAGTTAGAAATACAACGATTGGAGCGTACTTGTACTCTTGGTATCTATAAATATTTGACTTTATTATGATATAGCTGTCCCATTTAAGGGACAGCTATTGATTGGCTATATAAGCTATATTTATTGTAATATTTTGACTATTTTGATTTTACGTTGACGACATCTGTTGACAACATAAGTTATTTTATGGCAGGATTTAGTAATATGTCTAGTCAATAGATGTCGCCAACATCACATAAAGACGTAGAATATGGAAAACAAATTCAACATTATAATTTTGGTACAAAATTACTTTGTAGCTTTCTTTTCGGAGGGACGCAGGTCCAAATCCTGCCTGAGATTGCATTTTTATTTCCCTAAAATCTTTTCAGCTGTTGAAAGTTCTAATTAAACAGTGAGATTTCTTTTTCAATTTTATAACCATATAAGAAAGAAAAGAAAAGAAAAAATATTTATTTGCGTAGAATACAGGTGGTACCAGATATAAAATTGGTGGTTATGGAACAATACCATATTCTGCCTACAAATAAATAATAAAAACAACCAAGCCGCTACGTACCATTATGAAAAAGGGAGGAAAGGAGAAGGAACTAAATTGTGACTGAAGGAGGAATAAGGCTTAAAAAACTTCAACAAAATATAGCGCGGTGTGAAAAATATCACACATTTCCCGCAACTTTTGAACTAGCAAAATGAACACTACAGACCAAAACTGGGAGAAGATAAAACTTCCCTATTTTAAAAATATAGTACAAAACTTCGCGCAGTTGTTAGTCTATCATAAATTTAGTTATGTTCAGTTAGGTTCCAACAAAGGCTTGCCGAGTTGCGAGCGGCGGAAACTTGGCCAAGCGCCGATGCCTGGTATCTAGACGAAATTCAATTATGTTTAGCTGAAGGAATATAGATTATGATATACAGGAAAGTGGCTTTCAGGAATTTAATTTTAAGTTTCAATGTTATGATGAAGTTTTTGATTATTATAGAATTTCGGATGGTTCTATTAACATTGTTATGAAAAGTATGTATAGCTTATATTATGATAATAAAGGTACGTATTACTTTCATATCAAATGTTTAAATATAACATAACGTTATAACATAACCTGTATTTCCTGAAGGGTTAGGCAGAGGTGTACTAATATATACAGGTATGTTCAGATCCCATGTAATAGTGGGTGTGCCTTACAAAAACTGGCCCACATCCAATTACCAAGCTGAAACTGAGAATTGAGCTGAAGCTCTGAAGCTGAAACTGAGAATTTATTTACCTTATACCCACAGGCTTGTAATAGGCATAATATAAACATTTAGTTAATATTACGCATGCGTGCACGCACACACACTCAGACGAACGCACACAAAACACACACACACACACACACACACACACACACACACACACACACACACACACACACTCCCACACCACATACACATATACTTACGCACACACATTATTACAGAGACGAGCTCTTTTATATTATAACTCTCCACAGATCTACTTACTTTTATTTTGTAAAATAAAAACTTAATTTTAAACCGGGAAGAGACTGTATTCCACGGCACAGGGAATCCTAGTGTGGGACACAGGGATACTGTAATAGGTTATAAGAAAATTAGAGTTAAGTGAAATGACTACTTATTATACTATTGTACCTACTTGAAGTGTTCCAAAATAAATTATTCTTCTTAAAAAAAAATTTCATGGAAAAACTCAACAGCACTGATTGAACTGGGAATTGAACCCTGGACCTCACCTCTGAGGAACACCTCACAAGCATGATGGTATGTTATATAATAAATAATATAAAAAGCATAATAGTTCACACGGCTACACATCAAGCTCTACAAATCCAGCATAGGCTAGCCTCACATTGTGCGGCAAACGTTTGCAATGCGAGGTCAGTTGATACAAGATTTGTATAGCTTGTTATGTAGCCGTGCGTACAAACAATTATTGTCGGGGCAGAAAGCACAAGCTGTTTGTCGTGCCTCCATGTCGTACTGTTGCACGTGCTAAGTCGCCAATTCCTCGCACTATGACCACGCTTAATGATCTCGTGGATTCTAATCAAACAGTTGATTTGTTTGCGGATAGATGGTCGAAGATCTTATTGGTATGTCAGAAGTACTGTGAGAGGAATTTATGAAAGTGTTGTTAGCCTTTTTTGTTCATTTCGTATAGTTTATATATATTAATTACTGTAATTTGTTACACAACCGTTGTAATTAATTTAATAAATTAATAAATAAATGTGTATGAATGTGGAAGAAGGGAGATATATGCAGGAGTCGTAACAAGTGGCGGTCTATTGTTTCTGCCTACGCCTCTGGTAAAAAGGCGTGAGTGTATGTATAAACAGTGGTTACCATCAGTCTTGTTGATGATCTGTGCAACTCCAACGACATCTCCTTCGTAGTTACAGATAGGCATGCACAGAATCAACTCCGTTTTGTACCCGGTGCGGGCGTCGATCTCGCTGTTGAACCTGGAAACACACATGATGATTATTTTAGTAAAGGAAAAATGCGACTGCCTCATTAGTGGGCGCGACCTAAGCGCGACTGCTACGCTGGAGGTCCTGGGTTCGATCCCCAGGTCGAGCAAAGTGTTATTGGGTTTTTCTATGAAATTCTCAGTAGCAGCTCGGAGTCTAGATTTGTGCCCGGTTAATGGCAATAGGTGAGCCCCCCTATTACATGAGACCTAAACATACCGGCGAAATGTGGGTGTACATTAGTACACCTCTGCCGAACCCTTCGGGGAATACAGGCGTGATGGTATGTTATGTTATGTTAAAAACACGACTGCGGGCAGGATTCGAATCTGCGTCTCCTGGTTAGGTACATCAGATGCTATGACCGCTAAGCCACCGGACAGGTCGAAATTTGCTTTCACATTTTTAAATTGCCTGTAGTCGTATTTTTCCTTCACTTAAATAACTTTTTAATATTTGCATGGAAAATGCCTAAATATACAAAAAGTTACACATGAATATTTTTTTATTTCGTAGCTCGGCAAACAGGCAGGCGAGCAACCTAACGGTAAGTAGTCATCGCCGCCCATGGACATCTGCAATACCAAAGGAGTTGCAGATACGTTGCCGAGACTATTAACGAAAAGGAAGGTGAAGGAGAAGGAGATGACTGCGGAAGGAGTTGGGCCTCCCGCGCTCTGCTCTCACCGTACGAAAAGCAACAGTATATATACTGCTACTTCATGTCGATATTCTGTGGGAGGATAGTACTTCCCCGGTCGTTTATGTTTAAGCATTTGTCATTAACCAGGCAATAATCTAAACTCCGAGCTGCTTGACCTAGGAATTGAACCTAGGATCTCTAGCGTAACAATAAAGTTTATCACCACTAGACTAAACTTTCGGTTGATTACCTGCCTTTATTGATTTGTGCCCGGTTAATTGCAAAACCAAAAAAACCAGTGAACTGTTTTTTTTACTCTAGTACACCTTTGGGGAATACAGGTTTGATGGTATGTTAAGATATTAAGTTAACATATATTTTTAACATAAATAGCTAGAAGGTTATAGAGAATTATAGTGTCTTTATATACCTGGGGTCAGCATACGCGTTCTTGATATTGATAGGGTGTTTCGTTTGAGCTGCAAGTCCCGCCACTCCTACACCAAATGGGATCTTGATCTCTTGCGTGCGCGCAGTACGCAGAGCATCATTCAGTTCTGTGAATTTGAAATATATTCTAATGAAAAATAATTTTCAATTATCATTTCGTTTCGAAATAAATTTATTTGAATTTGAAAATAACCATTTTTACGTGTGGTGGAAGCCATAAGCATTATTATTTTATAGGTACTAGACAGAGAGCGCACTATATCGGCTTGTGACGTCACAATCCGATATGTCATACAATTTTTATACTAACATTATTTTGCGGCTAAGGGACAGAGCATCCCCTCTCAATCCCTCAATCCAGGTTGCCTGGAAGAAATCGCAGTCTGCGATAAGGCCGCCCATTGTATGTTTTTATGAACACCTGTGTCCTGTATATTTGTGTTTTTATTGGTGTACAATAAAGCATATATATATAAATAATATCTTAGAACTTTATTGGTCGATTTCGAGAAGAGTGTCCATGAGTTTCTTGCCGGATTCTTCTCCATAGGATTAACTTTTTTTTTATCACTGATAGGCTTACGCTTGACCACAACTTGCCTGATGTTAAGCATCGAAGTGGTCTAAGATGGAGCGCGCTCGTCTAGAAGAAACCTATTCACTCTCGTCTTGAAGACACCCAAATTTACTTTTTGGAACCGTGCAACTAGAGTCAATAACGTTTCATAAACGCTTGTAGAAGCTTATTTGAAATAAAAACATTTGATTTGATTTGAAAATCTAGCTTGTTTTTCACGTCGACGTCTTATATTTAATTTAATTTTAGAATAGGCCTGTTATTTTCAAATAATTTAACACCAGTTAACTACTTCATTCTATGCTCCGAGATGTTAAGGTTAGAAATAGTAAAGTAAGCTAGGTTTAGTCTGTCCTCAAACGGCACATATGTCTCAAGCAAAAGGTCGCTGACATTGTTAGTTTCAGCTTCCAGTAGTTTTGCCAGCAATTAACCTAATTTCATCCTTACAAATAGGTATCTAAAGTTTATATAGCTTTAACAAGTCAACTTATTACCTGTAGGTCATTTAGTTGTAGTACCTAAGCGCGACTGCTACGCTAGAGGTCTTGGGTTTGATTCCCAGGTCTAGCAAAGTGTTATTGGGTTTTTTATGACATTTTAAGTAGCAGCTCGGAGTTTGGATGAAAGGCAATAGGCTCGCCCCGTATTGCATGTAACCGAAACATACCGGCAAACTAAGGGTGTACTTTAAATAGACCTCTGCCTAACTCTTCAGGGAATACAGGCGTGATGGTATGTATGTACGTTTCCGTGTGGGGATTGACTCACAACAATTGGTGCAGAAGCATCTTTTTTTTAAAAAAAAAGCTTACTAGCAATGTGGGTCGCACATAACTAGTATTCTTGTTAACCCCTCGTACTAAGCTAAATGCTTGTATTACGAGTGGGTTCACGTCGGTAGTGCAATGGGTGGGCGATCATGTGGTTACTGGTTCAAAACCGGCAACCACATGATCGCCTTGGCCATTAGAAAAAAAGAGAAACATTTATTTTGTTCTCACGTATACCCATTTGTGATAAAATAAACAGCAAATTAGGCTACCGCCGCTTAATTCTCCGTCTCTCTCGCTCTCAGTTAGGTACTTTAGCCATTCAAGCCGTTAATTTAGAGATAGCTAAGATATAAGTAGGTATCAATTCCTATACGAACGCTTCTCAATACCGAATTCTTCAAGGCCTCGAAATATGATAACCAATCAATGCGAGCCTCCCTAGACGTATTAAATCTTGGCGCGCAATCCAAAGATAACAAGAGTTTGATCCGACACGAATTTTCTATTTTTAGATACCTATATTTATTACATATACCGAGTTATGTAATATGGAGGGAGTAATCTTATCGACGAAGTCATCCAAAAAGGTCAGGTGCGTAGTACTCGCAACTGGCGCGTGTGTATGAAAAGATGTATGAATGTGGTAGTAGCGAAAGAGATATGCAAGAGTCGTAGCAAGTGGCGGTCTATAGTTTTGCCTACCCCTGTGGGAAAAATGCGTGAGTATATATATGTATGCATGTATGTAATGTGGAGGGATAAAGAATGTTACTAGGAAGTTTTCAAGATAAGAGGACAGCCGTTTTTGGGGCTGTCTATAATGTAAAAATGACGTTCAAAAAGTACCTACTACCTCTCTTGAATAAATTGATTTTGACTTTGAATGCCAAACAAGCATACAGGCTACCTGGCACTAAGCAATAACCGCTAGCTAGTATCACTAATGTGTTGTCATGAGCCCTTAGTTGTCAAACCTCATATGCCAAGTTATTTCATTGGCTATACTGCCCTTAAAACTGGAACAATAATGTTAGCCACAATTTTTAGCAGACTTTTTTCAAATCAAGTCAAATTAAATGTTTTAATTTCAAATAAGCTTTTACAAGCGTTTATGAAACTTTATTGACTCTAGTTGCAAGGTTCCAAAAAGTTGATCCTAATGAGAAGAATCCGACAAGAAACTTCACCGACACTCTTTTAAAATATGTGTTTTTTTACATAATTCGCTGGTAAATTATGGCGATAACAGGATGTGAGGACATTGGAAGTTTATATCATAATAAAAGAAATGATGAAATGAATTTGAAGCGGCGGTAGCCTAATGGCTAGGGCGTCGGACTTGCGATCACGTGGTTGCCGGTTCGATGCCCACCCATTGCACTACCGACGTGAACCCACTCGTAACACAAGCATTTAGCTTAGTACGAGGGGTTAACAAGTTACATTACTAGCAATGTGTGCCCCACATTGCTAGTAAGCTTTTTTTTCACAAAAAAAAGAATGATGGTCAAATTGACATGATATAGCGTTACATCTGTATTTCCAAAAGGTTAGGTGGGGTTACTGTTCCGATTATGAAAATTCTTTTACAGACAGTAAGCTTCCCTATTATATAAGCTTAACTATATAGACATAAAAAACATAGTATTCGATGAAAACTAACTTATAATGTGAAAACAAACCAACGTGAATAAGTTTTAAATTAACAATTCATAACGATACTAGCACGGTGGTACAAAATGATACAATTACAAATGAACAATGATCCGATGTTTTTATACCGAACATTATTATCCATTCAAACTTTTATTACGTTGGGATGAGCAGTACAATGGCACATAAAAATGACGTTAAAACTACTGTGGCGACCACACAATACTTACATCAATTTTTACTCTCATTATGTCCGGTATATATTCGTACTACTTATTTTAAATAGGATTGTATGAAGATTTTCTTCAATATTATGAGTTACACAAAACCCAAACCTGAATCGAATAAAGTGTAGTCCAAACAAACATTAGTGCCATTTTTTCATGGGTTAACTCGGAAAACGAGCAGGCAAGCTACCTGATTGTAAGCAGTCATCGCCTCCCATGGACATCTGCAAAACCGAAGGAGTTGCAGATGTGTTGTCGAGCCTATTTAAGGAAAGGGGAGGGGAAGGATAAGAGGAGAAGGAAGGGGACTGCGGGAGGAATTGGGCCTCCGGCGCTCCACACTCATCGGAAGAAACGCAACAGTATGCATACTGCTACTTGACGTCGATTTTCTGTGGGAGAGTAGTGCTTCCCCGGTCGTGCGGACCCATTCATGCTGGCATGTAGACATGCAGGCACTACTACTAGGTACTACTATTATGGATTCACATGCACAAAATCCAAACCTAACATGAATATAGTATAGTCCATACAAAATTAATTCCATGTTTCATATTTTAGACACACGTCCAGTGACCGAAGCCGCTCAATTGTTGTACTAAGTCAAAGTTTAACGCTTAAATACATTTATAATCAAAAAATAACTAGGACAAATCATCAATTTGATTTTATGTGATCTATCAGGACTCATTAATCTAGTGGTCCTAAGCGCAGCTGCTACACTAGAGGTCCTGGGTTTGAACCCAACTAGCAAAGTGTTATTGGTTAGTATTTCTATGATATTTTCAATAGCAGCTCGGAGTCTGGATTTGTGACCAGTTAATGGCAATAGGCTCGCCCCCTCTTACGTGGAATCTAAACATACCGGCGAAATGTGGGTGTACATTAGTACACCTCTGCCTAACCCTTCGGGGAATACAGGCGAGATGGTATGTTATGTGACCTATAATAAATATCTTCATGTATTTTTTATGTGATGCCCACCAATATTTTCTCAGCCTTTGCTCTTAGATGACATTAACATTTATTTTCACCAATTTCGCGGGCATCAAGCTTGCCCAGGGGTGCGACGTAATCGATTGCCATGTAATTTTCCGGTAGAGGCGGGTTGGAATTCATGAATCATAACAATTTGGGAGCGCCACCCCTTACCAAAGGATCTTTGCACAAAATTGTAAATGGCTCACTTGATAGTCAACTTGTGGGTCAGTTAAGCTTTAAGATACCAACGCGATCCGTGCGCACTCCACAATTGTTTACTATACCTACTAGCAACAACAATATGTTTCAAAACAATCCAATTTCGCGAATGTGCTGTCAGTATAATTATGTATGTTCTCAGCTCGATATTCTTCATTGTAGTTTTAATGTGTTCGAAAGCCTCTTGCTCAAAGAATGTACTCTAGATTAATATCAAATAAATATAATATAAATAATTAATATCAATAAGTAATAAGTAAACTTTGTACCCGTTCATTAATTAAATATTTGTTTATTGTACACACAAAAACGCTATAGGAATGTTGTGTATAGTTATAATTGGACTTCAGATTTAAGTATGATGCCTGTTGAATATAATTATGTATGTATTGGTCTGTAGTCTGTTACTGTACCTTTTCAATAAAATAAATAAAATAAAAATAAAATAAAATCTGTTTATTTCTACTAAGAATCAACCTGAGAGAATTTAAGGTAATTTTATTTGTCTTATAACTTTTAATTTACTAGGTACTTAACTGATGTTGAATTTATTGAAAATTACCAGCCTTATAGTTCAAATATTGTACGGAAAAATAATTAAAAACGACTGATAAAGTTCTAAGATAGAAGCGTTATACATTTTTGGTGGGAATTAAGAGGGGATACTCTGTCCCTTTTCCGCAAAATAGTATAAGTATATTATATTTTGTGACGTCACAAGCCGAAGTTAGTCGTTCCTCACTGCTGCACAGATGCTAATTAAGTTTTTTTATACATAAAAAAATTTAAAGAAAATAATTACAAGCGTTATTACCTACGACCCAATGGTTTTTACACCGACTCTTTCTATTAAAATAAACCACTGCTGAACCACTTGAGGATATTTTCAGTCAAGCTTAGAACAAGCTGTAAGTTTTTCAAGATAGTGACGCAAAACGATGCTGTAAATCATCATAGTAATCTAAACTGACAATAAGTTAAATTTTGTAAGCGGTACACAGAGCCTAGATCCCACATCATAGGGAATCCTAGTGTGGGATTTAGGGCCTCACGCAACCGATAGTGTAAAAAAAAATCAAAGACAATAAATAATTTTCATTTTCATTTTTCAATGCCTGCCTCGACTGCCTCGTTGGTCTAGTGGTCCCAATCGCGACTGCTTCGCTAGAGGTCTTGGGTTCGATCCCCAGGTCGAGCAAAGTGTTATTGAGTTTTTCTATGAAATTCTCAGTAGCAGCTCGGAGTCTGGATTTGTGCCCGGTGAATGGCAATAGGCTCGCCCCCTATTACATGGGACCCAAACATACCGGCGAACTGTGGGTGTACATTAAGTACACCTCTGCCTAACCCTTCGGGGAATACAGGCGTGATAGTATGTTCATTTTTCAATCAAGTCCTACCTGTATCTCTGGTAACATCAAAGAGCTTCGCCTGCAGATATCTGTTAGGTGGAACTCCTTTCGCTAGGAATAGGCTGCCTCGATCTGCTGACGTCAGCAGGCACACGTTCACCAGGATCTGTGGACAAATAAAATGTGTTAATTTCTACCATCACGCTTGTATACCCACATTAATGTGCACCCACAGTTTGTGTTTAAGTCCCAGTTAATATGGGGCGAGCCTATTGCCATTAACCAAGCATTTATCCCAACTACGCCAGTACTGAAAATTTTATAGAAAAACCCAATAACCCTGCTCGACCCGGGAATCAAACACAAGGCCTACACGTGTTTATTCCTCGTAATTTAATTTGAGTGATCCTAGCACAAAAAATACAACAACAATAACTTCAATTTGTAAAGTACATGACATTAACTTTAATTTTGCGTAGTGCCACGTGGCGTAGCGCTACGGAACGTGTTGCTACGAAGCGTAGGACTATGTAGCACAGTGTTATGAAAAGTGGAGCTACGAAGCGCCTTGGAATGTGGCGTAGCGCTACGACGCTTAACTTAGAGCTACGGAACGTAGTGCAACAAGCCTAGTAAAATTAATGTTAGATGCGTAGTGCCAAGCGTAGCGCTACGAAGCTTAACGTAGTGCCAAGATCCTAACGCTAGCAATCAATACTAGGTGTAGGTACGTTCCACTGCTATTTAGCGCAGTGTTTCGCATTGCTACGTAGCTTTGTTTCGAAGCGAACGGCTACAAACTGTAGTGTTACGGAGCGTAGTACTAAGAAGTATAGGACTACGCAGCGTAGAGCTACGAGAATATTGTAATTTATCACCGTAAAAAGAAAATAAACTGCAACAGAAAGTTCAATAATAACCATTTATCTAATATAGATAATGCTATTCTGCTACATTCACGTTGGCAAGACAAATCGATACGATTCTCATTTGACTAAATCAGCCTCGTAATTTATATGCAATGACACAATGGGACGCTTTTTCTTTGTTTCCTCGTTTATTGCCGTAGCTCATTTCAAATGGAACAATCGACTATTAGTCATCAAAAGCTGGTTTCTTTCAAATCAATGATTTCTGATTTATTTTTTTATGAGATAACTCGGCAAACGAGCATGCGAGCTACCTGATGGTAAGTAGTCATCGTCGGCCATGGACATCTTCATTACCAAAGGGATTGCCAAGCCTATTTAAGGAAAAGGAAGGGTAAAAGAAAAAAAAGGCGATGGAAGGGGACTGAGGGAGGAATTGGGCCTCCAGCGCGCACAAATTCACATAATAATATGATACTCACTTGATTTTGAATGATACTATTTTTAATATTAGGTATTTTATGAATGATGGTGCTTGTTAACGCCATCTATCATGAACAAAAGCAGTTCATCACGACTGACGTGCGCTGACGTGAAACTATATAAGGAATGCGCCGGCGGCGCAACGGCCAACTGGACAGCCCGTTCAATTCACTTGCATCTTCATAACCATTCGCTTTATTTTGTAATCGTTAATTGTTGCAATAAACTTTATTCAGTTGATAAAAATAAATTATTCATTGGCCACTCTTAGCCCATCTGATTTCTCTGAGCACCAGACCTACACACACACACAACAAAACGAAAACAGTGCTAAAACTGAAGACGCACGATCAAGTCGCATCTATGGTTAATTCCTTTTGTTTAGAGAAATATCATAGCTCGTATTTTTTAACTTGAATTAAAAAATAAAGGACTTATAATTTGTCCATTATGTGAACCGTTTTTTGACAGATGTCTTAGACTGCCTTAGAGCGTAGCTGTTCCAGATTACGTAAAAGTTAACTTTGAAATGCGTAACAAAATAAATGTATTATCTACCATATGTTATTCAATTATCTTAATTATGATTCCTTGCAGACATTATAATACCATAAAAGTAACGGATTTTCCAAAAAAAATGATTATTGTTAAGCGTATTAAATTTAGTTACATTCTACCACATTCTACCGTGTCTAGTGATGCAATCGAATGTATTCGCTGCAATCATTTTAAACAATGACATTAAATCAGTATTGGAAAGAAAATGGCATCCACTCTAATATCAATAAAATATAAATTATCTTTTTGAAAAGAAATGGATGGAAAATGAATATTATACAAAAATTAATATAATCAGATGAATATTATACATATTTATTTATTTTGGTCGTCGTTGCACCATTTTCGATTCGAAAACCTAACAATCGATAATCAATACCAGACAGCAATCAAAGAGTCAATAATCGGATCGATAATCGCATTGTTATGTTCCTGCAATCACTAGTTCCATCTGTCAACAAACGGTTCACATAATGGACAAAGTATAATTTAAAATTAAATTGGGTTAAATAATAAAAACCACTTTTTCAAACTGTCCTTAAAAAAGCATGTCGTTCCTTTTAGCAAAAAGTAATTAAAATATGTAATCCTAAAAGCCTAGGTATTAATTGAAGAGGTACCTAACCTAAATTATCCTTTCGGAGGACGTCTAGCAAAAAAGGTACCCGTATTTCAATTTACTTTCAAGGGCCGTGTCATGTGAAATAAAAATAGCCTAGCCTGAGTTATAGCCGGCAATTAACGGGCTTTTACGGGCACTAACTTTTTCTTAATAACGCCATCTATTGGGCAAGAGGGTAAATTGGGTCATATGTTGAGATGATTTAATTAGGTGTTGTTATATAGATGGCGTTGAGGATAATAGTAAACATTTATAACGTGAGAAAGATTGATGTTACAAAATAATATTCAACCATACAGGAACAGCTTCCTCTTTATATTAGTTTTTGAAATTAATAGCATTCATTAAGGTTTAATTAAATAAAACCGCACCGCAGTCTGGCAATCCGTACTGGATCCGCCCGGTGGATTACGGCCCACTCCCTCTCACCGAAAGGAGGCCTGTATCCCAGCAGTGGGAACATCATAGGCCGGTTATGCTAAGTAAAACCCGTTTAGCAAGATTAGTGGTACCTATTTTTTTTTTTTTTTTATGGGATAACTCGGCAAACGAGCAGGCGAGCTACCTGATGGTAAGTAGTCATCGCCGCCCATGGACATCTGCAAAACCAAAGGAGTTGCAGATGCGTTGCCGAGCCTATTAAGGGAAAGGGAGGGGAAGGAGAAAAGGAGAAGGAAGGGGATTGGGGGAGGAATTGGGCCTCCGGCCCTCTCGCTCACCGAACGAAGCGCAGTAACGAATCGCTACTACTCGGACGTCGGTCTTCTGCGAGAGTGTGGTACTTCCCCGGTCAAGCCGGCCCATTCATGCTGCGAACAGCGTGGCCCTACCACAACCTATATTTAAGAATCTCTGGTTAGATCTTAACAGTGTTCATTAGGACATTAGTTTCTGGAAAACATTATTTCAAGTAAAAAAATAAGCATCAATATTCTCTTGGCACATAATTAAGTTAATCTAGTAGTCAGAAAAATGATTCTGCAGAACTCTTAAAAAAAATACAAAGCTTTCTAACTACGTAATCCTTTTCAAGACGTCGCTTCTGTATAAAAACTTCTGAGTCCAAACGTTTTATTTTAAAAACTCCATCAAGACAAGTACGGGATTAGGGGCAGCGTTGAGCGGTACAATTTTGTTAAGAGGCCGAATACGGGGCAAGGGATGAAGAAGTTTTTATTTTAAATGAAAAAGGGCGGAAGGAGTTTTTATTTTAAAATTAAAAAGGGCAAAAGGAGTTTTTATTTTAAATTTAAAAGAAACTTGACACTAATGCAAATATAGCAAGAACTTATACGTCTTTAACTTGGATTGAGGAACATTACTTGTATCTTTACATTTTTATACTTATATAGATGAAAATAGTGTTGTTTTAAAGGACCAAATATGAAGTATCTAAATTGTACCAGCATGTATTCTCATACAGGCTGTCATAAGGTAGGGTGGGTAATAGAAAGTTATTTAATTCAACTACAATAAATTTAGTTTCATTTAAATATTTGCATGCCATACAAATTGAATTGGCAAATGTGTGAAAGATATTATTGTAAAAACACAATTTATGCGAATAAATAACATGACTTATGACGTATGACCGCTAGGCTTAAACGATGATGATGATGGACTATTTTATTTTGATATCTCATCCGTAGTTTGTAAGTATCTATACTTATATTATAAAGCTGAAGAGTGTGTTTGTTTGTTTGCTTGAACGCGCTAATCTCAGGAACTACGGGTCCGATTTGAACCACGCGGGCGAAGCCATGGGAGAAAAGCTAGTTTCTTATATTTTTGCATGCCTAAAGGCTGAATATGTTTTGGGACATCACTATATACTTACTACCATTATTTTGTACCCATATTCGCAAATAAAAGATTTGATTTGATTTGATGTCACAAGCATCATCGTTTCATGATGGACATCCCAAAAAGTCCACTAGTAGTCCACTTTTACCTACCATGCGTACCGTTGAGATGTGGAATGAGCTTCTGAGCGGGATTTCCCCGATGTATATTGGGTGTCTTTAAATCACGAGTGAATCGGTTTCTTATCTAATAGCAAGCTTCATCGTAGATCGCAGTGTCATCAGGCGAACTGGCGATCAAGCGTAGGCCTATCATGAATAAAAAAAACGAGCTTTAGCCCGAGTGTATGGAGGAGTTGGCTTACTTTGACAGGAAACCAAACAAAGTCACCACGATGCTTAGAATATCTTGTTTCCTCGACTCTCAAACTAGCTTGCGAGACCCGCCATTACTAATTGGGTTATTATACAACTCTGAAGTTTGTTAACTGGTAACTGGACTACTTAATGCGCTTCGGAGCAAGTCTAGATTGAGGATTTAATGAATTGGAACTTTACTGTTATAGACATACGGAGACAAGCTAGGTGCTTGTTTTTTTTATGGCATAATTTGGCAAACGAGCAGGCAAGCTTCCTGATGGTAAGTAGTCATCGCCGCCCATGGACATCTGCAAAACCAAAGGAGTTGCAGATGCGTTGCCGAGCCTGTTTAGGGAAAGGGAGGGGAAGGAGAAGAGGAGATTGAAGGGGATTGAGGGAGGAATTGGGCCTCGGTCCTCTCGCTCACCGAATGAAGCGCAGTAGCGAAACACTACTACTCGGACGTTGGTCTTCCGTGAGAATGATACTTCCCCGGTCAAGCCGCCCGGCCCATACATGCTGCGAACAGCGTTGCTCTACCACAACAAGACTTCTAACTAAAGTAAGTTTTTAGCTAAAGATGAAAGCGTGAAATTGTTCACCTTACTACTGCCTAATTAGTCTAGTGGTCCCAAGCGTGACTGATACGGGTTGGGTTCTTCTATGAAATTCTCAGTAGCAGCTCGGAGTCGGGATTTGTGCCCGGTGAATGGCAATAGGCTCGCCACCTATTACATGGGACCTAAACATACCGGCAAAGTGTGGGTGTACATTCACCTATGCCTGACACTTTAGGGGATACAGGCGTGATGGTACATAAATGTATGTTATAATTATGTCTTTACGTCACCCGAATAAGAACCAAATTTAAACGTCACTAAAAGTAATGTACCTAACTTCTACAAGATTCCCTGCTTGAACCGCGACTATGCAGCGCTGAATATCTTTAACGCACTAATACCATCTTCAATATGGTCGATTTTTGCTTATCACTGCACTTGCGTGAAACTGTTTGAATGATTTTGAAAAACAGAAGCAAATTCTTTTAAAATCTACATTTTGTATTAAGATTTTTAACCCGATATTGTCTATTTACTATAGAAGCAACATTTTCATGACAGTTCTTGTTTATCGCTAAATTGTATCATGCCAAAAACCAACTGTAGCGAAACACAAGTTGTTATGTCAGTTCCAGAACAGATCTGAATTTGCGATCTGGCTAGACATACTGAATTTAGAATCAAAGTCTGTATGAGGTACTTAATATTATGGAAATATACTTTGATTGAATAGGATTGCCCTCTATAACATGAGATCTCAAACAAACATACTTCCTATCCTATCCTACTTCCTACTAATATTAGAAATGTGAAAGTTTGTGAGGATGGATGTCTGGATGGATGGATGGATGGATGTTGTAATTCATTCAGGAAAAAACTACTGAACGGATTTTGATGAAACTTTACAGTATTATTGTTTATACATCAGAATAACATACAGGCTTTATTTATAACGATATTTTGGGAAATTCGCACGGGATTGGGGAAAATCTATTCCACGCGGATGAAGTCGCGGGCAAAAGCTAGTACACTCGGCTACACATCAAGCTATACAAAACTAGTTTAGACTGACCTCCCAATGTAAACATTTTCTGCACAATTCAAAGCCAGCTTAGACTGGTTTCGTATAGCTTGATGTGTAGCCGTGCGTACACTATAACATGAGGAGCGGTGTGGCCTAATGGTAACGGTCACGACTTACGAGTTGTAGGTCGTAGGTTCGAACCAAGACAGGCACTTTACTTTGTGTAGATTCGCCACATTACCACTGCTCCCAAAATGGTGAAAGAAAACCGGCATGTCCTAGAACAACGAGCCTTTTGTCATTCACGGGGCACCTATCCTAGCTCTGGGCTGCACCTGAAGTTCACTCTGCTCGACCTGGGAAAGAAACCCAAGTCTTCTAGCGTAACAGGCTATTATAACCTTATAGCGGCGCCATCTAGTTTAAAAAAAATGAAAAAAACATAAGATCTATTTACAGAAATAAATAAATATCAAATATCAATAAACCCGCCGGTCGTCTCTGTTACCAAAATTGACTTTCAACCGGTATCTAAGCGCAGCCTATTAACAGCTTCATTCCACCTGCATGTTTATTTCGGTTGTAGTTAATGAAGAATCGATCCATTACTAAAATGGAACAGATTATTGATGACTGCAATTATTTGAGTTGACCTTCTTCTTCTTCTCTTTTCTTTCTTTTAGTTCATAGTCCCGTGTTGTAACTGTCATGGTGGGTGTAAATACATTAGTACCCCTCTGTCTTACCCTTCGGGAATAAAGGCGTGATGGCTTATTATACGTTGTTTGTGTCCGCAATTACCATCTGCTGTTGTTTTTGTAACCTGTATATTCCAACATACCATCACGCCTGTATTCCCCGAAGGGTTAGGCAGAGGTTCACTAATGTACACCCACATTTCGCTGGTATGTTTAGGTCCCATGTGACAGGGGGCGAGCCTATAGCCATTAACCGGGCACAGATCCAGACACCGAGCTGCTACTGGGAGTTTCATAGAAAAACCCAATTACACTTTGTTCGAACTTGGGTTGAACACAGGACCTCGAGCGTAGCAGTCACGCTAAGGACCACTACACTAATGAGGTTACGATGTAACCTGTACTTTAGCTAATATTGTTGTGTCCTTTAAATTGGTTCCAGAGGAGGCACTATGTCCTTTGGAAGTAATAAACGAAATCGAATCCCCTTTTAGACAAACAAGCCCAAATAACCGTCATTCGTGGACATCTAATCATAACATTAATATCGTGCCTTCATAACCTTTCGGCGAGTCATAACTGTTAACCGTTTGCGTCATTGGGTTGAACATATTGTAGGTACACGTCGTCGTCGTTTTTGTTTTTGTGTTAAGTTTTGTTGCTACTTTGTGTTTTGTTTTAGGGTTGATGGTAAAGTTTTTTAGGTTAGGCAACATCTTCGGTATGAATCTGACATACAATGCTATCTCCTCAGGTATCAGACTTTCGACAATTCCAAAAAAATGTAATTATACAAAGTGTTTTGAGAGTAGTAGTGTCTCGCTAGCGTGTCTACATGCCAGCTTGAATGGGTCGGCACGACCAGGGAAGTACCACCCTAGCATGATTATTGCGTTTTTTTAGTGAGTGTAGAGCGCCGGAGGGCCTATTCCTCCCTCAGTCCCCTTTAAAGGTAAGACATCATCGTTGGTCATTGAACTTATTGTAAAGTAAGTTATGTCAGTTAAGCTAATATGTTTCGTTAATATCTACAGTCACCTTACGACGTAGAATGTAGAAGAAAAAATCGATTTAACAGGCAGTGGTCTCGGTTACTTAACCGGAGAGAAATTTTCGAACTCTGCCTGAGGTCGAATTATTCTATGGCTAAAATGTATATTTTCAAACATGTTTAGAATTCGTTAATCTGCCTCATAAGTGTAGTGGTTCTAAGCGTGACTGCTACGCTAGGTCTTTGTTTCGATTCCCAGGTCGAGGGTTATTGGGTTTTTCTATGAAAGTCTCAGTATCAGCTGGGAGTTTGGATATGTGCCCAGTGAAGGGTAATAGGCTCGCCCTCTATTACGTGGGACCCAAGTTGGCAAACTGTGGGTGAGGCACACACACACAGCTTGCCAACTTGGGTCCCACGTAATAGAGGTGTGTACATTATATACACTTCTACCTAACCCTCCGGGCAATACAGGTGTAACAGTATGTACATACATACATACACTCACGCCTTTTTCCCACAGGGGTAGGCAGAAACTATGGACTGCCACTTGCTACGACTCTTGCATATCTCTTTCGCTTCTTCCACATTCATACATCTTTTCATACACACGCGCCGGTTGCGAGTACTACGCACCTGACCTTTTTGGAGAACCTCGCCGATAAGATCGGTGTACGTCCTTCTAGGGCGACCTCTCCCGACGCTGCCACTAACATTCGCCTTATAAATTCCATTCGTTAATCGTCTTTCATTCATTCTCTCGACATGCCCAAACCATCTTAGCATATTCCTTTCAATACGTGTCACTATATCATCTTTCAGTCCGCAACGTTGTCTTATCACACTATTTTTCAGTCTCTCATTCCTAGTTACACCGCACATACTACGCAAGGAACGCATTTCAACAGCATTTATTCTACTTTCATGTCTCTTCTGCCATACCCAACATTCACTTCCATACATAAGTGTAGGTACCAGCACACCGTTGTGGATAGCCAACCGTGCCTTTTTTGACAAGGACTGATTAGCCACAGCTGCATGCATAGCACCATTCACTTTATTTCCCGCATTCACTCTCCTTTCCACATCTGCATCAATCTTACTATCCCTGGTAAACACACTTCCTAAATAAACAAACTCACTCACTTGCTCAACACTGTTACTCTCTATATTTACATCGCACACACATATATCTTCTTCTCTTTCAAAAACCATAACTTTTGTCTTACTAACATAATTTTCATTATTTTCATGCCCTTCATCTTGTATGCTTCATTCATTACTATTACCATATCTTGCAACTCTTCTGCTGACGATGCAAGTAGAACCTGATCATCAGCATAGAGAAGGCATTTGACCGGCAACTCATTCATTCTCAATCCAGAATTATTCTCTTTCAAATCTGTCAAACAACTGTCCATGTATAGATTGAACAGCCACGGCGACGCGACACAGCCCTGTCTAACACCTCTGGAGATGCTAAACCAGCTCGTGTACGCCCCGTTTAACCTAACACAAGCACTGGAATCCCTGTAGAGGGATTTCAGTGCCCGCACCAAGCATCTGTCCACTCCATACATAGCCAGTGTTGACCACAATTCATCCCTCCACACACTATCATAAGCCTTCTCCAAGTCAATAAAAGCGCAAAAGACTTTCTTGTGCTTTGCCAGGTGTTTTTCGGCTACACACCTTAGGGAGAAGATCTGATCCATACATCCCATCCCTACTCTATATCCTGCCTGAACATCCCATATTTTCTCATCTGTTATTATAATCACCCTATTAATCAATACTTTTGCATAAAGTTTGCCGACAACACTCAAAAGACTAATACCGCGGTAGTTTTTACACTCCTGCTGTGACCCTTTCCCTTTATACAGTGGGACGATAACGGCCTTGCACCAGTCTCCTGGCACTTGTCCATACCTCCAACACATATTAAAGAGCTGGTACAGCAGGCTTGCTACCAGCCCGTTACCGCTCCTGAGCATTTCAACAGACACTCTATCATACCCTGCCGCTTTACCAACTTTCATACCTTTCAGCGCTTTTATAATCTCATCCATATCAATCTCATTCTCGACATCTACATCTAAATCTGAGTCTGGCAAACTTACTTCCGCCCAATCACTCACTCTGTGTGCACTATCCTGACTACTAAATAAGCTTTCAAAATATTCCTTCCAACGTTCCAAGACCTTACATTCTTCAGTCAACAAGCATCCATCTTCTCCTCTTATGACATTCATCGTCGATGACAGTATGTTGACACAAAATATAATAAAAAAATATCTACATAATGCTTTATAACAACGCAGAAACAATTTTGAATAGAACGGGCGAGAACACGTAAAAATAAATTGAAAAACAGCTTTCATGACACGAAAGTTTTACCCAGCAATTTCCCCAGACGCCACTCACAATTAGTTTGTATGACATGCACCTAAGTTTCCTTTTCCTTTGTACCTTTACTCTGACAAGGGTTGCCTAACTCAAGTTTGAACGAGATCATCTTATTTTAAAACAGTTTTTAATATTCTTCTTTTCTCCTTTGAAGTTTGAGCAAAGATAATGTACATAAGTGTGTAGAATTTAGAATAGGCTTTTGATTGGATCATTGGTCAGCGTTTTTATGTACCTGGGTGTTCAGTAGGGAACATAAATAAACAATAGGCGACTCAACCGATAGGCAAACGTATATAAAAAAAATTAAAAGGTATGAAAATGTTTGGTAGCGATCGGGTCGCGAGCTATCGGCGAGTGCGTAAGGACCTCCCGCGCTTTTGATACACCCCTAACCTACGAATAAATACATTTATTCGTAGCCCCTAACCCTATTGATATGCCCATAGATAACTCAGCATTTTTTTTGTGCTGTCAAAATAATGTGTACCTACTATTATTTGTGTTAAAAGAAGTTCCAGGTATTACCAAGCTTTAACGCCGCTCTAATCAGTAATCGTCAGTGCAAAATACACCTTATCTCTTAGTATTACCGCACTCGAAAGTAACTTCTGAGCGGTCATTAAGTTTGGTAAATAGTGTAAAATCTGCAACGTGAAATGTGGAATTGTTGATCTCTCAGCTAATGGAGAGCAATTATTTACTTGATAATTATATGCCATAACGCTTGCATTCCCCAAAGAATAAGCTACGTGTACTAATGTATGTAGGTATCCACATTTCACTTATATGTTTAGGTTGACTGCCTCATTAGTCTAGAGGTTCTAAGCGCGAACGCTATGCTAGAGGTTTGAGTCGATTCCCAGGTCGAGCAGTGAGTTTTTCCATGAAATTCGATAAGAAGACGTCGCCTAAAGACGTAAAATGTGGAAGAGAAATTCGACATCACAGGCAGTGATCTCGGTAACTTAGCTGGCAAAGCGTCTGGTGTACTTAACCAGAGAGATGCTGGTTCAAACCCTGCCTGAGATTGAATTTTTCTTTCACTAGAAATTTTCTTCCTTAGAAAATTCATATCTTTGTGAATCGGTAAACATAAATAACAAAAATAGATGAGTACAGTCAAACATAAAACCTCCTCCTGTTTTGAATTTTAATTTTTCCATTACACAAAGATTATACAGAAACAAACTTTTGAACACATTCTTAACCCTCTCAAATCCGTTTAGACAGTTCGACCCATATTTGTTTTATAAGCAACACAAAACCTAAAGAAAAGTGTCAATATCATCCCGCTGGATACTCGATTTAGCTGAATTGACTTCCCAGGGGTCCGATGTACCCTAAAAACGAGATGGAGTAATATTATCATCGGGTTTGAGACACTAACTTGGGTCCCGACGGGTTAGAATTTACTGAATATGGTGGTTATTTTCTTTTATAGGTAGTCCAATAATGGAATAAATCAAAGAGATGAAGTTCGATGGCTCCATTTATAAAAGTATTCAAAGTCAAAGTACAAAAATAATGTATTTTATATAAATACCTATACTATACACAGTGGAAGGGACATCGACGCACAAACGCTTACCATTAATTCAGTACATGATTCTGGACCCCCCTGCGTAGATATATTATCGTCAGTTATAAAAAAAATTTGCTTTTTCATACAAAAGTGTGTACCTACACGGTCAAAATGTATGGAAAAGCTGTTTTTTTATTAATAACCGAAGAAAAATATCTTCGTAAAGGGGTCCAGAATCATGTACTGAATTCATAGTAAGCGGTTGTGCGTCGATGTCCCTTCGAACCTGTATAGTATCTTGGAACGTCATTTTTATACATTTAGATTATAGACAGTCCCCAAAACGGCTCCTTCACCGCCGCCTAATGTTTTAGCTGGGAAGAAGAAGCGACGCAACAAACTCACCACCAACACAACCGTTGATCAACTTAGTTATTATTTAACCCAAGTGATAAAAAAAACAAACATCAAATTAGACAAGATTAAGTTATTATCATCACGCCTTTTTCCGTGCAGGGTTAAGCAGAGGCGTATACCTAGTTGTTTTTGTAAAGAGAAAATAATTCATTATTCTATACTAATATTATATAGAGGAAAGATTTGAGTGCTTGTTTGTATATGAAAAAATACTTCACCAATAGAAAGCTACATTATTCCTGAGTGATTTACTTAGGCTATATATTATTCCGTTAAATGATAAGAAACGTATACTCCATGCGGGGGAAGCTGCGAGCGGAAAGCTAGTGCCAAATATAATAAAAGAAATACTAGAAAATGACTATTGAGCCATTTCTTAAAAAAATATACATTACATACATACCTACAATTGTGTTAACTTAGGTTTCCATCTTATTTTGTGAAAGAAAACAACAGTAAAAGATAATAAGTCAATTTAAAACCCAGCCATTCCCCTTATAAAACAGCAGTAACAGTGATGAACAGACAAACAGGATGTTGTTTTTGTAATTTAAACTGCGCTTTTATAGCTCACAATAAAGTTAGGGTGCTGTTTATTTACGAAACTAGGTCTCGCACGCGGCTGTCCTCGTTAACATTTAAAATATTCTGTGTAATTTTTTTCGCCTTTCTTTTGGATTTTTTGACTTCCATGCAAGTTATGGCAGTCTACATATTATATTTTAGTTCATCTTTTTTCAGTATACCTAAAGGCTAGACTTTAAGGTTGAATATTTTTTTTGCATTTAGGTATTCT
Organism: Subacronicta megacephala; assembly: GCA_958496365.1. Lineage (NCBI taxonomy): Eukaryota > Metazoa > Arthropoda > Insecta > Lepidoptera > Noctuidae > Subacronicta > Subacronicta megacephala. The sequence continues at coordinate 502,733 of OY292535.1, forward strand.
CACAGATTAATAAGTTAATTTAAAAAATCGAGTCTTATTAAACTTTATTTAAAGATCTATTTGCTTTGACTTTAAATATAATTTCATTATCCAAGCTAATGAACATAACATATTTTATTAAACCGCATGTAAATCCGTTCAGCACTTTAGATTTTATTGCGAACAGACAGACAGACGCGGCGGGGGGTATTAAGTGATTAATGTTAAAGAATTTATGGTCGATATTTATAAATAGCGATGAAGTTTTCTTACTTCCAAAATCACTGTTATACATTTTTTTCATATTTAGCGAATCACTTAGAATTCTTGGTGACGCGCGGCTAAATCTCCAAAGTTTACCGACTTAAGAAGCAGGAAGATTAAATATAAAGTCCCTCTTGTGACGACAAGTTTGTTTATATAAGCGATTATATTTTGCATTTTGTAAGATTTCCTCGAGAACAGTGATAAAACTTTCACTGAAAGTTTGTTTTTTTTTAGACTTACGACCCGCCTGGTTTTACACGACTACAATGTAGATACGAATGAGTGGGGTTAGTGTTGAGTACTGAGTGATTAAGAGAGGACTCTAGTCCTCAGGAATTTGAAAAATAGGAATTTGAAGAAACTGTTGCCCTCGCGCTCACCTCCATTCTATTCCTGTACAGTGCGAAAAGGACAACTGCAGCTGAGGATGATTTTACCTACAAATACCTTGACCAAAAGACGTTTAGTATTCTACTGTTTTCTTCTTCAAAAGTGGATTAAACAATTTATGTATCAAAATTTAGAGGAAAAGCATGTCTATGCTTTTATTATTTTATTTTTTCTTAAAAACTTTTCAAAATTGTCTGATAGTCGCCTGAACATGACGGTAAAAACGGGCTTTTTTCGAGTTTTTGAATTATCATATTTTCTTGTGAATTTTTTTTTTGGAAAAAATGAAATAATAGGGGCCCGTATGAATTAGATCTGGATTTTTTGGAAAAATAAGGCTCAATAGAGTACCCTCTTAATAATATTATATTATATTGTATAAATAGAGTTCAGTGATAGCCTAGTGATATGACCATTGGACTGCCAAGTCAAAGGTCTCGAGTCCGAATCCTCTGACTTTTCGAAGTCATGTGCGTATTAATAATTGTTTTTTTAATTTTTTAATTTATACCTTATGCTCAAACAGTACAGAAGTGGACTTAATGCCTAGGACATTCTCTACCAGTCGACCTTAAGGTGGTGAATTATCACGTTCTTAACCTGTGAAAGAAAACATCGTGAGGAAACCTGCATTCCTGAGAGATTTTCTTGACGACGTGTGAAGTTTGCTAACCCGCAGTAAGCTAGCGTGGCGCCTAATCCCTCTCGTACTGAGAGGAGACCCGTGCCCAGCAGTGGGACAATGATATTGTAAATGTCGACCGTACATACAAACTGTCACTCTCCCTTTTGTATTATCTTAGCGGGGGTTGTAGAGCGATCGTCGTAAACTGAAGTTAAAATTAACACCCGCTGCTTTGCCGACGCTGCGTAGGTTTTGTATAATAAACAATAAAACTTTTTAGTGGGCTCTTAAACTAATTGTATGTTGTAGTATGGGTGATAAATTGCTATATAAAGTACCTACCTATATATGTTTGTACGTAGATGTGATCTCGTTTTTTCAAAGCCTGTGTTATTTTTTTATTAGATAACAATTCAAGTTTTTATTTGAGACAAGCTTTCCGCTCGCGGATTCGCCCGCGTGGAGTAAACGCTTTTGCCATTTTATTGGATAAAATATAGCCTATGTCACTTAGGAATAATGTAGCTTTATATTGGTGAAAGAATTTAAGTTATTTTAGTAAAGGAAAAATACGACCGCGGGCAGGATTCGAACCTGCGTCTTCTGGTTAAGTACTAAAATAACTTAATAATCTTTGCATGGAAAATGCCTAGAAAATACAAAAAGATGTTGAAAGAATTTTTCAAATCGGTCCAGTATTTTAGAGCCTATTCAATGCAAACAAACAATAGAATCTTTCCTCTATATAATATTAGTTAAGACAATGCAAAATCTATTAATCCGGTCCCCTGAGGCTTTACAGGATTAATAAAAGATGACAAAGAAGTGTATGGACCGCCTGATGGTAAACGAAAACCAGGGCCTAGGTATAGACGCCAGCAACACTTTCCCTCCCTTTTTCTTAATGGTAAGTGTCGGTTTGGTTGTATTTTTCTTGGCATTTTTTAGAAAAAGCTTACTAGCAATGTGGGTCACACATTACTAGTATTCTTGTTAACCTCTCGTGCTAAGCTAAATGCTTGTGTTACGAGTGGGTTCACGTCGGTAGTGCAATGGGTGGGGTTCGAACCGGCAACCATATGATCGCAAGTCCGACGCCCTAGCCATTAGGCTACCGACGCTTTACAACAATATTAACAAAAATAACAAATTTACATTGCTTATACAATGTTAAGAGACCACAACCAATCTATGGATGGCTCTTGCTCGACTGTCAAAGGTACTGGATAGGTGTAGCTTGATGTGTAGCCGTGAGTATATAGATTAATACCTAAGTTATAATATGATTAGAAGAGCATGTAGGTATATATATATACATGAAATTATGAGCGGAACTCACAACAGTCATCAAACTTCGTCGATATCGAACGGACAAGGTTTACAAATATGACATTTAGCTACGATGGCCGAGCTCATTCCATTGTTTGGTAAGCACAATTTCCTAATAACACATGTTTTGAGACGGTGCCAAATATAGGTACTTTGATTTAGAGGACGTATATCCATTGATAACATTTACATAAGACAACTAGATGGGATTTTGTTGAGACAAACAGTTTATTTCGTACTAGGAACCATTCTTGGATCCATTCGTCTTTGAACATGAACTCAAGGAGTTGCATATGCGTTGCCGAGCCTATTTAGGGAAAGGGAGGGGAAGGAGATAAGGAAAAGGAAGGGGATTGAGGGAGGAATTAGGTCTCGGCCCACTCGCTCACTGAACGAAGCGCAGTAGCGAAACGCTACTACCCGGACGTCGTTCTTCTGCGAGAGTGTGGTACTTCCCCGGTCAAGCCGGCCCATTCATGCTGCAAACAGCGTGGCCCTACAAGAACACAATGGGTTTTCCTGTTAAAAAAAATGCTGACGATACTGTGCCTTTTCTTTTCTAGAAAGGTTAATTGTTAAATAAAGGTTTAGTTACCTTATGACATAGAACATCAATATCCAGCTCGTTGGCGACATCCTTGATGAGGTCCATAAACAGGTCCGCTTCTTCCAGCTGCCTCTGTGCTGATCCACTCGGTGAGCGCGACCTCTGCAACAAAATATATATATTTTTTTTACTATAGAAATGTCTTTAGCCGGTTGCAACCATATTTTTACCTGGGTAAATGATACTAATGACTGCCTGATTAGGCTAGTGGTTCTATGCGCGATTGCTAAAGAGGTCCTGGGTTCGATTCCCAGGTCGAGCAAAGTGTTATTCGGTTTTTCTATGAAATTCTCAGTAGCTCGGAGTGTGGATATGTGCCCCGTGAAAGGTAATAGGCCCTATTAAATGGCACCTACAATAGCGCCATACTGGCGAAACTGTGGGTGTAAATTAAGTACACCTCTGCCTAACCCTTCGGAGAATACAGGCGTTATGGTATGTTATGTTAAATGATACTACTTTTCACGGATGTTATAGCTTTAACTAGCTTTCCTCCCACGGCTTCGCCCGCGTGTTTTCTCATACAACTTTCATCCCCTATTTTATCCCCTTGGGGGTGGAATTAATCAAAATGCTTTCTTAGCGGATGCCTACGTCATAACATCTACCTGCATGCCAAATTTCAGCCCTATCTGTCCAGTGGTTTGAGCTGTGCGTTGATAGATCACTATGTCAGTCAGTCAGTCACCTTTGAGTTATATATATTTAGATATTGATATTTATTTCCCGACATTTCAGATGCTTTACAACATCTAAGTCACGGGTTGATTGAAGTGTTGTTTTAATATTTAAATTACTAACAGCTACGTTATTTTTTGTTAATTACGATTCAATCCGGTCACGCAGAACGAGCTCACTGTATCCTTCGGTCTTGCTGAAATGCTAGCACAATACTGCAAGACCGAAAGATATGGTGCCCTCATTCTGCGTGTAAAAAGTAGTTTTATTTCAATGTCAATCCCCGCGTTCCCACTGATATGTGGGAATATGTTGCTGATCTGGTATCGTTGTACGTCGGGTCGTTGGGCTCCCTAAAAAATGGTTGAGCTACACAATGACTGATGTATGCGTTCCGTCTGTTAGGACAGGTCAACTCAAAGCTGGTATGGTTCTTTCTTCAAAAGGCCTGTTCAGATTTTGCCCTACATTGAACTCGCATATAATATAACTATTGTCTGGACTTTAAAAGAGACCATGATTCTCTGAGTTTGTTTCGACGTTTCTTCTCAGAGGTCGTCAGACAGGAAACGTCGACGCCATCTAGTTAAAAAAAAATATGTAAAAAAACGACTTGTAAAAGTGTCTTAAAAGATCTATTTACAGAAATAAATATCATTTCATTTCATATGACAAAACGTAAATTGTAAAGTAAAAAAAAAAAAAAAAAAAAAACATGCAGAACAGCATTGCATTATTGAACTAGCATGCAAACAGCTACCTACCTACCCCACTCACTCTTTGAGAGGTATATAGAGTTAGATAGATGTTTGCAACATGTTTTGTCGTCAGTGGAAACGCGTGCTTAAACCAGCATTCATCATCATCATCAACCCATAACATTGTCCCACTGCTGGGCACGGGTCTCCTCTCAGAACGAGAGGGATTAGGCTATAGTCCACCACGCTAGCCTACTGCGGGTTGGCAGACTTCAAACACCGTCAAGAAAATCTCTCAGGTGTGCAGGTTTCCTCACGATGTTTTCCTTCACCGTTTAAGCGCGTGATAATTAATTATTAATACGCACATAACTTCGAAAAGTCAGAGGAGCCTTGGATTCGAACTCGAGACCTTTGACTTGGCAGTCCAATGTTCGTATCACTAGGCTATGACTGCACTAAATGATATTTATTATCTGTAAATATATTGTTTAAAGGACACCAAAGAGCTTGATAAATAAGAACCCTGTTTTGTTTAAAAGTTTACGCTTTCAAATAAACCTTTGATAAGCATTTTTTTGTCGCGTAAAGCCCCAGGGGTCAAATAGTTTTTACAATGGAAGCGTCATTCTCAAAGGAAAAACCAGTTTTCACCGCTTTTATCCAGTTGAGTAGGTATTCATATTGAAACAAATAGGGGTATGAATAAAAATGACAACTTCTAGTTCTTCTGTTAATAGAGAAAATGTATGTTTATTATTATTGCAGTCACTCACGGCTACACATCAAGCTATACAAAACCAGTTTACGCTGGCCTCTTATTGTATGGGAAGCTATACAAGGCGAGATCAGCTTACATTGGATTTGTATAGGTTGACCTGTAGCCGTGTACAATGTTCTTTTCTATTTTAGTAAATAGTGAAGGGTATTTGTAAGAACGCGCGATTTTTACGAAAGAATTAAACGAAATTGTAGTCACTATTATAATAAAATCTAGGATTGCATATCTATACTTTTATATAATTATAATTATTTTTAATATTATAAAGCTGAAGAGTTTGTTTGTTTGCTACGTTTGAACGCGCTAATCTCAGGAACTACGAGTCCGATTTGGAAACTTCTTTCACTGTTAGATAGCCCATTTATCGAGGAAGGCTATAGGCTATATATCATCACGCTAAGACCAATAGGAGCGGAGCATAAATGAAAAATGTTGCAAAAACGCTAGTCTTATAATATGACTACTGTCTGGACTTTAAAAGAGACAGGCTTTTACTTCAGTGAAGATAGATGAGAATATAATTATGATATTAATAAATAGAATAGAATGCGCCAGTTGTTCCGGGCTATATAGTATAGTATATAGTATTATACAAGGTGGAAACGACATTGATTTATTGATGATGATATTGATATTGATTGGATGAGCCCGGTGAATGGCAACAGGCTCGCCCCTTATTACATGGGACCTAAACATACCGGCGAACTGTGGGGGTAAATTAAGTACACCTCTACCTAACCCTTCGGGGAATACAGGCGTGATGATGGTAGGATATTGATTGAAGTAATAGTGGTAGTGTCGCGCTGGTATTAGATATAATTATGTTAATAATTAGATATAATTATGATAATAATAGTAAAATTATGATATCAAAATTGGTATACTATCTACAATATTTGGTGGAGAATGCCGTAGGCATTAAGTCCGCCTCTGTACTGTTTGTGCATAAAGTATAAATAAAATAAATAAATAAATATTTTATAATTTCCAGTGGTTCCAGTGGCTCTAAACTTAGGACTGAGAAAACCATTGAAAGCGTCATCTGCATTAGTAATAATAAATGAGTTTGAAGTGAACAGGGGTGCACAACCCGCGGCCGGGGTCTGTGGCACTTTGCCAGGCCACCGCTGTACGTCACTGTACCTGAGATCTACTGAGGCTTCCGCGATTACGAATGCTATTTTAGCCAAGAAGTTAATGGAAATTGAAAATTTTAGTGTAGGTAGAAGTAAAAAATAATATTTACTGCCTCATTATCTATGATGTTCTGGATTTGTTTCCGAGTTCGATCAAAGTGTTATTGGGTTTCTCTATGAAATTATAAGTAGCAGTTCGGAGTCTGGATTTGTGCCCGGTTAATGACAAAAGGCTCGCAACCTATGGGACCTAAATATACCGGCGAAGTGTATATTAATACACCTATGCCTAACTCTTCGGAGACTTCAGTAGGATGGTATGTATGTATAATAATTACATTTGTTAAAGTTTCACTAGCGCCATCTCAAGACCTCAAGTGGTAAGTTTGACATGTAAGTAATGAATAAAAAAAAAAAAACCTATAACACTAAACTTAGATACTATATTTTATACACGGGCTGTGCCTATAAAAGGAAACCCTACTGACTCCCAAGATACAGGTGCTTCCTAGTTTGGGAGTCAGCGGATCTTCATTAGTATGAATTGCCATGTAAAAATTTTAAATGTAATTGTTTAAGTTTAATGAATTACATTGTATGGCTATGTTTAATGTTAATGTTAAATAAATGTTAAAATTTCACGGCCTACATTAATTGCCGTAACACAATAATGTACCTTCACTACAAAAATATAAATATCAGCCAAATCTAAATGTTAATTTAAAGCTTAAAACTAACTAATAGGATAGGTACTACAAATTAAAAATATTTACATGTCAAATGAACAAAAAAGTACACTCAGATAAGCGAAAATAAACTTTTATGTCATAAAAATAGAATTGCTATTCCAAATGAAGTCTGATATTTTCATAAAAAGAATCCGAAGTTGTATTTTTTAATTTATTTCTTTTCGTTAAGTTTTAAGGTATTATTCAACGCTGGCCGCCATTAGCGAAGTTGATGGTCTCGGGGAACAATATCCGTACCTACTCATTCTTTGTTGAGTATAAGGGATCCCTCGTAAAATTACTTTAATACTCTGTATCTTATTTCAAAGTCACGATTTACGAGGATCAAGTTTTTGACCTTTGACATTCATTATTCGAATTTGTTCCGACTTTCGTTCTAGGATTTTTTAAGGTGGGACCACACCTCGAACCTTTATTTAGTTGCGTAAGCAAGCAATTAAATTTTATTTGTCAAAATGTAATACAAGAAATTGATACTTTAAAATCCAGAATGAGGCACATTACACTTATATATTAATGCAATGCATTATATTTTTTTTACAAATTATTTCACTTCTCGCAAATTAAATACAAATAATTTTATTTAATAATTGATTAATATTGTATTATAAAAAAAAGGAAAGCATGTCCTCTCAATCGACCCTTAAAACTTTAAGAGCTTATATATCTTAGAACTTAATTAGTCGATTTCATTTTTAGTAGGTAAGTATATGAATTATTATTAATAACATTTTGCAATATGACTGTTGTTTTTAAGAAATAAAAAACAGTCATCTACTCAATTGTTCCCAAATACTTATTACGCGCGAACGTACGAAGTGTGACCCCACCTTTACAGATAAAATGTACAGGTAAATTGAAAGAAAAGAGGGAGTGGCAGAGGAATAATAAAGGCGATAGAATTTTAAACGTTAGTCGGATTAGAATAAAAGCTTTTTTGTTTAAAAAAAAAAAAAATTGTATCTGCAATACCACGTACAACATTAAATACCCTGCTATCATCATCATCAACCCATATATTGTCCCACTGCTGGGCACGGGTCTCCTCTCAAAATGAGAGGGCTTAGATAGTCCACCACGCTAGCCTACTGCCGGTTGGCAGACTTCACACGCCATCGGGAAAATCTCTCAAGCATGCAGGTTTCCTCACGATGTTTTCCTTCACCGTTTAAGCACGTGATAATTAAGTACATGACTCCGAAAAGTCAGAGGTGAGTGTCTCGGATTTGAACTCGAGACCTTCGACATGGAAGTCCAATGGTCATACCACAAGGCTATCACTGCACTACTATCAACCTACTATCATAGTTGGAATATTTTCCCAAATATAAATAGTGAGTCTATCAACAGCGCTGTCAAATAGGATGGGCTATTTGGCCAATCGCCGAACCAATTTAGGTGTCGCTAAAGCAAGGGTGACAAGGTGGAATATCTCATTTCGAGAGACATTTTACAATTTTAGAAAATATTTCTGGCTATTTCAGGATATAGAGGAAAAAGCACTATCTAACTTTCACTATTAGATCTTTAATTTAGAAACACATTTTAATGTCTTAATAGTGAGACATTGAAAAAGGTTCAAATTTCCTAAAAATATATATTATATAGGTACCTATGTGTTTTTAATTGGCTCAATAGTCGAGTGCTCACAAACTTTGGTACTGAGCGTGGCGTTCTGTGTTAGAATCCCAGATCGAGCAAAGTGTTATTGGGTTTATTCATTCATCAGGCATCGCTCGGAGCTGAGAGGATTTGTATCTAGCTATTGGCAACAATTTCTCCCCTATGACATGAGGATTAAAAAACATTCGGCAAAGCGTGGGTATACTTTAAGTACTTCTCTACCTAGTCCTTCGGGGAAAACAGACGTTAACCTTTTCTTTTCGTGTGAGTACTCATTTATTCATGTTTTTTCTTCACCCACAAGCAAACCACAGGGGTGTGGTGCTTCCGCAATGCTCCGCAGTAATTTACATTTCTAAATACGTAAGCATTTATTTAAGAAAAAAAAATATCGTCCTGTATGGTCTCGCCGAAAACCTGTTGGATAGATCATGTCCTTGATACATGAACTACTAAATATTTAACAGTTTCCCGACTGGATAAAAAATCTTAAAAAGTTTTTTACCGTTCAGGTGATGAAAGTATTTTTTAGTTATTTTAGGGTTGATCTCACATTGTTAGTTGTTTATTATCATAAGAACTTGCACCCGCTAAAAGATAACAATAAAAAAAAAACACCATGTATACATGCATATAAAATTATAGTAAGTACATTGCACATTCCATTTTCATTTCATAAAAATGTCTTCCTAAAAACAGGACTATCCGATAAATACGGAATATTTGGTCAATTTACTTGAGTGCACTAGAGCAAACTAAAATTGCATTTCAGTGCAAATTGCTACGAAGTTCAATTAATAATGATTGCTTCATTAATATTAGTGATATTAAATTATTTCCAGGGATTGGAATATTATTTTAGAAACGGGTGCATCGGTTTTTGGTTTCAATTCCGTATAAATAGGTATAGAAAAAAGTAACTAAGAAAAGTAAGGTTACAAAAATATTAAAGAAAATTGTACAATGCAGGAAGAGCTAGGTAGAGGTCCAAGGCTTTTAATATTCGTCAAAGAGCGCGGCTACTTCCGCAAGACGACTTGCTATTTTTTTTTAATAGGACCTCTATATGTTTGGGTTTTGGTACATAACATAATATACCATCACGCCTGTATTCCCCGAAAGGTTAGGCAGAGGTGTACTACTGTACACCCACATTTCGCCGGTATGTTTAGGTCCCATGTAATAGGAGGCGAGCCTTTTGCCATAACCGGGCACGAATCCAGACTCCGAGATTTTGAAGGTATTGCTTACACATAGATACTCGAGGTCTAGGTGTTAGTGCAATTTAGTGTATGTAATCGCACTCTAATCGCAAAATCCTAATAGAGCGCAACGTTTCTAAAAAAACAAACATTGTAAAATTAAAACAAATTAGGAATATGCATGAAGTTTAAATTTGCCTAATATAATTTTTTCCGGAATCTTAAACATACTTAAAGTATTATTGTAACAACATTTTGTTACATAATTGTTATTTATTTGTATAAAATAATAATTAAAAAGTGCGAATTATGCGAGCGAAATTCAAATTTACAAAACGAGCTGTCATTGGTCGAACGAAATGAAACGTCACGGGCCACGACATTGAATTTACTCACATAGTCGAAAGCTGCTAGAAGTGGAATTATCTTGGAAATATATTTTAATTTGTGTGTCTTGAGCGATTTTCGTCAGTGGTGAGACTATATACGATGACCGAAAGAAGAGAAAAATACTTTATCGGGAGTAGTTCTGATAGTATTTTTGCATTTTGGTACTATGCAATACCGATAGAAAGGGTTTTTAGCTTCTCTCATGGTAAAATCTTTAAAAATTAACCAAGACACCTGTCACAAACAAACACTTCGTGCGATGATCGCGGCTCATGACGTCATCTGAAGCGCGCGAAAAATGGCGGCGTTCAAACAGCTCAATTTTGGATATGTATGTTGAATAATATTTTTAAAAACAATTTGAACATTCCCGGGAATAATTATATCTTCTATTGTGTTGTTATGATGTATAGAATTAATAAAAAAATTTAAAAAAACGCATGCCTGTTCCTAATTCACTTTCTCAGACAGGATCCGAAGCATGTATTTCCCGAAGTGTTAGGCAAAGGTGTAGTATTGTATGACCGAACACAAATTCAAACTGCGAACAGCTCGCAGTTTCAATTTGTTGAACTGAAAATGTTATAAAAAAAATCCCAATAACATTTTTCTTGACCTGGTGAGCAAAACCAAGACCTCGCTTACCTAGACAGTTATTAAAACTAAATTAATCAATAGCACTCCACAGACATTACTTACTTAATTTCTCAGAGTACATTAGTCCCGCCCACGCGATAACGACGTCAACCAAATTATAATATTCAGAATCTGTAAACTTGATTACAGTGCCACCTAGTATGGGAAGCACGTACTACTCGAAATTTCTTGGAAAGAATGTAATTGAATCTTTTGTGGCTCTAATTTAGGTGTTCGGGGAACGGCAGGAATATTTTGTGATATACTAGCTCTCCGCCCACGGCGTTGCCCGCGTGTTCGTTTCAATTTGACAGCAAAATCCCCATTAACAAAATGATCCGCCATTTATTGAATTCATTTGTTACAAAAAAAAAATATAAATGAAGAACCGCTCGACCGATTTTGTGCAAACTTCACATAAACCATCTACTAAATAGTCCGAACAAAGCCTAAACATTTGGTTTGGATAGGTGAGCCCGTTCTTGAGTTATAAAATTACAACGAAAAGTGGCATTGATTTATATATATACACGGCTTCGCCAGCGTGGATTCTCGGCTTTTATGTACTATAATATGTATATATTATACAAATAAACCTTCCTCTTGAATCACTCTATCTATTGCTTAAAACTGCATTAAAATCTGATAAGTAGTTTAAAAGATAGAAGCGAACAGACAGCGGAAGCGACTTAATTAAGTACATGCTAAAGAGTGAACACTCAGTGATTGTAAGCTTGGAATAGAATATTATTATTTTTATTAAGTTAATAATCTGTCTCAAATAAAAATTCCTGCCGTTGAAGTTCAGAGTCGCAACTTATACTTCCATAATTATATCAAAATTTTAACATAACATGCCATCACGCCTGTGTTTCCCGGAAAAATTAGGCAGATGTGTACTTAATGTACACCCACAGTTGGCCGGTATGATTAGCGGGAGAGCAGATTGCCATTTACCCATCTGGCACATAACCAAACTCCGAACACCTACTGAAAATTTCATATAGAAACATCCAATATCATTTTGATCGACCTGGGAATTGAATCCACTAGCGTAGCAGTCGCGATTAAAACAACTAGACTAATGAGATAGTTAAACAATATAAAAAAATGTGGTAAAAATACTACTTATAGGTAGGTAGGTACTATCTTGAATTAATTTTGACATTGACTTTTAATTGAACAGTGCTCTCATTTCTCTAGAGTTGTCCCAAACTAACCGACTTTTAGATCCGGTATTCGATTACTCGATATTTGAATTCCGATTCGGAATTCCGCATCGGAACACCATTTCTGTATGTCCAAGGGATATTTGCCGAGTCTAGTTGGATGTTTGTGCATGTGATTTGTATGTTTACGCATCCTTGTGTGGGAATTGTGGGAGGCGTGGATTATAGCGTTCACAAAACGTAACGTTTTTCTCGTCACGAGTATTTACGGTACATTAAAGCAGAATTATTATACTACTGTATTACTATTGTACTATTGTTTTTATTTTTTATTTTTTTTTTATTAAAAGGAACAGCAAACAGTTACATTATATGGACTTAAAACTAGTCTAACAGAGAATTATAGTAACAATAATGCAACCCACAACGCTGCTCGCATGATGGACATATATGTATAGAGGAAAAAGTAAACAATCGCTAGATTGTTATTCGCTCTTGATATAATCGCTATTTATATAATACTGACAGCCTTCTAGTGATCTCAAGCACGACTGCTACGCTAGAGGTCCTGAGTTCGATTCCTAGGTCGAGGAAAGTGTTTTATTGAGTTTTTTCTATGAAATGTAGCAGCTCGGAGTCTGGATTTGTGCCCGGTTAATTGCAATGGGCTCGCCAACTATTACATGGGACCTCAAATATACCGGTGAAGCGTGGGTGCACATTAGTACACCTCTACCTAGCTCTTCCTTCGGGGAGTAGAGGCGTGATGGTTTGTTACTACGTCTAGTCTCAAAAATTTATTTAGCATGCGAGTAAAACCACCGGCAAACCCAGTTAACAATTTATAATAACAATTAACTACAAATTAATTCGGCGAAATGCGAAAAAACTGTTATGGAATTATTTTGCAATCTCATTATGCGTAACACGCACTTGTTTTAATACCTCGACAATCCTACGGACAAATATGGGATTGCTGTTTGAGCCCCATGTGACGTCAGACGTCACAAATTAGGATGTATAGGAAAGTAGGTAAGTGGATTATACATTTTTAAATGTGTTTTTTATTTAATTATATGTATTATAGATTAAACGTGGACTTTGTGCGTGAATTAAAGATTAAATTTAATGAACTGAATATTGTTATATGTAGTTTTTTTTTTTTGTTGCGTTTATTGAAGCAAAAATAAATCAATTATGTAAGTAATCAAATATCAATCAAAAATAAAAAGTCAATCTGAGAGGTTTATTATTTTAGACTGACTTCTCCAAAAAGGTAACACAGAAGAGTACTGATAAACAATAAATTTATTCATAATTACAATTAGGTAAAATATTATATATGATAACTTACAAATAATTGGAAGGTATTACAATTTTAGGCGATGTATCCCTACAGTTCACCAGCATGTGTTTATCCAGATCTTAAGTGGGCCGAACCTAACAAACTCCAAGTTACAGTTAAGATTTTTTTAGAAAAAAACACTGCTTGCTATGAAAATCGAATTCTGGTACGGTACCTGCAGATTTTTGCGTTCAAATTATTCCAACAAAGAACGACGCAATATTTTCATTAATGTTGACAACACATTTACAAATTTCGAGGAAAATTTGCAACGAAAATAACTACCTTGTTCCAATCGCGAAAATACGCAAATGCAAAGTCGTGAACGCGAGAGAAAAAAAATATCAGATAATATTCGGAACATTACCCCTGGGGGTAAAGAAGAACAATATAGAAAAGTAATCGAAAACACACTCCCTGTATGGTGTTGCAAAATGGTGGCAGAAGCCATAAAATTTGTATCGACTGTGTTACGTCATAACACTGCGTTTGCTGGTAGCACAAATTGTTGACACGACGCGACGCTTGATGGGATTTGTTCCAAGAGATTTATTGAACGTGGAGATTGAAGGGTTAAAGTTCATGTTTGCGCTGAATTCGACTCAGACCGACTCAGATTTTCTTTAATGATTTTTGAGTTACTGTTGACTTGAGTGCGTTTAACCCTGGCCTAGCCCGAGGTAAAGCACTAAGATAGAGCGTGCCATCATTAATCATCTTCAACCCATAAACTGTCCTACTGCTGGGTACGGGTCTCCACTCAGACTGCTCCTCTAACTCTTAAGCACTTGTTCACTCCGCTAGCCTACGGCGCGTTGGCAGACTTCACACGCCGTCAAGAAAATCTCTCAGGCATTTTTCCTTCATCGTTTAAGCGCGTAACAATTAATTATTAGTCAGAGGTTGCCTTGGATTCAAACTCAAAACCTTTGACCTGCACTTAATTTAGAATGCAGTATTCTATATTACAAAGATTGATTTATTTCAGTTCTTTTCGTATGTACGCTACGCGCTCTATCATGTGGTTGCCAGTTATAAACTCACCCATTGCACTGCCGAAGTGAACCCACTCGTAATACAAGCATTTAGCTTAGTACGAGGGGTTAACAAGATTACTAGTAACGTGCGACCCACATGACTAGTAAGCTTTTTAATAATAAAAAATGTTATCCACTTCTTCCAATACGTCCAAAATCTTAAAAATAACCTTCACAGTATTTCAAGTCACGTCTCCGGCATTTATTTTGGCAATATCTCAATAAATGTTGGTATGTTGGGCTCTGGTGTGAGATTGGATTATTTATTATGTTCAGGACCGCAGTTTTCAGACTAGCTTCTCATATCTTTAACATACTGTCACGTCTGTATTCTAACAACATTATTTTTAGTATATGCGAAACCAGAATATACTTAGTATTAACGTACTTTCACTTTTAAATAAAATACATAATAATCTTGGTGGTAACAATTATAACTCTCCTTTAAAACTTAAAATTTTGTACACTTTGTTTCGCCCAAAAACGATTTACATGCGCTTGTCAGAATCACTGTTCGCCATCTTCCCACACACACCTCAAATTCCCAATCCAACTCAAAATTCAACTAAAAAAATGGTAGTGTTGCCATCCCTAAATCTGTTACCATAAATACTAAAATCATTCAAATAATAACTATTTTTTAGATCCGATTAATCGTAAGGCTAACATTAGTTTGTTCAGAATAAGTAACTGAATTGATTCCAATATTTTTTACAGTAGGCATGTCATATTTTGTCCCAAAAATTTCAATATCCGCAATCATACGCGCTACAAACAGGTCACTCCCTGTCATAGCGGCACTAGGCGCGGGCGCACAGCAGGGCGGGGGGAGGGACTTTTTGACACACGGCTACACATCAAACCAGCTTAAACTGACCTCCTGTTGTAAAGGTTCCCCGCACAATTCAAGGCCAGCCTATACTGGTTTTGTAAAGCTTGATGTGTAGCCGTGCGTACACTCGATGTCAGGTTATACTGGAAATGTATAGCAAGTTGTGTGTCTGTTATTTACCAAATTTCACTTTTACATATCACTTGTCCATACAACGACAAGTGAATACACACGAATGACAACCGCCCTATTTTGAAGTCGGCTAAAAACGCTTCCAAATGGGTTTAACACTGCTTACATTGTTAAAACCTAATAAATCGTCGTATTAATAGCTTCCCTATTTGCGCCACAATTTCATGTAGGTATTGACACGCGACATGACACTGATCGCTCTCTCGCCGCCGCTTTATCGATTTCCGCTGTGTATTTGTACCTGTCAGTTAGTGAGGTGACATCTGAATTTTATTTTGTCGTTTTTATCAAAGATCAATAATACACAACAGTATAATAACATACCAGCACGTCGGCAACGCATCGTGTATAGAGGGACAAGATATTCAGACAAACATTTAATTTGGGCACTTATTTAGCACATTATGTAGTCGAAAACTTTTTGGAACCTTTATGTATAAAAATATGCTGTTCATTGCTTAGCGCATCACTTGAGAAAAACTGGGCCAATTTGGCAATTGTTTTACATAGGTATACAATAGTATATGTATGTAGTTCGAATAATTGGAAAAGTTGACCGGACGTTTTTCATTTTGCAATTTATAATTAGGCCCAATTCCTCCCTCCTTCTCCATTTTTCCTTTTCTCTGTCCCCTTCCTTCTTTTTTGATATTGCAGATATCCATGGGCGGTGATGACTACTTTTAGGTACCTCGCCTACCCGTTTGCCGAGTTGGCCCATAAAATATAGTTATTCTTATACAGAATTTGTGCGTAATTTATTGTAAATAAGACAAGACGTCCATCAAATAGAACTACAAAACTGACAGTACCTACTTCCCTGCATACGAATCATACAAACAGATCCACGTAAAACGTCACAAGCTATTTGAGAGACAAATCGGCAACATTGAATCGATGACACGACTCGATCGCTTTACGACTTGGCTATTGATTCGGCTTTGAATTTTTTGCTGCACTATTGGGTTAGCACGGGTCATGAGACACGCTGTGAGAAGCCTTAGATGAGCTGGTATTAAGGTCTGACTACGTGGGGGGAACTTATCTCCTTAAAATTTGCTCGTATCTGTGAAGCTTAACAAATACACCTTTAATTTCACATACTATACCTAACATACAGTTACACAGAAGTAGATACATAATGTACGCCGAATATTCGCCCAAAATATTTAAATACTGACTGCCTCATTACTAGTGGTTCTTAGCACGTCTGCCACGCTAGAGGTCTCGGGTGTGATCCCCAGGTCGAGCAAAGTGTTATTAGGTTTTTCTATGAAATTCCCAGTGGCAGCTCGGAGTCTGGATTTGTGCCCGGTTAATGGCAATAGGCTCGCCCCCTATTACATGGGACCTAAACATACCGGCGAACTGTGGGTATACATTAGTAAACCTCTGCCTAACCCTTCGGGGAATACAGGCGTGATGGTATTTAATGTTAATATTTAAATACCATCATCATATTATCACGCCCACATTCCCCAAAAGGTTAGGCAATGATTTTATATAAGTGACTATTTATATTAAAATATGCCTCAATATTCTATTAGTCCTAAGCGCGACTGATACGCTGGAGATCTTGGGTTCAATCCCCAGGTCGAGCAGTGTTATTGGGTTTTTCTATGAAATTCCCAGTGGCAGCTCGAAGTCTGGATTTGTGCCCGGTTAATGGCAATAGGCTCGCCTCCTATTACATGGGACCTAAACATACCGGCAAAATATTCTCTGCTTAACTCTTCGGGGAATACAGGCTTGATGGTATGTTGAATACCAACTTATAGATTTTAATAGCGTTATAAAACAAAACCTGATATTTAGTATGACGCAGTATCCGTAAAAAGGATTTATTCATCGACATTTTAACCGAAAGCCGAAAATCCTCGGCCACAAATTGCAGCGGCAACCCACTCACTGTACTCCTGTTAACCGCACTAGTGCCTCGCGGTTTCAACTTGCAATTGAGTGCAATTTACAATAAACTCCCAAAATCTGTCACCGTTCTCTTTGGCAAGTAATTTAAAAATTATGTTAAATCTGTTCTTGTTCGGAAAGCATATTATAAAATCAAAGACTAAGTTGACCATAAAAATGTCTGTAGCCTAATGGCTAGGGCGTCGAACTTGCGATCATATGGTTGCCGGTTCGAACCCCACCCCTTGCACTACCGACGTGAACCCACTCGTAACACAAGGATTTAGCTTAGCACGAGGGGTTAACAAGAATACTAGCAATGTGTGACCCACATTACTAGTAAGCTTTTTTTTTTAAAAAAAAAATGTGTGGTGTTCATTCATATTTTTTTTTTGTATTATTTACTATAACTTTATATAAACAGGAACTGTAAATGTGAGTATAGTGTAGCTTATAATGTTTAAGTAAGTTTCTAGTTATCATAGTTAATATTTTTTGATGATGTGTATTCTTTCACATAGATTATTTACTTATTTTAGATTGAAATTGAGTTCTGAGATGCTAAGAACGTATTAATTCCAACTTCAGGCTAGTTATGACATTCACCTCACACATTTCACCTGTAACATGTTACGTCAGACGTTGTCGCCTTTTGTCACGTTCGAGTTGCATAATTTTATGACAGGTATTACACAAAACAAAAGTTGTTTTATTTTGAACTTCTGGCTTCGAAGTCAAACTGAAATCGAAGTCAGATTTTTTTTGTCATTTAGGTAATATTTAATACTTATAGGCTGCTGCTGAAAAGGGTATGCTTCCAAAAAGTGGGATTTATGGAGAAGAACTAGCAAGAGAGTTTTAAGAGTGTTTTTTTTAGTTTGTCTAAAAAATCTTATATTAATTATTCAATAGCTAATCTAAATTGCCTTTCATACGAAAAAAATACAATTGTAGAGAGGCGAGATGTATTGCCCCTCCAACCAAAGGGAGGATCCTCCAACCAGGCAGGTGTTTTCTTGTTACCTAGTTCGCGAATGCATTTAGATGCCAAACTACATATTCGCTTGATAGCAACAGACGTTCGTAGCACCTGGCTTACAAAGCTTAGCTAGGAGCGAAGCAGTATAATATGCTAGTTGAGAACTCAGATCAAATAAAAAGTTAAGATGGAACTTTGCGAACAAAGAAGTGAGGCCGGCTAAAACTATGCCTTGCCGTGTACAAACACAATTACACGCACACACGTATACCGAAACTACGCCTCATCTTGTCAGTCGAGCTATGGAGCTATCGAAAGCTCGACTGACAAGATAAGGCGTAGTTAACTAATACATATGTGCGTGTAATTATGTGTTGTTCCATCTTAACTTTTTATTTGATCTGAGGTTGAGAATAGTAGTTATGTACCTGAACGCAGCCCGGTGTCAAACGAGGTAATTTGAATTGAACACAGCTTTGTCGCAGTTACTAAGAACGGAGCAAACATTTGTATAATTCAGATATAGTTTGAGTGGTACAGTTTGTTCGAAATAAGTAAGCCGATCGGAAGTTGTCTGCAAGTGGTTTAGAAGTGGTAAATTTTAATAGAAAGAGTCGGTGTAAAGATAATTAGAGTCGTATATGTTTCACATTTCTAATTATTTTGTTTACTAATTTCGATATTTATGTATTAGTGCAGTGATAGCCTAGTGATATGACCATTGGACAGCCAAGTCAAAGGTCTCGATTTCGAATCCAAGGCACGCACCTCTAACTTTTCGAAGTTATGTGCGTATTTATAATTAATTATCACGCGCTTAAACGGTGAAGGAAAACATCGTGAGGAAACCTGCATGCTTGAGAGATTTTCTTGACGGCATGTGAAGTCTGCCAACCCGCAGTAGGCTAGCGTGGCGGACTATAGCCTAATCCCTCTCGTATTGAGAGGAGACCCGTGCCCAGCAGTGGGACAAAGTGATGGGTTGATGATGATGATGATGTATTAAATCACTTAATTAAACGATTTTATCATCGCGGTAGCTCGGAACGGCTAACTTCCGATCGGCTTACTTATTTCGAACAAACTGTAGATAGAACTGTGAACTGGCTCGTGGCTCGCTCGTCCGAGTCGAAGTCCATTTGAATAAAGATACAGAGGACATTGGTTATATGGCTCGCCTGTCATAGTATTCTGAGTCGAAGTCTCAGTCGAAGTCCGGTCACACACCTCTAACTTCTTCAAAAATTTAAGATTATTATTTTATGACTTCGGACTGCCTTAATAGTCCAGTGGTCTAAAGCGCGACTACTACCCTAGAGGTTCGATTCCCAGATCGGCAGAGTTATTGGGTTTTTCGATAAAATTCTCAGTAGCAGCTCGGAGTTTGAATTGTCGGGCCCCACCCATTGCACTACCGACGTGAACCCACTCGTAACACAAGCATTTAGCTTAGCACGAGGGGTTAACAAGAATACTAGTAATGTGTGACCCACATTAATAGTGAGCTTTTTTTAATAAAGAAAAAAAAGTTATTTAAAAGTACTTAGTTATTTTAAAACGTAGAATATGGAAGAGAAATTCGATATTACAGGCAGTGGTATCGGTAGCTTAATAACTTAAGCGTCCAATGTAAGTACTTAACCGGAGGGTCACAGGTTCTAGTCCCACCTGAGATACTATTTTTTTTTCACTAGAAAATTCAGAAGACGAAAGCGTCGAGAAAATGCAAAATGCACCTACGTAACAATAGAATTAGATCCAATTTTCGTGTAGCATATTTGATAGAACAACGTGTACGCAATAAGCTCCCTAAATGACGTAACATTATTGTAAATAAAGGGATGGGCAACCAATTTGTCCATTACTAGGTAATAGGCACGGCACAATTATCATTCCAGGCGTCGAACCTAATTTGGGGTGTTTTGGTAGAGGGAATACTTAATTAGCCCATTCGTTTGTTTTGGCAAGCTGTAGAAGAAACAAAATTTAGTTTATATTGAGTGATTAAACGAACTTACCTGTAAGTGAAGTTCAATCATCATTATATGAAGACACTGTCCTTTAATGATTGACCACTATGTAGTATCTGTGCGTCAGTGGATGAAAACAGAGGATGCTACATAGTGGTCAATCATTAAAGGACTGTCTGATGTATAATAAGTCAACTATTTCTTTGTTTTATGAGAAAACTTCAATAATCTATACCTAGGTACATATTACTTATAATAAAACTTTAATAGGCGATGACTATACATTATAGACATTGAAGAAAAACTTACGGAATCTTTCATGTAGGATATACTTACCTTATGCAATCTATCACATACCATCACGCCTGTCTTCCCCGAAGGGTTAGCCAGAGGCATACTAATGTATTCCCACAGTTCGCTGGTATGTTTAAGTACCATGTTATACGGGGAGAGTCTAGTGCCACTAACCAACAAATCTTAACACTTTGCTCTACCTGGGAATCGAACCCAGGATCTCTAGCGTAGCAGTCGCGATATCCAGAACTAAACTAATGAGGCAGACTCTACTTACATACATATGTATATACCTACATATATATGTATATCTATAAATATGAAAATGAAACCCTATTTCCCTTTGAAGGTTCTTATGGGAACAAAAATTAAGCAAATTGCGCAGAAAAAAAACATACAGACGAATTGAGAACCTCCTCCTTTTTGAAGTCGGTTGAAAATTGTTAGATAGAACAACGTCTGTCAAGTTAACTAGAAAATACCTAATACATAAATTGTACTATACAATTTAATTCTTCATTCACCCTTACCTAGCAATTCCAACCGCAATCTTCCACAATTGGCACCTACATACCTACAACCGCTACATATGAACGCAGAGAAATAAATTTACATCAGCTGTCTTCAGGGATGAGAGGGGTAGGGGGGTACGGAGAATGATGGTAACCACATATTGTTACTGTCTTATTGTTCCGTTTCTGACTCCGCGGGGAAATCTCAAATAAATTTAAAGTAGCGAACAAAAGTGTGAAGACATTATGGCAACTAGGGATGTGCTCGTGCATAATGTAATGTAGAGAGCGCGTCAAAAAGTATCGAGTCGATATTTTAGAATATCTGAAAATGTTGGAAGTTCTATATTCGAAATACGAACAAAGTAAAAAAATAATAGTATTTAAGGCCAGTACTTTACTTTACTGACTTTCTTAACTTAAGCGTAATAAAAAAAAAACAACACAATTATTAATTTGTGCAAGGCTGTTATTCAAAGCTCGGTTATACAGGCTAAGGATTATTTTACAAGCTTTTATTTAACTTGGAATGTATGTATATTTATTTGTTCAGATAAAATCTCGCAACTGAATTTTAAAGCAGTCATTTTTAACTGATTGAACTGAAATTTTCAATGCATGGTAAGCTTAAGCATGGTGACGTCATTCAAAATCCAATATGGCGTACTGTAAAACCTTGTTTTTTTTAATACTTCACTTGATAACGTAAGGGTCACGGCGTCCGAGAGCAATAGTTTTTCTAATGTGTCTGTAATTTGTTACTTGGCGTGATAAAGTTGAAACATATCCGCTCTCATATCAAAAAGAAGAAATCAAGGGTCAAAGAGGCCGTCATGAAGTAAAATCTTCTTAAACCTTTGATGCAAGCAAAAAACAACAATAAACAAGAAAAAGAGTCACGATCTTTGCTCTCTAAAAAGGTAAGTATATTTTTTCTTTACATGGATTTAAAAAATAATCTTTTTTATCGATAACTCCAACCAACTCCCATCACTATACGAAGAATACTTCATTAAAAGCCCCAGCGCCTACATTGTCTGCCCGTTTTACAAGCACCTACAGGCGTACACAGGCGTTCATATTAAGCTATACATTTCCAGTACACGCTGGACCTGGCATTGTATAGACTTTATGTACAATGAGAGATCAGGTTATACTGGCGTAACTCGTAATGAATCCTTAATGGGCACACGATTGTTCTTATTCCTTCATTTTTCCTCATTTCGGAGATAAGGGGTAAGAAAATGTTTGTGTAAATGCTGAGGAGTTATACATTTACCGACTACCTCATTGGTATATTGGTCCTTAGCCCGACTGCTACGCTAAAGAAGAAAGGGTTCGATTTTCAGGTCGAGTACCTAACGAGGTATTGGGTTTTCCTTAGAAATTCTCTGTAGTAGGTTGGAGTTTGGATTTGGGACCGGATAATTAATCGATAAGCTCGCGACCTAAATGGAGACCTAAACATACCAGTGCCTGTACTCTATTACATTTCTGCTTAACCCTTAGGGGAATATAGGCGTGATAGGAACTATGTACGTAGTTGTAAGTTTGAGATATAGATTGTAAGTATTTATACCATAACGGTATTCCCCGAAGGGCTAAAGGCAGAGGTGTAATTACTCTACACCCACAGTTCGCCGGTATGTTTAGGTCCCATGTAATAGGGAGCTAACCTATTGCTATTAATCGGGCACAAACCCAAACTCAGAGCAGCTACTGAGAATTTTATAGAAAAACCCAATAACACTCGTCGACCCGGAAACCGAACCCTTTTGGGACCTTTAGACTAATGAGGCAGTCCTATAAACGTCATATATACACTCACGCCTTTTACCCACGGGGATGGGCAGAAACTATTGACTGCCAGACGCACCGGTTGCGAGTAGGAGTAGGAGTTTTAAATGACTAAGAAGAAAAAGGGTAGTTAGATAATGTACTCAATACTCAATATATTTATTGCACTCCACAATGTTAACAGGTGTTACACAGTAATTTAGTAGGTATCAATCATGGACCCTGTCGGGCACGGCAATTTAGGCGAGAGGAGGAAGGCATTCTATTTTTATATTTGTTATGCCTACTACTTTTTTTAGTTCTTTTAAAGATTTTTTTTTTCTTTTAGTTTTTTCAAAAAGCTTACTAGCAATGTAATGTCATGTGGGTCTCACATTAAGTACTAGTAATATTGTTAACCCCTCGTGCTAAGCTAAATGCTTGTGTTACGAGTGGGTTCACGTCGGTAGTGCAGTGGTGGGTTCGAACCAGCAACCATATGATCACAAGTCCGACGCCCTAACCATTAGGCTACCGCCGCTTCTTTATTTCATTTACATTATTTGATTTGATTTGATTCATGGCATTCCAAACATAATGTTCAAAGGAGTAGCTAACATACTGGTTTCTAACACTTACGCGAATATTAGACATTGAAATAAAACTATGGTGTAACTGAGGTGTTGGTCGTCCTAACATAACATAACATAACATACCATCACGCCTGTATTCCCCGAAGGGTTAGGCAGAGGTGTACTAAAGTACACCCACATTTCGCCGGTATGTTTAGGTCCCATGTAATAGGGGGCCAGCCTATTGCCATTAACCGGGCACAAATCCAGACTCCGAGCTGCTACTAGGAATTTCATAGAAAAACCTAATAACACTTTGCTCGACCTGGGGATCGAACCCAGGACCTCTAGCGTAGCAGTCGCGCTTAGGACCACTAGACTAATGAGGCAGTCAGTGGTCGTCCTGATGTCAAAATTATCACCAGCTACCCTACATTCATTTAATTATTATTTGATCCGGTCACTCAGTCCACCCATGACATGCTGTCATGCATGCTGCTGAGGATGCTGTAAAGGGCCCGAAACGTCGGGAATTAAAAATATCAATTTATCGCGATAAAATCCGTAAAAAGTAGTTTTATTTCAGAAGCAGCTAATTTAAAATTCCACCCATATTTTTTCTATCAACGATAATAAACCTTAGCTTTTTTTGTTAACACATTTTCAAAATGGCTTCGCAATAACTAGATGAAAGGTGCGGCCTTTCAATTGGAGATTTCAAAGCTAAAAAGGTGAAGGCGCTTTCAAAACGATGACTGTACAGACTTCGCGCAATATATATCTCTTTTGTGAACGTAACGAAGTTTATTTAGTACTGAATAGCTTTTGATCTGTTCTGTGAACGAACATCTGGCGCCTGAAAACTTATTGTAGATTGAATGAGATAGCATTGTAGTATTGTGATCTAAGAAGCTAATATTTGAAAGGTTTACACGACAGCGCAAAAAATGTATTAAGTTTTTTGTGATTAAATGGTATTTAATTCTATAAATATATCTTTTAAAGATACTTTTACAAGATAAATGGTTATTTTTTTCCTATCTGACGACCTCTGAGAAGAAACACCAAAACAAACTCAGAGAATCATGGTCTCTTTTAAAATCCAGACAGTAGTAATATTATTAGTTATGCTAGTTTTCAATGTAGGGCAAAACCTGAAAAGGCCTTTTGAAGAAAGAGCCATAACAGCTTTGAGTTGACCTATCCTAACATCAGTCATCGTAGCTAAGTTTACATATGTGATAAACCACAAGTCCTTGCAAAAGAGTATTATTCGGAATTAAAAAAAACACCTAAATTTCAATGGAGAAGAAGGCTGGGTTTCACCATCTACATGGAATATAATATAATCATATAATATAGTCATAATATAGTCGTTGAAGGGTTAAAATCGTAAACATAAACATCCAAACCCGAAAAAAGTACGTTCGTACGTATTAAGAAACTTTCATGCATATAGGTAGGTATAGCAATTATTTTGAGGTTTTATAATAGAAAAGACATTTCCCGCTCTAGGGAACAACGTGAGTCCCGGGTTCATTTCTCAGGTCGAGCAAACTGTAATCGGGTTGTTTTATGATATCAGAATCAGCAACCTAATAAAAGTACACCGCTGCCTAACCCTCCAGAAATGCAGGCCTGATTGTTACGTTACTATTTTAAATTTCGCTCATAAATATCAAATTTAATATCGGCACGCAATTTATCTTGCAGCGCTGCCGCTGAGGATATTAATTAAACTACAAATAATTGGTTTATCTGCGTCCATAATTGCACATTTTGTAATTATAATATTGAAATCTTGCTGAATTAAACTCGCACTTGACATGATTTATCCATTGAACCTTTATAATATTTGATTAATGCGTTATTCTTAAAAATATGCTTAATTAAAAGGTACAGGTGGTTATAGCTGTTACCTGACCCACCCTAGGTGGGACGGCGGCGTCTAAGTGGAAGTACGTAAGTAAGTACTTGACAACTTCAAACGTTCTATATGTCACCGAACTCTCACCATGTTTTTTTTTTTGTTTTGGAACTGTCACTAATAAACAAAAATAGTATTTAGCCGACTATGACGTCAATATAGTCTAACAAAGGTGTACCCATAACACATAACAATACTTAAAAGCATTAGTACATTATCACTTACCACGAAAATACAGGACACTGCAAAATCATGCAAGAAAAGGTCAAGTTAGGACAAAAATAATTATAATTAAAGGCCTCAATTCCTCTCGCTGTGCCAATACATCTTCAGCTTTCTCTGTTCAGTCCAGTGTGTTTTTAGGACTGGCAGCAAGATTACCTTTCCCGAACCTTTTTTAATCGACTTCAAAAGGAGGTTCACTATTCGTCGGAAGCTTTTTTATTTTTTGATTCTATTAACATTTTATCAATATCGGTCGAACGGTTTTAAAAAAAAAATCAACGAAATTATAAATTGTATACATGCCTCATTATTATAGTGGTCCTAAGCGCGACTACTACGCTAGAGGTCATTTTAGGTCATTTTAGGTCATAGGGTTCGATTCCCAGGTCGAGCAAATTGTTGGTTTTTTATTATGAAATTCTCAGAAGCAGCTCGGAGTTTGGAATTGTGCCTGGTTAGTTAATGTCAATAGGCTCGCCCCCTATTACATGGGACGTAAATATACCGACGAACTGTGGGTGTACAGTGGGTTATAGCTGTTACCTGACCCACCCTAGGTGGGCCGGCGGCGTCTAAGTGGGTCAGGTAACAGCTATAACCCACTGTACATTAAGTATACCTCCGCCTATCACTTTGGGGAATACAGGCGTGGTGGTATATCTATATATGGTACAATGTGAATTTATTAATTAATTATATCTGATTAAAGTTATACTTCTGTATTTAATTTTACATTTGGTTAGCTCCAGGCACTCCCTAAATGTATTTAAATGTAACCTTGAGAATTCAAATCGGTTTTATAAATGCGTCTGTCAATACATTTGGCTAGACTGGGAGGCAGCGGTGACTTTAATGACGTCATCATTTGCCATCCCACTAGCCATTCTGTTATTATATTTATTTCAGTTATTTACAAGATTTAAACTTTAATTAGTTTAAAATTAAAATTCTTGCTTGCTTAGTCAGACTAATGCTTCATTAGTCTAGTGGTCCTATGCGCGACGCAAGAGATCCTGAGTTTGATTGCCGAGTCGAGCAATGTTATTCGGTCTTTCTATAAAATTATCAGTAGCTCGGAGTTTGGGTTTGTGTCCCTTAAATGGCAATAGGCTCGCCTTTATGCTTATTGCATGGGACCTAAACCGGCGAAGCTAACCCTTCGGGAAATACAGGCTTGATGGTATATTATATTAAACTGTACTGCTTCTCTGGTGTAGTGGATGCAAGCACGGCTACTGCTTCTAGGGTTCGATTCCCGAAAATAGGGTTTGAGGTTTTTATGGCTGTTGTGATTTTCATATTAAATATTTTAATAATATTTAGTATCCGGTCACACTGTAAGTCGGACCCAACATGTTGTAAAGAGTACTTTTATAAACTGCGAGTTAGCTAAATATATCTACAGTATAAAATATCAAGCAATTAAAACTTAACCAAGCCAAGTTTCATGAACATAACTTGCAAACACAAAACTGTTTGCACAAATACTCGTAGTTCAAGTATATTTAGTTTAGCTAAACCTGCATGTTAGCTTGTACACAAAGTTGACTAGACAAGCGTCAAGAGATGTGACGAGATGACTAAATAATTCAGTGCTTTTCATAACAACGTTACATACCATCACGCCTGTATTCCCCGAAGGGTTAGGCAGAGGTGTACTTAATGTATATTACATAGTTCGCCGTTACGTTTAGGTCGCCAAATAATAGGAGGCGAGCTTATTGCCATTCAACAGGCACATTTATCCAAGCTCCGAGCTGCTCCTGGTAACCATATACACTCACGCCTTTTTCCCACAGGGGTAGGCAGAAACTAAAGACCGCCACTAGCTGCGACTCTTGCATATTTCTTTCGCTTCTTCCACATTCATTCATGCTGCAAATAATTTCATAGGAAAACCCAATAATACTTTGCTTGATCTAGGAATCGAACCCAAGACCGCTAGCGTAGCAGTCGCGCTTGGGACTGCAAGACTAATGAGAGAGTTTATAATACTTGTTTACATTATTTAATACAAGTTTCTACTTAAATTTGTTAATAGCAATTTTATTGGGTCAACCCAAAACTTGACTCGATGCTCTGCATTTTCAGAAGCGTCTATGAATTCTTCAAGCGTGCAAGGATCAAATTCACACCTTTAAAATTACCGGCTAAATCTGTATATAAACAGTAGTTCAAATCAAATAAAATTTCTTCTAAACTATTATTACAGGTACTTTTGAAATGTCAAAGGTAATTGCGCGGTTCCAAATAGTGGGTCTTATGGAGAAGACCTAGCATGAAACTCCAAAGATACTCTTTTAAATAAAAATGCTTACAATGTTATTGCATTCATTTTCGCTTAATCCCTTCCAACCTAATTGTGACCCATTGTGACAGCGTTACAGTGTTTTAAGATCGACACTCATGAGGCAACGACACACAGGCAGATTTTGAAAACTGAACTCTTGCACTCGGATACCATGAAAGAGGCGTAAGTCCTCTGAACGTGATATCATTCATAGCATGAGATAACTGTATTCTATTCAATTTACCGTCACTGTTTTATCTGATAATGATAATGTTTTACTGTGAAGTGTTATAATACCTACTTATATAATACAGGATGTTCGCATTCAGGAGGTGAGAATATAATATCGCGGCAAAAATATATCTTAAAAGAGAATATTATTCAAAGAGTCAGTGGATACATCTATCGGTTTCGTGGCGCTAAACCGGCTGCTTAGCGTAAAAACCTGAGGTCGACTTCCAGGTCGAGAAAAGTAAAATATTCTTAACCATAGTCGGCTCCCTGTTACCTACAACACGTTATATACGTATATTTTATTTTTTGACTTTGCAACGCTTTGGTTTTATGTAATTGAAGTGGTTGAATTACACTTTAATTACATAAAACCAAAGTATTTTGATAGATATTATGATTAGTACAAATTTGGAGCGGAGTCTTTTAATATATAGAGTAATCCAAATTTACAATCAGAGCACGCGTCGGCCCGAAATTTACGGTTAAGGTTTAAGGTTCACAATGTATTCGCCTTTATTTTGTTTTATAAGAAACGTTGCCCAACAAGAGCATATTCTCCTGCACTGTAGGTGCATTTACTAACACAATTCACTCATGCACAAACACCTAGACTCGGAGGAACTATTTGTCGGCTATACAAATATATGTTCCATTTATCGAATTTATTACTGTAAAGAAGTCACAGGTTACACATTCGAACTTTATACCTGTGATTGATTGAAAAAGCCAGTGAACTTGCAGTTCACAGGTTTTTTGATCATGACTGCATCGAAAGAAATATGCCGTATCAATTTACATATATCGTTGAATGGCTCGGTCACCGCTAGGGCGCGTCACAAAGTGGACACACCACTCGAAATGCTTTTACCATATTATCTTTATCGAGTGCCATCGCGATTGATAGCGAAGCCTGTCGCTACCTGAACGTCCAGTATAACATCACAAACAGCTACCTATACTGCTTTTAGGAAAGCGAAAAGACTTTCTACCACGCTTATAACGTAATAATAAGAGTATTGCATATCAGTATTAATTCCGAGGTCCCATCTTTATTGGCTAGTATCGTAGTCCCATTGAAATGGTTTAATACATCCCTGCCTTTCTAAAAAATAAAGTGAAGTTGTTAATATTATAATGAATAGCTGTTATATTTATTATAGTATCCTATAGAAAGATAGGCAGAGCTGTGACCGAATTATAGGTGAGTGTCATACACACATTTCACCTATAGTTCGGTAGTTCTTCTACGTATATCCCCTTTAATTCGGGTTCGTAGAAAAATAACCATTACAGCTTTGTTTATAGCTATAACGTGTATATAGGACCTTGAGCTTTCTTATTAGGCTCATAGTGACTAAATTTCTGCGCCATAAAGCAGACACACTAAAACCGCCGTAAATGTTACCTTTTACCTCCGCAATTGGATATCCTGTGAAAATGTCAATATACATTAAACACTTTCGTATATGGTAATGGAGGGCTTGGCAGTGGTGACGTAGATAAAATAAATTTAAATAAGTTTACGCATGAGCGCGGGCGAAAAGGTAAATATAAAAAGAATCCAGCTTTAGGAGGAAATGTGACGAATGATAAACTTGAGGCTGGAAATTCTTAAAACATCAATTCGCTTCTTGCCTCAGAGAGCAAGTAAAACTGACATTTCTGGTTGTCATACAAATACCCACAAAAATAGAAATAAAACTACTTTTTACGGATTTTTTCGAATTATATTGATATTTTTAATTCCCGACGTTTCGGATCCTTTACAGCATCCATGGTTACGGGTGGACTGAGGTGTTGTTCGTCCTATTGTCAAAATTATCACCCGTGACCATGGATCCGAAACGTAATGTGGGTCGCACATTACTAGTGTTCTTGTTAACCCCTCGCGCTAAGCTAAATGCTTGTGTTACGAGTGGGTTCACGTCGGTTTTGAACCGGCAACCACATGACTGCAAGTCCGACGCCCTAGCCATTAGGCTACCGCCGCTTTGGGAAACGGCTAAGATGATGATGATGATGATAACGTGAGTATCGGTCATAGTGTAGTTCATTCATTCTTTAGAGAGGTCAACAACCGATCACATGGCGATACTATATCAGTAGCAGCTTAATCCGTAGTACTTAATAATTTTCCGCTTAGGAAAAGAACCACTATTTAATCAAAACAGTGAGTGTTTTGATGTACCATGGTTCAATAGGTGACATATAATATTATATCAACTATACTGGCAAAGTAAAACATAGTTATATCATATTGTGTTTCACAAATATGGTCAAAGAGCTCCATTGTTTGGCTTTCAATCACTCTTTGTTCTTCATTTAATAGTATAACGCGCAGGACTACTAAATGAGCTGATGAATGTCTTCTAGGTATTTTGTAGAAGTATTTCTTCCTTGTGTTAGTAAACTACTGGAGCTTCCGCCCGAAAATGGACCGCTTACACACTTTATTACTGTTATTTGGGAAAATTTGTCCCTCAACATGAAAGTGATTTGACTACGCGTTTGTACATCTTTGGCCGAGCTTGACAAATTGTATGAATATTTGTTAAAGGTCACATTGTTTAACAAAATGTAAACAAAGAGTTAACTTGAGATAATTAGCTTGGATTAAGGTAATATTACTTTTAGAAACAGTTAAAAATACAAAAGATAAAGAACATGATTAGTTAGTAGAAAAAAAAAATTTTAACCACCTAGATACGTTCGTCTAAAAAGAAATTTATATTATGTGCTCTGATACAGTTTATGCTTCTGATACTTGAGAAATTATTTTCGTTACCTACTCGTTAAATTGCTTGATTTTAAATTTTAGGGATTAGATTAAAGGATCATAGGATCAGAAACGTTTCATATACATTGTAATGGTCAAAGAGTTGTAATGACCTTTTTCTACACAGTGCCTTCAACGAACTGTTTTTTTTTTAATGTTGAAACGTACAAACGAGACAAAACTTTTTTATAACAGTACCTTTATCAGGAGTTTAGTTTAGCTATAAGTCCCTATGTAGTGTCTCTAGCGGACACTGGAGGAAACTTTTTTCCATACTAATTATTTTAATAAATCTTTCACGACAAGAAATATAAAAGATAGCAATATAATCAAGTCTAATTTAAATAAGAACTATGCTACACAAATAGCAAAAGGACGCAAAGATAGAGTAGAAAATATAAAACAAGTTATTGCAATCTCATTCTTGGAACGTTAAATGTTTGTGAAGCTGAGTAGAAACTACATACAAGGAAAGATGAAAAGAAAACATTAAACCAACGTAATTACTTGTCAAAGCAAGTTAGAATGGTTAGAGGGGAGAAGTGGGTTATTGTTTTGAATGATAGTCTTAGATTTAAATATCACGGTAGAGATGTTTCAGAAGTTAATTATTAATATACGAACACAAATACTGTTAAAATGGGTTTAAAATGTTTTGATCAAACAATAAGTTATCTGTTAGCCAGCTAACGACTACAAAAAAATTCGCAACGTCTGATGTATGTATGTATGTTATAAAGGAAAAACTAAATTATATTTCAATCTAAACTTCGAATACTAAAAATGACGATCACTAAATACTTCCATTAATCACACAACGTATCCAATCATCGTTACTATTAGCGCTTAAGACGTTACACAAAATAAAAATTGTCACTCACCTTAACTGGAGACGAAGATAGCCACAGTTGGAAAAGGTCTGACGTCACCGAAGTACTTCGAGCCTCGTGATGAGGCCTTGGGGACAAGGGACCTGATGACGTCAAACTGTGTAGCCTTGTCACTTCATCGGTACTCGCACATTCACGAATATATCTTTCTAAAACTTTCGGCTTTCCTTCCAAAAGTTTTTTCAACTCTAATAAGTCTTCCTCGCTACAATCATCTGGTGATGATCTGTCTATTACTTCTTTAAATTCTTCCGCACAATGCATTATCAGTTCATTTGTTGCAAGGACGTCGTATACCACCTTATTGCCTAAGTCTTCGGGACTGCCGTCTACTTTAAAATATTCGTTATCACATTGAGTAGCATTTAACTCAGCACAACCATTCTGTTCTGTAATCTCCACGATCGTGATTGGTGGGTTTTCTTTTAACATATTGTTATTTTCTATTATTTCCGGAGTCTTTAAATCATCAGGCAGTTCATAAACTAGCCTCATAAGTTCCTGAGAACGTTTTTGTTTTGGATCTACAACACTTTTGTCCTTTTTATTTTCTGGTATCTGGAAGTTGGCGCATTCATCAGCGGTCTTTTTGGCGTCTTTTTTGGCGACGACATCGATTGGCTCCTCGGATGTCATGGCCGTTTAATTATGGGACACTTTCGGTTCGGTACCAGCTTCGGGCATGTTCGGCATCTCTCGGCTATGTTCGATTACCTGTGAACAAATAGACAACAATGAGGGTTGATCCAACTAGACTAGACAAACAGTCGGTATTGTTTCAAGTTGTTTGTGGATTCCGAGTTCTGTTGGCTGTTCGTTTTGGAGTGTCAGGAAAATACAGAGAATAATAACAGTTTCATGCGGAGCTTTGAATGTCAAATGTGAATTAAATAAATTATTATTTTGCCGAGGCTTGTTTTTAGTGAGATAAAAACCTGAGTGGTTTAAAGGACGTACCTATATGTAATAAAGAAAATATGGTCACTCTGAATTTTTATTTAGAATTTCTTTAATAGGGTCTAAAAACAGTATTATAAGACATCATAAAAAAAATGTTACCACCTCAATATCTTAAATAGCTAAATGGATAAAATAGCTCGTAGATCTCAATAAATATATGTATTAAGTCCACAGCTAGTTTAGACTAAGATCTGTGAGGCTTAGCATACAGTCATAAATTAACATGAAAAATAACCCATTGCTTGCCAAGGAAAACGTAGCACATACGTCTATGGCGTTAATACTATTACCCTAAAACAACAAACACATAAATATGGCATTACACATATACACCATAAGCCAAGAAATTCACCAATTACACCGATCGATGGCGTATATAACAATATTTTCATAACATCATTCTCTCGAAAACGTAATAAATTCTAACGCGGTTTTGGGAACCATTTTGCACTGACAATTGTTTGAATATCATTAGAGGCATTTGACCACAATAGAGGTACAGCAGAAAGTATTCATTTAGGGATGGAAAGCCATAATAACTCATTTCGGTGTGTTAATAACACATTAGCATTGGGTTTGCAATTGTCAACTAAACATTTTTTTAAGTTATTGCTTAGCATCAAATATTGCAAAATATCCACGAAGATATTTATGAATTTTCTAGTGAAAGAAAAATACGATATCGGCCAGGATCGAACCTGCGTCCCTCTACTTAAGTTGTGTCTCTGTAGTTGAGTGGCAAAAGCGTGAACTTAACCACTCAAGTTGGAGTCCTGCCTAAGAATTTTTTTTTTCATTAGAAAATTCATGTTTTTTTTTTCTATATATGAAATTTTGTTTTTATGTCAACGAATTAGTGTGTCGTTGTTACAACCAATCCTTCTGCGCAGTACTACGTTTTAACTCATGAATATCGAATATAATTTCTGGAAACCCAATTTGGGTTGAGCGTGGGGTTACCACAAGGTATGAAAACGAGGGATAGTCTACTTAAGATGATGATGTCTACTATGAGCATTTTATTCAAATTTTCACGAGCATAGCTTTGAACGTATAGTATTTTTAGTGCATTATTAACAGTAATATGAGTTTTGTGGGTTGCGCGGGTTACATGGTTATGGTAAAATTTTGGTTTAGAATGTCAAAAAGGGCGTTTAAGAAAGGAATTGCGGGTCGTATACTACGAATAAATATTTTTTATTTATTCGTACGTCGTATGTCATTTATTTGCTATTGCTGTCACGTCTGCAATATGTAATGGGTTTCTTTTTATTGCTTTTATTATAAAACGCCCCACTCAAAGAATTATTGAACCGTAGATGAGGCTATTCCTATTAAAATAAACAATAACAAAATAAAAAAGCATTTTATTTCCTGCAAATTAAATTTCTCATTAATTGCAGATTAGTTAGTTATGTTCGTTTCAGTGTTAGTATTTATAACATTACTAGTTTACCTGACAAACGTTGTTCTGTCTTAGCTATGAATATTCGATTCGAATGAAATAAATAATAAAATTAAACGTGTGAAGTTAAAACAGTAATTAAGTTTTCTAATATTTTCCAATTTTCTGCGCAATTTCCTTAATTTTTCTTTCCGGTAAGAAATAAAGTATTAGAAAACTTTAAAAAAAAAGACGATAGTAATCGGTAAAGTCGTTCTTAAGTTATGGCGTGACCAAGGGAAATAGCCATTGATTTTGTATAGATGTAGTTTTTTTTCTTATATTGTTAGTTTCATGTGCAATAAGGTTTTGTAATGAGTTTTTATTATCTGTATTTTTCAGTTGTCCCCATTAATTCAGACTCCTAGCTTGTGCTGAGAACTTCGCACAAAGCCAATTGTCGACCTGGAAATCTTACAAACGGCAGCTGCGCTTATGATTCTTGTGATAGACAGATAAGGCAATAAATTTGATGGCTTTGTGTGTATCGAATCTGCCAGTTATACAATTGTAATTAAGATTTAACCCAACATTGGGAAATATTTAGGCAAAAGTATATCGGTGTAACCTATTTCAAGACAGATCCTCCGCAAGTCAGATCCTTCACTGCGCCAATTCAACCGTGAAAAACATTATGGTAATCGATGTCCGACCTTTCTCATTCAATATGGTGGCACTACTAGAGCGGTACATTAGCCGCCACTTTTGTCTATTGTAGCACAGTATATATTTAATACTGGGATTGTAGTGTTCGATTTTGTAGAAATAATACGATTTAAGAGTACAATAATTAAATCCGTTTATTGAAAAGTCCAACACGTTTGACAAAGCTGTGTCCCGAAGAAGAAGGAAAGATGGCGCCACAAGTGGAACCAATAAGGTTTTAATGCAAAGGCGTTGTTTACATTCTTCCAAC
The DNA here is from genome assembly GCA_958496365.1 of Subacronicta megacephala. NCBI lineage: Eukaryota > Metazoa > Arthropoda > Insecta > Lepidoptera > Noctuidae > Subacronicta > Subacronicta megacephala. The sequence continues at coordinate 538,071 of OY292535.1, forward strand.
AGATTTCTTTAACTATTTTCCTCTATCTTACTATGTCTCGCTCTATACACTTATTTAATATTCTTTTATCTTTAATATCCCTAGCATTATTATGTAGATGCCTGCCTAAAATCGTGTTCAATGAACTAAAATATTTCTTCATTTTTGTTTGAAATCAGATCACGTATTTGAGAGGCGATGTATCACACACTATGTTTGGCAAAGGTATAGGGAGCGAGCCTATTGCCATTAACCGGGCACAAATCTTAACTCCGAACTATTGCTATTGAAAATTGTATAGTAACCACAATAAAACTTTGCTCGGCCTGGGGACCGATGAGTCGCTCTTAGAACCACGAGACTAATCCGGCAAATTTGTCACAACATTAACATAAAAAAGACGAGTAATAATCGTATAGTGAAAGATAGTTCTTTTTTAAAAGTTCACGGAACCCTAAAGTTTAGTCAGTTCAATGTTTCTTGAGTGACAAAACTCAATTCAATTCGCGATAAAAACCATTAATAAAATTATCTATGATCTACAATGCCAATGAACTAGCAATTATAACCACATCACTATTTGTAGTTGTCACTACCTGCGCGTTATAAAAAACGATTCTTTTAATTAATGCTTGTTTTCTTATGTTTTTTTTTGGGGAAAATACACTTTCCAGGTAATTGCAATCTGATCATTCAAAATTTAGAAATTAAATAACTTTTATCAAAGAGTAAAACTGCCTTCAATACCCAAAAATCGGTGCCGGAAACATAAGATCAAACCAAATCCGAGGTACCGACTTCCGAAACTGTTTTTTATTTTTTTTTATCGTTTTGAAGGCGGTGTATTTTTTTAAATATTTTCTACACCGTTAGGCGTAGTTTTAGCCGGCCTCACTTCTTTGTTCGCAAAGTTCCATCTTAACTTTTTATTTGATCTGAGGGATCATTGTATGGTTCCTATGTAATAATAAAGTCGGAAAAACCACTGGTAACTAGAAGGTAATTCCCTAAGTGTTATGCGGGGTAAGGAACGGCTTCAATGATTGGCTTAAAGCGTCTACAAATTTATCCCTGCCCTATCGATTATTTTAGTTCGATTTTAAGAGAAGTTAGACTGATGGAGGAATTGGGCCTTTAGCGTTCTACAAATGCACTATACTTACCTTGTTTCCTCTATCCCCTCTTTGACGAGATGGGACAGAGTTGCCTCTATATTTCAACGGGCCTAATACCCCTTATTTCGCTAAATGACATTTTTCATTACGAATATCAGATGGGTCATTAGGCAAATTGTCGCAGTTAGTTGTGAATAAAGATGTCATGAATTTGTAGATAGTATACAATGAGATTATGATGTGTGGGGAGTTTTTTAGATACCAAAAAATGGACTGGCTCGCTAGTCTAGTGGTCCCAAGTGCGACTGCTACGCTTCGGTAGCTAGGTTGAGCAGGGTAATTGAGATTTTCTATGAAACTCTCTGTAGCAGCTCGGAGTCTGGATTTGTGCCCAGTTCATGGCAATCGGCTCGCCCACTGTTACATGGAACCTAAACATACTGGCGAAACGTGGGTACATTAGTAAACCTTTGCCTAACCCTTCGGGGACTACAGGCGTGATGGGATGATATGTTTTGTTAAAAGGATCTCATTTGCTTATCTTTTAATCATTTAGGTTTCTACGGTGATCAATCGATCGACTGGACTGCTGGTAATTCTTAACATAGTCTATTTTTTTATGGGATAACTCGGCAAACGAGCAGGCGAGCTACCTGATGGTAAGTAGTCATCACCGACCATGGACATCTGTAATACCAAAAATATAGCCTACCTTTTGTCTCAAAAAGTCCTTTGAGTTCCGAGTGAAACAACGAGATATTTATAAAGGTCTGTCTGGGTAGCTTGCTTTTCAAGAATAAGTATATTTAATCCATGGCAATGTTTTTTTGACAATAATTACTGGCTTAATAATTATGTAGAAATCAGCAGCAGACTTAAAAGTTAAACAGGTAATTACTATGGAAGTAAGTGGTCGCGGTAATTATATTCTGGGCATTGATCGTATTGTTCGTACTAGATTTGGGATATACTGTCATGAAGTTATGAGAGCCTGGTACTATTGAGTATTTTGATTTAAGAGCGTTTTTCTTTTAATCCATCAATTTTTTTTAAGTCGATGTGTACGTGCGTGTGTTTGTGTGTGTGTGTGTGAAAGTGTGTGTGTGTGTGAGAGAGAAAGAGAGAGAGAGGAAGAGAGACTAACTCAAGTTAAGTTTATTACTAATGATAGGCATACAATATACATAAAAAATACATATACACATAAAAAAAAGGTTTCTAGTTCAATAAAAGTCAGTCGGTATTTATATTATATGCCACCTACGTCTTATTCGTTTTTAAACACACAAATAAATGTATAAAATTGCCATCTGATTAACATTATAATCCTTTGGGAAATATGTAACACAAACACCAGAGAGAACTCTGTTCTAGGAAAAAACGTTACAATGTTTTGTTTTTTTTTTCATTACAGGAATATAACATAACATACCACCACGCCTGTATTCCTCGAAGGGTGAGGCAGAGGTGTACTTAACGTGAACCTACAGTTCGCCGGTATATTTAGTTCTATGTAAAAGAGGCGTGTTTATTTCCATTAAGCGGGCACAAATCCATAGCCCAGATACATAATAAAGAATTTGTGCAACCTGAATATCGAGTCCAGCCAGACCGTCACTACTTTATTTTTCTAGCCCATTTCGTCCCAATGCTGAGCAAAGTTTTCCCTCTCCAAACCGACGTATCCAGAGTTTTAGTGACCCAATCTTTCTCAAAAGAGTCGAGTTCATCGCGCCTCATCCGTCTGGACCGACCACGCTGTCGCTTCGCTCCGTGTGGGATCCAATTTGTGGTAGCTTTTGCCCACAGTTGGTCTGGCAATACTTAGGCACATTTCTTTATTAAATGATTGAGTAGCAATTTTCTGAACTGTCACTTTAGACAAAGCTTTGATCGAAAGTAATACCATTCTCAAAATGAATTTCTTGTTACTCATTGATTATTTATTTCAACCTAGTATATTAATTATACGAGTATGTTATTAATCACTAATAATCACGCTCCAATACATTGATTAATTAATCGCACAAACAGCCGTAATCATACCGCGGTCTCAGATCAAATAAAAAGTTAAGATGGAACTTTGCAAACAAAGAAGTGAGGCCGGCTAAAACTACGCCTAACGGTGTACAACACACAATTACACGCACATATATACTAGTTAACTACGCCTTATCTTGTCAGTCGAGCTATCGAGGTATCGAAAGCTCGACTTACGTTACGTTAGGCGTATTTTTAGCCGGCCTCACTTCTTTGTTCGCAAAGTTAAATCTTAACTTTTTATTTGATCTGAGACCGCGCGTTACAAACGAGAGCCGTCACACCAAACATAACATTACATTAATTAATTATTGGGGCCAATTAGAGTAAGATTGTTGTCTACATGTAACATGTTAGTCGCACTCGATTTTTTCTTGGACTGTTTATAGTTTGATGTGTATAAAAGCTACTACATATATGTATCATAAAAAGCATAGTATAATCGGCCCATAATGTTCCCACTGCTGGCACACAGGCCTCCTCTCGATGAAAAGGAGTCGATGAGAAGGAGTAACGCGGCCAGGTGCGGGTTAGTATCATTATGTCACCTGTCTTCGAATTTCACCATGTTGTCCTTCACCGTTTCCGGAGCAGGGGTGGTAACTAATTGAGAGTACAGGCGTGATGGTATGTTTTTATGTTATGTCTTATGTAAATAAGTTACTGCTTTTTTTTATTATTTAACTAGCTTCTGCCCACGGCTTCGCCCGAGTGGTTTCTGTATCTACTTGAATATGTATGTATTAAACATATAAACCTTCCTCGAGAACCATGCTATCCATTGGTGAAAACAGCATGGAAATCGATGCAGGAGTTTTTGAGTTTATCGCTAAGAGCCAGGCAGACAGACGCGGCGGAGTAATTTTTTTTAATAATATGTAATGATATTGAATAGTGATACTTACATAGTTTTAAATATGACAACGCGCGAATATACCTACTACTGGTATTGTTGGTATCGAAAGGCTGTTGTTGCTAACAGGCGGCCAGTATGTTTCTTTGTCATCTTAGTACCAACAAAAAAACATGCCTAAGGCAGTGTAGTACTTTTTTTGTCAGACCTGGTCTCAGCTCAGCTGAGTTGATTGTTGGCTGTTCTTGTCGTCCGTGTGTTCGACAAGGCAATGAGGCAATTGGGCGGTAGTTATGTAATCTCGGCAGGACCAGGCGATTGGGAAAGTGCGACAAACATGGACTCTTAAGATCTGTAATATGTGTAATTGGATTATTTGGAAGTGTCTTTTTGTGTCTATTCGCCCACTATTATATGGGACTTAAACATACCGGCGAACGTACCTAAACGTTAAGCAAATTATTATATAAGAACTTGAAGCGTTTTCTGACACATGGCGGACGTTCAAAATTTTGAGATTTACGATTTTTATTAGTATAATAAGCACAATGTAATGCTTATTATACTATTTTTTACTTTACATGCAAAATATTTTTTTAATTAAAACAAAGAAGTTTTAGATTTCAGATTTTCAAAGAGGTCCCAAGAATAAAAATATTTTTTTATTCTTGTGACCTCTTTGATCGCAAATTGAAGAACCACCAGTGAATTGAACGCCTCTTTTAAGCATTGCTCTGTCTCAGACACTAGTTCAGTCCTACAGTCTCGGTTCATTCGGTCTCATTCAAATTAGCAGCCAATCCCAGCCTTATACAACACTAAAATATTCTGCGCATGTCGACAGCACGTGTAAGTCAAGTGTTAAATGATACTATTGTAGAATACTAACGACTATTTCCGAATTCTGCGCGCCTAGTAGGGAATGTGATGTAATACCTTGATACAAGGAGGCTGGCACTCACTTAGGTTCAGATTGACGCTTTGCATGGTAATAGTTTAATTATTTAACACAATGAAGGGGGATATTCTAGGGCGCGGAATTCAAATATTTTAAAATTTTCGTAAATTGTAGTAACGGTGGCGCCACACAAATTACCAGAAAATGTAAAATTTTCTCAATTGATTTTGAACTTAACTGTCAAAATTTTAAGGTTTAAAATTATTTTGAGAAATTTAATTTAACAATACATTTTTTTTTCTGATCTAGTATTCGTATTTAGGACCTCAATCTCAGCAGTCGCCTTTACAACCGCTTTATGTATTTAAGTAACAACTGTTATAGATCAATTTAATCCACTTCATAGTTTTTCCTTTTCTCCCAAAACTTGTGCGATAGGCACATTCTGCTCATTGTAATCGCATCATCCCTAGATAAGCCACTCTGGACCCAAACTAACGACACGTCAACTAGGGATCTCGACTTAGAAACCCCGAATCCGATAGAAAAACCCTTTGGTAGCAGATTTAAAGGCTAAACCAATTTAGTTCACGTAAACAATTTGCTGACGGCAATTTCTTTTCGTATAAGTGGGAGAGAAGAATTTATTTATGCATAATCACCTTGTAATATTCCCACTGTTGGGACACAGGCCGCCTCTCGGTGAGACGGAGTGGGCCGTAATCCACCACGCGGGCCCAGTTGGTAGATTTCATGTCTTCGAATTTTTGGTTTTAGGACATACCGGTTTTCTCATGATATTTTCCTTCATCGTTTTTGGTGCAGTGGTGTGTTACTTACGACCTACAACTCTTAAGTCGCTGCCGTTACCACTGGGCGGGAGGTCCTGAGTTCGATGCACACGTCGAGTAAAGCGTTATTGAGTTTTTCTATAATTCTCAGTAGCAGCTCGGAGTTTGGGTTTATGCCCGGTTAAAGGCAATAGCGTCGCCCACTATTACAGGGAACCTAAACATACCAGCGAACTCACCTCTGCTTCACCCTTCGGGAAAACAGACGTGATGGTGATATATATATATATATATATATATATATGACGTTTCCTTTAACAGCATTAAAAAAGCTAAAACTAAACTTGACAAAAACTAAAGCAAAATCCAGCATGTAAAATATTAATACAAATAGGTATAAAACATAGTTTACTCGGGCACGGACAACAAAAACAGGATGAGGGTGGACAGGGCATGGCGAGGGACGGGACAGGATGCTACGTCACTTAAATCAGGTGAGATCCCCATTAGTACGGGATAATGTGATAGGTGCTTTGTGTAAAACTCAGAGTTGTTGAAGAGAATCTGTGTCGGCGATTTTGTTTGTTTGTTTTGGAGAATAATATCAAGCAACCTGGGATCTCTTTACTGCAATTTACAATCGATACATAAACCTAACAGAAAATACCATCAAGCCTGTATTCCCCGAAGAATTAAGCAATGTCTACTCTATATACAGTACCACAGTTCGCTGGTATGTTTAGGTCCCATGTAATAGGGGGCGAGCCTATCACCGGACACATATCCGAACGCCGAGCTGCTACTGAGAAGTTCACAGAAAAACTTAATAACGCTGCTCGATCTGGGAATGGAATTAAGGACCTATAGCGTAGCAAACGCGCTAAGGACCACAAGACTAACGAGGCAGTTGTGTAAAATACAGAGTTGTTAAAAAGAATCTTTGTTTTGGAAATCAATATTGAGCAACTTGGAATATCTCTAGTGCAATTTGCAATTATTGATTCAAAAACATATCATCACATCTTTATTTCTCAAAAGGTAAAGCAGTGTATACTCACAGTTCGCCGGTATGTTAAGGGACCCATGTCCGAACGCCGAGCTGCTACTGAGAAGTTTATAGAATAACAATATGCTCGAACTGGGGATCGAGCCCAAAACCTCTAGCGTAGTAATCGCGCTTAGAACCACTAGACTAATGAAGCAGATTCAATGATGTATAAACATAACAGAACACTTACGTATTTACACAATAAAACAATCAATTACTTGTCATTTGAGTAGCCACAATCATTACACAGATACAACAATACAAACCAATCTAAAACTGTCCCAAGTATGAAGTAATTAAGAGTCACTAACGATTGTCACAAGTCAGCACGCGATCTCGGTGCTAATGGACGAAGCTATTTCCTAACTAATTGTCGCTTTGCTTCCTTGTTGTAAACTTTATTGTCTTTTATCATGTACATGTATCTTAACTAAACAAATTCATAAAAAGCACAGTCTTTAAGAACAGAAAATAAATTTTGCATACATCGTTGTGCGGAGGTGTACAAATGGTGTATTTTTTTAAAAGCTTACTAGTAATGTGGGTCACACATCACTAGTATTCTTGTTATCCCCCGCTAAGCTAAAATGCTTGTGTTACGAGTGGGTTCACGTCGGTAGTGCAATGGGTGGGTTTTGAACCGGCAACCACATGATCGCAAGTCCGACGCCCAAGCTATTAGGCTACCACCGCTTCAGAGATGTTCATTAGTACACCACAGTTTGCCGGTATGCTAAGGTCCTAATTGATAGACCTACTGCAATTAACCGGACACATATATATATTCAAACTCCGAGCTGCCACTGAGAATTTCATAGAGAAACCCAATAACACTGCTCTCGATAACCTTTCGCAAACCGTCACTCCATCTAGCCGGAGGGCCTCCTATCGGGCTGTATGATCGTGATTCGCAGTCGCCACTGGAAAATACGTCTACACCAACAATTGTCGGTTCTTCTACAGATATAGCGACTGCCACTTCAGCTTGCTAATCACTACTTCAAAATTCATCAAAAGTGGCACACCTAGTTACGTAGTTCTTCTACGCCATCATAATCATCATCCCATTACATTGTCCCAGTGCTGAGCACGGGTCTCCTCTCTTATCGAAAGAGATTAGGTTCTTCTCCATCACCGCTAGCTATTGCAGGTTGGCAGCCTTCGAACAGGCAAGAAAATCTCGTAATAATGGAATAGCTATTACATTATATATTGTGGTCGCATAGTATCTCCATACATTTAATATTCCCATGGTGTATTGCAGTCATAAGGAATAAAATTTTATGCATTCTTAAGCGCGTAGAATTTCATATATTTAAAGCCATATTTTTAATCATGCGCAGTCATAAAAGCGGGGTACTTACTTTCATATTTATTACGTGCACTGAATTAAAAAATATATCATAACGTTGACCTGAAATGATAGCTACACACGGTCCCGTTTATCCTCGAATACCAAAGATAAATCTCATGGATTTTTACAAAGAGACAACAGTTATTAATTTCCATTGGTCTTAAATTCTTAGCTGCATCATTAATTAAGTAGTTGTAAGCGGTCCTGGACGTCCTGAGTTCAGTTCCAAGGTCAAGCAAAGTGTAAGTAATTAGTAGTTTTATTAAATTCTCAGTAGGAGCTCGAAGTTTGAATTTGTGGCAGGCTTAAACATACTGACTAACTCTGTAGTAAATGCACCTCTACCTACCTACCCTTTAGGAACGCACGGCTACACATCAAGCTATACAAAACCAGTATAGGCTGGCCTTGAATTGTACGTAAAATATTTATAATGGGAGGTCAGTCTAAACTGGATTTGTATAGCTTGATGTGTAGCCGTATTTACCTAAAGGCGTGCGCCTACTCCTCTTCCTTATTTCCGAGAAAAAGGCGTGATGGCATATCATTATAGGTATACTTTGATTTAAGGTATTGATTGTTTGATTTGATCTGAGATCCTTCAGAAAGGTCAGGTGCGTAGTACCCGCAACCGGCGCATGTGTATGACAAGATGTATGAATGTGGACGAAGCAAAAGAAGTATGCAAGAATCGTAGCAAATGGAGTTCTGTAGTTTCTGCCTACCCCTATGGGGAAAAGGCGTGAGTGTGTGTATGTACTTTGATTTAATTTAGTAGTAGTAGTGTCAGTCAGTCAGTGAATGGTTTGTTTGCCGAATTTGTCATCTACCATCTAGTTTATCAAGCCATAATTTTGATGTAAGTTGGATGATAATTTTGACCGTGTGTAATCTACCTTCAAGTCCAGATATGCAGCCAATCTTGTTAGACTAGGAGTCGAGTCCAACAAACTTGGGAATAAGGTTAGAAGGTGTACGATGAGATAAGGTTGCCGGATAAAAACGTTGAAAGCAGGAGTAGCCCGGGCAAATATTTTCTTTAAATAGATGGATAGCTATGGACATACCTTTGCCCCGTTATTAGCCAGTATCCGTAACAAAAGTATAGGTAGAAAATTTCTTGTAGAAATAGATAGAATATATCTGCTTATGTCCTGCCTGTTATTAGACATTTAAAATCCCCCGAAAATGATATTTTCCCTTGATATTTAATTGTATCAGTTATTTTTAAAATAAACCAACATAACAAGACTAACAGCTAAACTATATTTATAAATAAAAGAAAAATTAAAAAAGGGCATCAAAAAACTCCTCCGCATCGCTATCAGCCGGGAGGGTGCCCAAAAGGCTGGCTGCATTGCCACGTTGTATGGCAATGCTGATTCTTTGAGCAAAGTATAGGCCACCCTTTGGGTCACTTGAAGCCTCGTTCAGTCGTTTGGCAATACCCTTAAAAAGGGATAGTGCGCTTGGACCCCATGGCCCCAGCGTTTCAACCCCAAACGGTTCGAAAATATAACAGTTAATTAAATTGTTATATTTTCGCCGCCGTTGCAGCAGCAGCACCAGCATTGCCCGCTGAACTAGGAAGATGCAAAAAATGCCGATGCCCGAAAATTGCATTGTATCTCGACTAGAGATGGGCGTCTACCCGGTAAGAATACGAACTTTGGGTAAATAATAATTAATACCAATTTTTACCTTCCCAATTATAATTTATACCGGGTAGAAATTAAAAAAAAAAACAAATAACATTATAATTTTCACATGTTTGCCAGCAGTTTCAGTGTTGCCATTTGTTGTACGGCTATTCTGTACTATCTTAAAATGGTACACGGCAATACATTAATTAAAGTAAAATAATTATGCAATTCTAATGTTCCAATATTAGTTTTCCAATACAGTTTTATCAAAAATATACTGTACCTACATATAAAAATAATAATTAAATGTACAGTGGGTTATAGCTGTTACCTGACCCACCGAGACCCCGCCGTCCCACCTAGGGCGGGTCAGGTTACAGCTATAACCCACTGTACATGTAGAGATAATAATATATTAAATTATTTATTTATTAAAAATATTGTTTACCCCTACGAATAAAATACCCAAACATCGGGTTTTTACCGGGTAGACGCCCATCTCTAATCTCGACCGATTTTCGTCAAACATAGCTAAGAACACTCCCGACTAATTAACTTTCAAACACAAAATCAAAATTGGTTCATCCATTCGGGAGCTACAGACACGTCAAATTACCCTTTCGTTTTTGCATCAAGGGTTAAAAATAACATTACAAAATGTTCCTTGTATTGATACTGATATTTTATCTTTAATGTACTAGTGCTTTATCGGGCTTCATACATTTCTGGAACATTTTGATACAATCAGCGCTATAGACCTGCCGAATGCGACAAGTACAGCCAAACTTTGTAAATTTTATTATTACGAGTATCACACTCTTTGTAATAAATGCACGCTCTACTTAGACTGCAGTCTAAGGTGCATGACCTATTTGTTTATTTAATTTATCGAACACCTTAAAACATAACGGCATATTACCTAAACAGCTGTGTTTTTCCTCAAAAGTGTGTGGTTTGTGCGTCACCCGTGACCGCATCACTTACGGGAACTACGCTTTAGTTACTCATTGAATATCTCTACGCGTTTCTGTCGGTGTTTCCTGGTGAATAACAAAGGATTTATTTGTTATTATTTATTTAGTCTGTTGATTGAGTTGTTGTTATGCTAATAACATACCATCACGCCTGTATTCCCCGAAGGGTTCGGCAGAGGTGTACGTACACCCACACTTCGCCGGTATGTTTAGGTCCCATGTAAGTAAAATCCAAGATGGAGTAATGATTTGCGAAAGGTTGCTCAAGGAAGCTGGATGCGAAAAGCGGAGGACAGGGTGAAATGGTACACATTAGGGGAGGCCTATGTCCAGCAGTGGACTATTATAGGCTGATGATGATGATGATGAAGATGAATATTGGGCGAGCCTATAACCATTATCCGGACACGAATTCAGGCTCCAAACAGAAAAACACCGCAATACCGCACCGCATCAATAACACCGCTCATCAACCTCGGAATCGAACCCATACCTCTAGGCATGGGGCAATGAGGCAGTTTTATTGTGGGTGATAAAATTTGTTAAAAAGAGTGCCCATGGAGATTCTTGCCGGATTCTTCTCCAAAGGATGAGCTTTTAACTATTTCTCTTGAAAACCTTATTTGAAACAAAAACATTTAATTTTGACCTTTGAACTTGACTTAACAAAACGCCGAAAACGAAATTGTAATAAAAAAAGACAAAGCTAAAACTACCAGGCACGCATAAACGAAAGGAGTGATCGAATCAAAAAACCCCTTAAAGCATTAGTCGCATGCAGCTAATTCCCTTGAATATGCAGAGTGGCTCGGTAATTGAATCGATAGTGCCCAGATGCTGCATCGCTATATATCTGAGTCTCCGAGATGACCAGTTGGCTGATATTGGATAAGATCGATGACCAAGTAAGTGCAAATTAGCAACTTTTTGCACTGCCAGCTATAAAACGAACCCAGTTTCTCCCGCTCAGCGGTTGCTACCACAAAACTAATGAAGGACTTTTAATTACCTTTGTAAGGAAATCATAATTAATATCATGTACCTACTTTAAAAATCATAATTAATATCATGTACCATACATACATACATATTGTCACGCCTGTCTCCCATGGGGGTAGGCAAAGACTAAGTATGGATTTCCACTTGCCATGATCCTGGCACACTACTTTCGCTTCATCTACATTCATTAATCTCTTCATGCGTGACCGTCGGTTTAAGGTGCTCGGAACCTGGCCTTTTTTAAGAACATACGCAATTTGGTTGCGGAACGTTCGCCATATATACTTGTTTCGTCAATCTCCGTTCATCCATTCTCTCTACATGACCAAACCATCTTTACATGCCTTTCTCAATGTTACTATACATCCTCTTTCACTCCAAAACGCTCCGTTATCACACTGTTTCTCACTCTGTCTTTCAGCGTAAACTTTTAAATCATAATTAATATCATTTACCTACTTTAAAAATAAAGTAAATCCATCACTCACTTAAATTTTATTTTCCCTGTAAAAGCCTGAAATAAAAAAAAATGTAGACTGTGTGTATTTAAATTACATTACAGGGAAATACCGTGTGGTTTTAGTCGGCAAAGTATTATCAAGTTCAAGTTCAAATACATTTGTAATACGAATAAACAGGTATACAAGAATCATAGCAAGTGGCATTTTAGACACCTTCTTTTGTGATCCGAAAATCGTCATGGATCAACCGTCACTTGATGAGGTGGTATTGTCTACTCTATTAGTACTAGTAGGTGTTTACTGATTAAAAACCGCTCTTGCATTCTTTTGCTCTATAGTCACGACTATACCCACGACCATGATAGGCTGTCGTCCAGGTAGCACCTAGGAAATAGTATAGTATAATATTAATAGAAGATGTATGTATGTATGACTGCCTCATTAGTCTAGTGGTCCCAATCGCGACTGCTACGCTAGAGGTCTTGGGTACGATCCCCAGGTCGAGCAAAGTGTAGGGTCTTTATATGAAATTTTCAGTAGCAGCTCGGAGTCTGGATTTGTGTCCGGTTGTTGGGAATAGACTCGCCCTCTATTACATGGGACCTAAAACAGACCGGCGAAAAGTGGGTGTACTTTAGTAAACCTCTACCTTACCCTTCGGGGAATATAGGCGTGATGGTATGTTATGTTATGTAGGTATGCTGGCACTCCCACTGTCCAAGGAATGTTGGACAGTGGGAGGAATTGGGACTCCGGCGCTCAACACTGACTGAATGAAATGCAACAGTATGCATACTGCTACTTAACGTCAATATTCTTTCGGAGGGTAGTACACACGGCTTTGTTGCTTTGTGGCATTTGTATAGCTTGATGTGAAGACATCAAGCTATACAATTGCCAAATCCAGTTTAAACTGATCTACTATTGTTAAGGCTTTCCGTAAAATTTAAGGCCAGCTTATACTGGATTTGTATAGCTTGATGTGTAACCGTGCGTACATCCCCATTTATTCCAGTGAGACACTCTATCGCCTGTATTCCCCGAAGGGTTAGGCAGAGGTGTACTAATGTACACCCACATTTCGCCGGTATGTTAAGGTCCCATGTAATAGGGGGCGAGCCTTTTGCTATTAAACGGACACAAAGCCAGACTCCGAGCTGATACTGAGAATGTCATAGAAAAACCCAATAACACTGCTCGACCTGGGGATCGAACCCAAGAGCTTTAGTTTCGCAGTCACGCTTAGGACCACTAGACTCTTGAGACAGTCTCTCTCTATACATCTTTTGAATATTTATGTTAATACTTTATTTTGTGCTTCGAAAAACACGGTTATTTTCGTCACACGGAACATAATAATTCGCTTCCATTTTCAATCACCCACTAAAACTTTAAGTCCACACACGTTCCGTATTTCGCGTCCATATCAATATTGTTTCAATACAAAATGTGGAATAATGCATTAAAATAATTAAATGTGCAATAAAATTAACTTCAAAGGGTTTATTTACGTCACCGAAGCGTTTTGTGTATGCTGACCGGTTTTTGGGTCAAGATTGCCGGTAGGGTTGGCAGGAACTTCGATTTTTTTATGTTTATTTATTTTTAGCCAAGAAACAATTGTTAACACACATTGTATTACAAAAAAACACGATCAAGTCGAAAAGTCTAGTATCACAACCATTTAAATGTCACCGCATGCACTATAGTTTAAGAGGTAAAAACAAAAACAACTTGACATAATATATCAAGATGTCAAATTGACTAGATAAAAAATAAAAAATATTAACACAAAATACAAAAGGATATAGGCACAAATTAAATCTTAAACTATCGGACGATATTTTGCAAAAGTATGAAAAGAAGACGAAGAAAGAAATTTAAATGATTTATTTACACGCACTAACATATAAAAGATATATTAAATAAAGGATTGTGAGCCAAATAGCCCAGTTCAACTGAAAACCAGTCCAGCTGCCTGGCGCTAGTTTTAACCGAATCTTAAAAAGTATAAGCTAAATGTGCTCTGCGAGACACAGAGTTTTTGTGCTAAGAATCCCATACCCAGACTGACCATAGCAAGTGCAACTTAACCTTGAAGATCTATTAATCAGCGTAGTTGTTACTAAGTCACGAGTTCCTCCACTGTCCTTCAATATAAAATGTAAAAGAAATGTCTTTTACCTTAGAATACTTCTTAATAGAATTAAGATTAAATAAAGTTAAAAATAAAATGGCTCTCTGTTTGACGAGAAAACGTCTAGACAATTGAAAGTAATAATTTCTTTTTTTAATAAAAACCTTTTTGTTATCTTTAAATTGTTTTTAGGGAGGTTACAAGACTTTTCTATTTGCGTACCTACTCCTAAAAAAATTGCCTTTACCTGCTTATTTTCTTGGGACTTTTTTTTTAATAAATTGAGTATTAAGATGAAAATATTTCAGCTGTTTGGAATCTCTAAGTGGTATCTACTTGCAAATACATACATATGTACCTTTACCTCTGTAGTTCCCGCAGGGTTAGACAGAAGTGTACAATCTCCATTGTACACCAGGTTACCCAGGTTCTATGATCCCAGGTCCCATGTGATAGGGGGCGAGCCTATTGCCATTAACCGGGCACAAACTCAAACTCTGAGTTACTACTGAGAATTTCGTAGAAAAAACCAACAACACTTTGCTCGACCCGGGAATTGAAACCCAGGACCCCTAGTGTAGCAGTCGTATTTAGGACCGCTAGACTAATTAGGCAGTTTAACAAATAATTATGTTAAGTATTATTTTATAAAAAATACTTTGTCGAAGAAATGTTCAACCCTCAGATCAAAGTTAAGATGGAACTTTGCGAACAAAGAAGTGAGGCCGGCTAAAACTACGCCTAGCTAGTCGAGCTTTCGATAGCTTGATAGCTCGACTGGCAAGTAAGGCGTAGTTTCGGCATTGTTATTGTAAAGTTGTGTTTGTAAACGGCTAGGCGTAGTTTTAACCGGCCTCACTTCTTTGTTCACAAAGTTCCATCTTAACTTTTTATTTGATCTGAGGTTCAACCCTAGCTAAGCTGCAAGCGGACGTGGATTGTCAACAAGAATAATGTGTCAGTTAAACGTAGGTCCATCTTACACACACAGCTGCAAAACACTTACAATAATAATTGTGGGAAAATTATGTTAGTGTGTGTGTAAGAAAATGTATGAGAGATTATGTATGTGTTGAATTATGGTATCAGATAGGAAACATGTTGGTTTTTCAGTCAAACAAAAAACAAAATCGGTTCATCCGTTCAGGAGCTACGATGCCACTGACAGACACACAGACACGTCAAACTAATAACACCTCGTCGTTTTTGCATCGGGAGTTAAAAATGTACTCAAGAAATTCTAGCTACAACAAGTACCAACAAAATAGACTATCGACTAATATTTTTTTATGGTCCCATACAAAAGTTGAAAATAAATAGAGGCGAACCACAAAAACAAAATTAAAATTCGTTCAAAAATAATAAAGTTTTATGGGGATAAGCATTTTCATTTTATGCTAAACTTAGAGCGCACGGCTTGTGACGTCACAATCCGATATGCCATACAATTCCTATATTAACACTGTTTTGCGGGACAGGCACAGAGCATCCCCCCAAAGACTTTAAACGCTTATATCTTAGAACTTTGTTTTTTTTTCAGTATACGTCTTATATTTAATTTTATTTTACAAAAGGCCTATTATTTTCAATAAATTCAACATCCGTCAACTACCTTATTAAAACATCTATAAGTAATACGAAATCAATATCCTTGTTTTATACAATAAATCAACAAGGTTCGAAACAAAAACATGTTTTCGAAACATAAACTTTGTATCCAAAGTCGATCGATATGAACCCGGAATATTTTATATTAAAATAACTTGGCTAAGTACAAAGTTCTAAAAGTACGCCCAACTTTTAATTTTCCTTGTAGAACTTAGGTTTCTTCATTGTGGCGAGATCAATACTTATTATGAGATTGTACACAAAACAGCTAAATATAAAAGTTCCATTTTATTTATGTTTAGAGAAAATTTCACGTAAAATAGGTAACAAATAACAAGCCGTAGATTGTTCATTTCAAACAGGAATTTGAGTAGATAGTTAATTAGTAGGTTATAATAAATAACGTATGTTGTTTAGGATTAATATGGCTTTCATAATAATGGTGAAAAATCGGTTCAGTAATAAGTATAAGTATAAGTTCCAAATAAATGTTACCTCTTATTTTTTAAATGGTCAATGAGTATACAGCCCCACCCGCCATAGCCTATATACTTTTCCAACACCGAAAACAAGCATTTTTTTATTCTTTGGAGAGTTTAAATTATTTTAACATTGAGGTGCGCTAACCTGGGGCTTCATTGTACAAATTTACAGCGCTATACGTTTTAATATCAATTCTGTTTACCAACAATCGATTCTCATTATTAAGTAAAAATATCTTGCCGACGAATCCATTAATATACTTATTTGTAGCTTTAACTGCTCGTTGGTCTTGTGGTCCCAATCGCGACTGCTACGTTAGAGGTCTTGGGTTCGATCCCCAGGTCGAGCAAAGTGTTATTGAGTTTTTCTATGAAATTCTCAGTAGCACCTCGGAGTCTGGATTTGTGCCCGGTGAATGGCAATAGGCTCGCCCCCTATTACATGGGACCCAAACATACCGGCGAACTGTGGGTGTACATTAAGTACACCTCTGCCTAACCCTTCGGGGAATACAGGCGTGATGGTATGTTATGTTGTAGCTTTAATAAAGTACGAAAACGATTGAAAGCTGGCATCTAGAAAGCGTTTGATAATCTTGTTTATTTTTAAATAAATTCATTATTTAAAGTAAAAAGCTGAAACTTTGTGAAGTAAACTTGTCCTTGTTTATTAAAAACTTTCGGTGCTTTAGCTAATTTTAGTTGAAAGTTTTTGTGATAAAAGTTGCCGTGTGAAAACTATTTTAATAACATTGAAGCCGTTTAAGCCTAGGAACCCAAAGCTTTATTCCAACATGACATAACATCACATAAGAATCGTCCAAGGATTAGACGAAATTTCGCTGTTTATTTTTAGGCCCCAAGATAAAGGTGGCTAGCCTATTGCCATTAACCGCAAATAATTTTAAACTCCAAGCTGCTAATAAAAATTTCATTGAAAAATTTAAAAACACTTATCACATGGTAATTGACCCCAGGACACGCGTTCAGCAGCCGCTTTTGCTACCACTAGGCTAACGATGAGAGATTAACTTTGAACCTAGTTAACTAACAAACCAGTTCCCTTAAATGTTAATTAGAACCGTGCTTGTTACCGACTCACTAATCAGCTTTCATTAGTTCGGGATTACAAACCCGGTTTATTCCGGGCATGGATAATCGAATACTGTTTCTGACCCGATTCAGTAATGTAACTAATTACAATGGTAAATTATTATTTATATACCCTTATGTATATAAATAATAATTTACCAAGCTCTATTTAAGAATGAGTCCTTACTTGGAAATGGTTTGTACCGATTTTCACTTTTAATTATTTATTATTTTAGTTTAAAGTTTGGAAGTAAACACACTGGATTGCAGGTTTGACTTTGGTGTGATACAAAAAGGTATTTTGATGGCTTATATAAGAGAAATTCACCCTTCACTGCTCTAAAGGATCTATTTCAATAGTTTTGTTGACATAAACGTCCTCTGAACAAAGCTAAGGGCCGAAGATTCGAGGTCAATTCTGCAAATTTGGCATTTAAAGAAACATAATGCTAAGCTTGCCTAAATCACTACATAGTATGAAACAAAGTCGCTTTCTCTGTCCCTATGTCCCTTTGTATGCTTAAATCTTTGAAACTACGCAACGGATTTTGATGCGGTTTTTTTTATAGATAGAGTGATTCAAGAGGAAGGTTTATATGTATAATACATACATATTTTAGTATAGAAAAGCCAATAAACCACGCGGGCGAAGCCGTGGGCGGAAAGCTAGTACGTAATACATTTACAATCTTGCATCCCTAAATTCGTAATTCTTTTTAAGCGGTAGTAGCCTAATGGCTAGGGCGTCAGACTTGCGATCATGTGGTTGCCGGTTAGAACCCCACCCATTGGACAACCGACGTGAACCCACTCGTAACACAAGCATTTAGCTAAGCATGAGAGGTTAACAAGATTACAAGTAATGTGCGACCCATGCAGCTTCAAAAATGAATCTACTGCATAAATTAATAACAAAGTTTGAAATCGTGGATCATTGAATTGAATCGCAGAATATTGCTTTGAATAGCAAAATATTTTTTTTTATTAATAAATCCGATTCATTAGCCACAATACATGATGCGTGTTTTTTTCGTTACCTACTTATCAAAGTCGTTCTCAACAAAGAAAGCTTCCCTACTTTATAGTTCGAAGGCGTGCTACTATTTATTCCCCCTACTTCTGAATCCTATTTATTGGATCAGTAGGGCTGCCCTCCATTTGAAATTTATCCGGATTTATCCTACTTTGAAAGCCTTAAGTGCATGACGCATTTGGGATGTGGGTGGGCCAGATGTTGTGTATTTCGAACAAATTTTTTTTTTTTTGCACCAGCAGGTCTCATGAAATTATCTGTAGCAGCTCGGAGCCTCGATTTGCCCGGCTAATGGCAATAGGCTCGCCACCTGCCTATTACATGGGACCTAAACATACCAGCGAATTGAGGTTGTACATTAAGTACAGTGGGTTATATCTGTTACCTGACCCACCCTAGGTGGGACGGCGAGGTCTCAGTGGGTCAGGTAACAGCTATAACCCACTGTACACGTCTGCCTAACCCTTTGGAAGAATATATTGGGTATGTTACCTTGATATTTCTAATCCGAAAAATCAGTTATTGTCATGTTTATCCGGCAGAGGCCGTATCTCATGTTGTTCTTAATATAGGCTTCTTTGTAACCTGACTAGAACAGATATTAATATTTATTGTTATTCATTTAAATGTAATTCACAACTTTCTCTTTCTCTTTGTGGAACGCAATAAATGAATGAATACTGAATACTTTTTATCCTATTTTGTAACACTCTTTTTGTGAAAGATAAATCAATAAATAACCCGGAAGACCGCACAGCCCTAAGTCAGACACATTCTTGCAGCGTTCGTACTTTGCTGAGGATAGTTTAAAATCCCCTTCTTATCTGCTTCTTATGTAAGTTGCCGGGAAATTACGTAGCAACGTTGTGAGGTCAATGACCGAATGAACTTAACTACTTATCAGATTTCTTTTACTACAATGTCCAAAGGGTTTGTGGCTAAGGAATACGTTATACGACTGCTTCATTAGTTTAGTCGTCCTAAGCGCGACTGCTACGCTAAAGGGTTCGATTTCCAGGTCGACTACCTAGTATTAATGGATTTTTCTATGAATTTCTCAGTAGAAGCTCCGAGTTTGGATTTGTGCCCGGTGAATAGCAATAGGCATGCCCCCTATTACATGGGACCTAAACATACTTGTGAAGTGTGGGTATACCTCTGCCTAACCTAACTCTGACTATGGTGATGGTATTTTATTTAATAATTTATATTTACCATATTTAAGTAGATCTTTTAAAGATACTTTCATCAAGTCAATATTGTAAGTTTTTTATAAAGTACTAATATCTGTCAGTATTTTTTTTAAAAGCAATCCACATTGCATTGCAATTTGGGACAATACTAGCATTATTATTAACCCCTCGTGCTAAGATACATGCTTGTGTTACGAGTTGGTTCACGTCGGTAGTGCAATGGGTGGGTTTGGAATCGGCAACCACATGATCGCAAGGCTGACGCCCTAGCCGGCTACTGCACCACTTAGCATTTGCATTAGATTGGTATGACAATGATGTAAGCTTTAATACGTTTTTTTTTTTTATGAAAGGCGTATGTACCTATGTATTGTTTTAATGCAAATTTACTTACAAACGGAGTATTGTTCTCTTTCGACGGTACTTTGTCCAAAATGTTTTCAACTCCTTACCCTGAAAAAGAAAGGTGTAATGAGTAAACAATAACACAATCTTGTTATCTTTTAGTATTTTTAGTCATTTTTCATGCAATTTTCTTCACTAAAAAAAACTCCATGTAATGGGGGGCGAGCCTATGGCCATTAACTAGATACAATTCCAAACTCCAAGATGCTAATGAGTATTTCATAGAAAAACTTAATAATACTTTTGCTCTACCTGGGACTTGAACCCAGGACATTTAGCATAGCAGTCACGTTGAGAACCACTATCGTAATGAGAATATAGTACCCTTAAAATGCCATTTGAAATTAACACGAAATCCTAATCTACCCACATACGCCCACCATCCATGTTCGTTACTGTAGGAAAAACCTGGTAATTGTCCAAAAGACATGTTGACAACGGAACAAGTTGTGTAACAGAACCAATTAGTGTAATTTGTGGGCAAAAGGTCAAGCTTGTAGGTACCTGCACTGCTGTAGGTAGTGCAGTGATAGCCTAGTGAAGTGCAGTGATAGCCTAGTGATATGACCATTGGACTGCCAAGTCAAAGGTCTCGAGTTCGAATCCAAGGCACGCACCTCTGTCTTTTCGAAGTCATGTGCGTATTAATAATTAATTATCACGCGCTTAAACAGTGAAGGAAAACATCGTGAGGAAACCTGCATGCCTGAGAGACTTTCTTGACGGCATGTGAAGTCTGCCAACCCGCAGTAGGCTAGCGTGGCGGACTATAGCATAATCCCTCTCGTTCTGAGAGGAGACCCGTGCCCAGCAGTGGGACAATGTAATGGGTTGATGATGATTGTAGGTACCTACGCCTCTTATTTGTGATAAGATTTAGAGCAGTCACCACTTTTTTAGGGTTAGGCTAGTTATACTCTTTAGTACCTTATATTAGTAATTAGTTTTATACATAGACTGCCTCATTGGTCTAGTGGTCCTAAGCGCGACTACTACGCTAGAGTTTGGTTCGATCCCCAGGTTTAGCAAAGTGTTATTGGGTTTTTCTATGAAATTCTCAGTAGCAGCTCGGAGTCTGGATTTGTGCCCGGTTAATGGCAATAGGCTAGCCCTCTATTACATGGGACCTAGACATATGGAAGAAGAAAAAGAAGCGGGTTATAATATATATCTTAATTTATAATATGTAAGTATATTGATGGCATAGGGTAAGGTAATTACCGGGCACAAAACCAACTCTGAGCTACAACAAATTGAATAATGAACATTACTCAAGCTGGGAATCAAATCCCACGCCCAGCAGTAGCACCCGGTTATCACTCTGGTATGATTCCGCAGGAAACGGCAGACGGTGGCGACGGACGGCGACAACATAAGGCAAAGTAATGCAGTTTGCCGTCACGGTACATGCCGACGCCATTTGCCGCTGTCTTTTTATTAGCAATAATATCAGTAATTAAATCTACCTCATTACTCTAAATGGTCCCAATCGCAACTGATACGCTAGAGGTCTTGGAATCGATCCCCAGGTCGAGCAAAGTGTTATTGGGTTTTTCTATGAAATTCCCAGTAGCAGCTCGGAGTCGGAACCTTTCGGGGAATACAGGCGTGAAGGTATGTAGTTTTCTACAACCCGAATTTGCACAGACTGATTTGACATAAAGTCTTCATTATCCCTCATTTGTCTAGTGGTCCTAAGCGCGACTGCTACGCTTGAGGTCTTAGGTTCGATCCCCAGGTCGAGCAGTGTTATTGGGCTTTTCTATGAAATTCCCAGTAGCTGCTCGGAGTCTGGATTTGTGCCCGGTGGCAATAGGCTCGCCCCCTATTACATGGGACCTTTTCATACCAGTGCAATGTGGGTGTACTTTAGTACATCTCTGCCTAACCCTTCGGGGAATACTGGCGTGAAGGTATGTATGTTCATTATCCCATATTGGTGAAAATATGTACAGCAGTTTTTGAGATTAGTCCGAACAAACATAAATTCAGTTCGGAAACGGGGATCTTAATTTATAATATGTATTTTGCAGTTGTGGTCTAGGGTAAGCCTATTGCTGGGCACAAAAAAAAAACCTGAGCTACAACTAATTCCATGAATAATGAACACTGCTCAACCTGGGAATCAAATCCCACGCCCAGCAGTGCGATTCTGCAGGCAACGGCAGACGGCAGTGACCGATTGCGAATTTTTTTTTCAGTATTCAGATTTTGATGTTTAAAGAATCATCTTTTGTACCTACATAATTCATTCATAGATCCTATTACAAGAGACGCCTCTAAAGCCATTCATCACTTTTCGCCAAAGCATTTTTTATTACGAAAAGCAATAAAAGTCCTTGGATACCGATAATTAATTATCGTCTGCTTTCAATGTTGAATTTAAAGGTAGATTGATAACGCGTCGGAAAAAAGGTATAAGGTTATGCTATATCGGAAGCGAAGAGCGATACGCGTTAAGGCGCTATTAGCCAAGCCTGTAGTATGCGCATCAGTCAAGACTCAAGTTGGCTGGCTACAAAGTTGTAATGAATTTATTTTCATTTCAAACTGGCTTCCTACTACTAGCAATATGTCCACTGACATCTTTCTTAAAAAAAAACTTTCTTAAACAAATCTATACCTAAGCAATATATTTTGCCACTGATATTTTATTAGTAACATTTTTATTTAACTTAGCTTATAATTTATATACAATGTATAATAGTCTGTTCAGCCACTTCTGTTCAGCATAAGCTCAAGTAACCAGGTGGTCTCGTGCCAACTAAATAAAAAAAATCTAACCTTCGAAATGAAGAAGAAAAATACGGATTTTCCATTAAAAACCCATGTCAGGGACAATTAAAAATAATATCCCTTATTGTATTGAAATGCTACAGTCGAATGAAATTTTTGGAGAGTGCGAAAAATCCTTTACGTATTCCCGCCTCATGGAATAATAAAAACCGCGCCGCTCATGCGTCCGCTACGCTACTCGGTCTCTGTGCCGCAACGTCTCAAAAGTGATATTTCTTCATCAATGTAAATTTAATCAAAGCGATATAAATTATGGCCGTTAATTATATCAGTGTTTAAGGATCAAAGGAAAGCTAAGTTTAATGAGTCTACAAAATTGGTTGGCGAAGGAACATAATTAAGTTACTATTTTTTTCAAATTAATTGCATTTTTATAGCAAAATTATTTCTTTAATATTCATTTGTAAAAAAATATATTAAAGTAACGTTATGGAAAATTATTATAATTTTAGGTTGTTAATTATTCCTATTATTCCTGCCTATTATTCGTCTCAGTGCAGTCTCGGTGCAGTGATAGCCTAGTGATATGACCATTGGACTGCCAAAGTCAAAGGTCTCGAGTTCGAATCCAAGGCACGCACCTCTGACTTTTCGAAGTCATGTGCGTATTAATAATAAATTATCACGCGCTTAAACGGTGAAGGAAAACATCGTGAGGAAACCTGCATCCCTGAGAGATCTTCTTGATGGCATGTGAAGTCTGCCAACCCGCAGTAGGCTAGCGTGGTGGACTATAAGCCTAATCCCTCTCGTACTGAGAGGAGACCCGTGCCCAGCAGTGGGACAATGTAATGGGTTGATGATGATTATTCGTCTCATTTTAAGAATCTCTTCGTATTTTCCTTTCGTCTTAAATATGAAATATTTTTATTGGTTTTAACATAAGTCCAGATCCCTCTATTAACTACTTATAAAGTTTATGTTGTTATTGTTGCTGTCTAAATAAATTAAATAAATTGTTGCCTCTTCGCAATGACGTCACCAATACATAGTTATATAATTCAGATATAAATAATAAATCGTCAAAAAACCTCAGGGATGTCACGTCTACAGGGTTCATAAATTTAGCATCGGAAATTATTTGTTGCGTCCCTGCGAGGGTTAGCGTATTAAGGCGCTGACAACACCCAAATAGGCATATTTTAAACAAGTTTTTAGCCAAATCCATAAAGTTTGTGACAGCGAAAAAAATGTATGTTAATCTTGAACATATTCCGGAGAAAACTGTTGCTTTGAAAACACGTTTTTGAAAAGTTTTCTCGATCCAAAAAAATTGTAAACTAACCTCTTAAAACGAATTCTAAACAAAAATATCTGTATTACTAAGCAATGCACGTCGATAAATTAAGTTTTTTTTTAGTAATTAATTGTTTTATGGTTTTGTAAAAAGCTGCGAGTGGCTGCGAGGGTCGCATCACCGCGCTTCTCTTTCTTTTCTATGCAATCCGACAGTGATCGCATAGGCGTGCTGCTAGACGGACCTATGTCGCTTCGCTCCGCGCGCTATCCGTTCATTACGTATTTTGTTGTTTGACAATTTCAAACATAAACATACCTCAAAACATATTACATATGTCTTTTTGTATTTTTTAGGTATTTTTTAGGCATTTTTCATTATTAAGTTATTTTAGTGGAGGAAAAATACGACATGCGGGCAGGATTCGAACGTGCATCTTCTGGTTACGTACACCAGACGCTAAGACCGCACATGTATTTAGTTCCCAAATAAGATTGAAAGGCGTAAAGACATTGGTAAAGGATATGGTTGAACTATAACTATAGTTCAAATATAAATAAAGTTCTAAGTAGTAAAAATATTTGCTGTAGAAATGGAAAACGTACAAAAATGCCAGCCCAAAAAGCGCTTTTATACTAACAAACAAAAACATGTCATGAAAGTAATAAAAAACAAAAATTTTTATAGTGTCATAATTATGTCATATTGGCAAAACAGTTACACGAACAGTAATGAAACTATACGCTATTTGCTACAAAGGATACCGTAATTCGTCTAAATTGGTAGTGTTCGGTTGGCCTAGTGGTAATTGCCATGATTGAGAATTCGGAGTCTCAAGTTCGATACCTGTTGGTGACAAGTGCAGTTTATTATTGTTGTGATCTTTTTTATTTTATTTTAAGTTTTTATAATAATTATTAATATATTTCCTAGAATTATTTCATTTTAATTACAGTAAAAAGAGACGTTTACTTTTACTTACTTAATATGGCAAAAAGCTATTAAGTATAGAAAATATTGTACTATTTTTTGTTGCTTGTATTATTCAATAGCATCCAGAGATAAAAAAAATATAGTACCCGGAAACTCCGAAAGTCAAGAAAAATATTTTTAAAGCCACGGGAAATCATGAGAAATAGATTTTTATTTATTTATTTCAGGCAACGGAGCCCATGTATATATAATACTATAATACAATACAATAAATCTTAAACTAATAACAAATAAAATATCAAACATTGTACCTACATATAAAATAAGAATAAACACTATTTCTCACGAACAGTTAGCGTCGTGTGTAGCGCGGTGTCCGGTAGGCGGCCTCGCACAGTGGAACGAATGTATGGGAGAGGTCGGACATTCGCACCTCAAACATTTTTTTTGAATTTAAAAAACTAATTATGTACGTACTTGACTATCTCATGCCTTCAGAATTTGTTCTGACAAATTTTCTCCTATCTCTCGTATTTAAGGAGTTATTTGAACATTTATGAAATTTCACCAAGAAAATGACTTTATTGATCACTCTAATTTCTGATTCCGGCCTTGTTGTGGTCTTCGCTAATATACTACACATATCAAGAGCTGCATTTACTTTTAAGACACACGGTGCGCCAAACGTGCACTTTAAGAGATATAGGATAATGAAACATATATATTTTTAAATTTTCTTATAATTATGTTTACTTCGATTTATTTAACCGTAAATAGGCATATTGCCTATTTACAGTCAGAGGATATATATGTGTATTTAGATTTAAACGAACATAGCGTTTCAAAACACAAAATATGTATTGTAACGGTTTTCACTATCATACTACGCATATCAAGAGCTTTATTTAGTTCTAAGACACATGGTGCGCCAAACGGGCACTTTGTGAGTTATAAGGTAGTTTATATTTATTACAAGAAAAAATATATTTTAGTTTAATTGATTTCTCATTAGACGTACTCGTCAAAAACTTCGAGAACAGAGTTCCCAATAGATATAGAAATGGGCGCGACATGGGCATTCGACATGATTTTTGTCTTGGCCATGTTCATCGTAAGACCCACTTGTTGGGAAACTCTGTCGAGGTCATTGAGCATTGTGCTGAGCTCTTGCAGCGATTCTGCGATGACTAAAATATCGTCGGCAAATCGAAGGTGAGTGATATACTCGCCATTTATGTTAATGCCAAAAGCCTTTCCATTTTAGAAGCTTGAAGACATCTTCCATTGCAGAGGTAACCAGTTTCGGGGAAATAACATCACCCTGTCTAACACCTCTCTGCAAGCAGAGATTGCAGCACCGGCCAAGTTTCAATCGAATCAAAGGCTTTCGCATTGTCCACAAACGCTAAGCATAGTGGCAGATTAAATTCCTCGGTCTTCTGTATAATCTGCCGCAGCGTAGTATGTGGACTATGGTACTAAAACCTTTTCGGAATCCGGCTTGTTCGGGAGGCTGAAAGTCATCAAACCTGCGCTCGAGACGATTCGTGATAACCCTGGAAAACAACTTATAGACATGGCTCAGAAGCCAGATTTGTCTATAAATCTTTAATAAGGTGTTATCACCTTTTTTAAAGAAAAGCACCACCTGGCTTCTGTTCCATCTGGGACAAACTGTCCAGTTAAGTAGGTCCAACTCCGAAAAGGAGGTCACTCATCGAATCCGACTCGGCTGGGCAGCGTTCGGGAAACTTCGCAACGTCTTTTCGTCGGGATTACCGCAGTGCCTTAAGACAAAAGTCTTTTACCAGTGTGTGTCACCAGTGATGACCTATGGCACAGAAACGTGGTCTCTCACTATGGGCCTCATAAGAAAGCTCAAGGTCACTCAGCGAGCTATAGAGAGAGCTATGCTTGGCATTTCTGTACGCAACCAAATCAGGAATGAGAAGAACTAAAGTTTTCAACACAGCTCAAAGGATAAGCAAGCTGAAGTGGCAGTGGGCGGTGGTCAAAGAAAAAATTCAGTGCTATCCAGCCAAAGAAGATGTTACAATAACAGAAAGCTCTGCAAAAATCAAATAGTATGCCCTGATGGAACACACTACGATAAGACTATAAGTTTTTAGAAACCCCTGTTTCGGAGTTTTTATAGAACATCTGGCCAAAATATTTATAGTGAAAGACGAGTGAAAATAACTGATCCAATCTGTCTAGTAACTTTTAAGAGTTAATTAGAAGGAAACCAAAAATATAAAGATATTTACAAATATGGCTTGAGTTCCCTACACGCTCGGATTCGTTCAATGGAATTAAAGCATCGAGCCGGCCCTATTTAAGGAACCGATTCTTTCGGTTCCGAAGTCAAGCCGGAACCGGGTACCCGGTTTTTTCGGTTCTTTAGTTTTTTTGATAAATTCAAGTGAAAAAAGTTGATAAGCTGTGTTATCTTTCTTTTATATAGATTTTCTACTATCAAAACGAACAATGCCCTAAGTAGGAAGCTTTTCTCTGTTTGAAGGTTTTCAAAATATCATTTATTTTATTATTATTATTTTCAAAGTCTCTGCTTTACTCGTCGGAGAACTTCCTCATTCGTAACATTTCAAACGCCTCTATACGTTTCCTGAGATCTTCTTTAACCGTCAAAGCCTCCCATCCGTATAGAAGGATGGGCCAGATAGAACAGCGAAGCATTCTAATACGCAAAAAAAGATTGAGGTTACGGTTGCAGAGAACACGCTTCATCCTGTTAAAAGATCTGCTACCGATTTCGATACGGGTTTTTATTTCCTGCTCACTCTCCCTAGATGCATTTAACCACGTACCAAGGTATTTGTACTTTTTTACCTCCTCAAATTTGTGTCCATTAACAGAAATACACGTGTCTGGATATTGCGGTTTGGCTGAACCGACCATGACCAAGTAGGTTTGAGTTTGGCCTATCTCCTTTACATTCTTGGATTTGCTTTTTCGAATATTTTGTTCATCTTTCTTACAGGATGGATGTTAAGAAGTGGCAGGTTAGGTCGGATGATGAGAAGAGACAAGTAGCAGATAGGAAATAGTATGTTCAGAATGAGTTTAGACGTAGATTAGGTTTAATAGTAAATTTTTTTTCTTATCAAGTGCCTAAACACAAAGTTTCAGCGTTTATCTTCAACAATGACAAACTCCTATACAATTTTTCATCCCTTATTACAACCCCTTTTTTACGACAAAACGTAGCTTATATCCTTTCCCAAGGTCTAATCTATTTCTTACCAAATTTCATCAAAATCGGTTCCGAGGTTGGGCTTCAAAGCGTGACTTTGTTTGGAGTTCCATATGAACTTTCATCCCCTATTTCATTCCCACATAGGTTAAAATTTTAAAAACACTGGAACAAATTTTTACTTCTTATCATGTGCCTAAAATCAAAGTTTCATCGTTTTATCTTCAACAATGACCAACTCCCATACAAATTTTCATCCCTTATTTTAACCCCTTTTTTACAACAAAGCGTAGTTTATATCCTTTCCCAAGGTCTAGTCTATTTTTGTTCCAAATTTCATCATAATCGGTTCCGGGGCTAAACTTGACTTTGTTTGGACTTTTAAACGAACTTTCATCCCCTATTTCATCCCCACACAGGTCGAAATTTCAAAAACGGTAAAACTAATATTTATTTATTTCTTATCAAGTGCCTTAATATAAAGTTTCATGGTTTTATCTTGAAAAATGATGAACTCCCATACAAACTTTCACCCCCTATTTCAACCCCATCAAGACTATTTTTTGTAATAAAAGGTAGCCTATGTCCTTTCTCAAGCTTTAGTCTATCCCAGTACCAAATTTCATCAAAATCGGTTGAGTGGTTTAGGCGTGAAAGACAGACAGACAGAGTTATTTTCGCATTTATAATATTAGTAGAGATTTAGTATAATTTAAATTAGGTTGATTGTTGTAGTTAGTTGTGGTTATGTTGACGTTTGAAAATAAGATGTTAGTTTTAGTTTTCTTGTCTTTTGTTGTACATAATATGTATAATATATAAAAGAATACATATTTAATGATAACCCTTTCATGAATAGCTTTAATAATATGATAATCACATGTATTTCCGAACGAGGGAGAATAAATCTCAAATATTGATAATTTAAATTTATATTGAACAATACATATAATTTTTTATTATTTACCCTTCAGAAAAAATCCTATTTAACAAGTATAATAAAGTAAGGTAGGTATTTATGACCTCGCTTGTAGGGCACTTGGACCACCGTGCGCAGGCGGAATCTTGTTTGTTAATAAAATAAACTCATAAGTACCTGTTACGTTTGCCCAGAGATATTATGGACACTTACAATTGTATAGAAATATATAATACGCAAACATTATATACTAATACAATTTTTGTAGGGGAAAACCACCTTATTTTAAAGTCGGTTTAAAATATATGGGTCTAGCTCAGTAGGTCCCCGCATGTGGAATTAGGAGTAGAAAATGATTACGTTCAATAATATTATTGAAAGTAATCATTATTATTGTCTTATTATGACTGCCTCATTAGTCTAGTCGTCCTAAGCGCGACTGCTACGCTAGAGGTCTTGGGTTCGATCCCCGGGTCGAGCAAAGTGTTATTGGGTTTTTCTATGAAATTCCCAGTAGCAGCTCGGAGTCTGGATTTGTGCCCGGTAATGGCAATAGGCTCGCCCCCTATTACATGGGACCTAAACATACCGGCGAAATGTGGGTGTACATTGGTACACCTCTGCCTAACCCTTCGGGGAATACAGGCGTGATGGTATTATTGTATAATGGTATGTTATATATAAATAGATAATATTATACAAAAAACAAACAAATGAATAGTGTATTTAAAAATAATGAAAGTTTTGCTAGTATAAGTAGTGTGGGTTTTTATTTTCTTTAAATTTAGGTATAGTGTTTTTAATTCATTTTAAATAAAGTTGCATATAATAATTAATATTATAATAACTATTCATACTGTTCTAATTTGTTTCTAGTTTTTAGTACAGAGCAATAAATACAACACAGCGCCATCTATTGACTCATTGTTCATTATTGATTTTGTTTCTTATTTGATAGTTCGCTTCATTACCGTCGGTTTAAAAAGGAGCGCTAGATAATCGGAGCAATAGTAGGCGTGGCCAAAATACCGAAACGTCGATTTCTGTTAGCTGTTGTCAGCGCCTTAATAGGTGATTCTTGGCAACGGGTTGTATCTCCTTTGGGTATCTGCTAGCTTGGTACCTACCGATGATACGTGGGAATAAATATGGGATTATTTTAAAGAGGTCCGAAAAAGGTCAGAGCTAAAAATATGAAAAAGGAAGGACCTGTCTTTTTCGATTTGATATTCAATCCACTGGGACATACGTCGAATCCTTCATGAGGTTGAATTTATCTTTCACAATTTATATTATCTTATTATTGTTTAAATATTAATTAGTGAAAGATTAATTAATTATAATATTGTTTTTCCTAAGAAATATTTTATATATGCACGTCAACAAGTTTGTGCATTATGTTGTCACTGTCAGTGTCACAACGCTGTGTGACATTGGAACAGTGCTGCCAGGTTAAATTGATATTTATGCAAAGTTTTATTTTATTAATCTTATTGTGTGATACTTTATATCTGTCTCTGTGTGTCCTTGGTTGAAGTAATAAATATGTTTCTTCTTTTCTTTCTTTCTATTTAATGGTAAAAAATCTGTCTGACCTTCAAATGCAAACTTTAAAAAAAAGATTTTTGAATGATGATTTTTCGAAATAACTAAGCTTGTTTGAAGTTGTCTGCAAGTGGTTCAGTAGCGATGAATTTTAATAGAAAGCGCGGTGTAAAGACAATTAGTGTCATATATGTTTCGCATTTGTGATTATTTTCTTTATTAATGTCGATATTTATGTATAAAAACACTTTATGAATATTTTATCAGCGCGGTAGTTCGGAACGACTAACTTAAGACGAGCAAAGTTATTTCGAAAATTTTTTACTGTTGAAATTTTTCTTCTTATACGCTTATAATGTAGATTTAGAAATTATGACATGAGCGTGGTATTTAAAAAGATTTAATATGGCTCTGAACAAAGTGACAATTTACAAATTTACAGTCAGGATTACATCAAGCAAACATACATTAAACTACACGTAATGATGATTCGACCTCACTATAACAATTACTAGCGGACCAGTGTCTGACACTACGTCCATGACACATATCAGTCACTTCCGAGATCCCGAGCAAGAACTGAGCGAGTTGACGTATAGGCTTGTCTTTTATACAAAACCGACGCATGTCACTTTTAGAATAGGCAGGTACTCCTACAAAAAAAAATCATCAATCTCCTAAATATAGTTTATAAGCCAAAGTAAGATTCTTAGTGTGATCCTCATAATCATAAATTCTGGAAATTAATTACAAAACAAACAATTGTTTGTATTACATCAAAGAGCTTGAAAAGGACTATCTTGAGAGACTTTAAAGTCAACACATAACTCAGAGAAAACTATTTGAAGTCTACTTTGTTATCGTTCATTTTGTTTTGGCTTGAATATAAATCACTGCGTTTTATAACGGCGCCAAAACTTGGACGTCTAGTAAAACTGACGTGATTTTTTAGTAACATATTATCACGCTTGCATTCTTCAAAAGGTGAGGTAGAGTTGCAGATTCAAGCGGAGCTTCTGTTATGTTCGATTCCCACGTAAAGAAAAGAGAGATATTCTTATTAGATCTAAATCATACTGGCGCACAGTGTGAGAAGCGGTATATCTCTGCAACCCTTTACGCCCATACAGGCGTGATGGTATACTCAACTTAATCTACAGTAATAACGAACTAGATCGGGTATTTGACTTTTAAATTTCGAATACTTTAAACTTTAAGGGGACAAGGCTAACCTAAATTACAGTCAAAATATTATTTATCGTACAGTTCCTCTAAAAGCACAAATGAATCGATTTGAATCGAGTGGCTGTCGACCTAAAATAATTCGATTAATAACGACAAAGTGGCAGGCTCTATAAATTTGGGAACTTCTAAAAAGCTTAATCAACGCGGAACTAAATTATCTCTAATTGGCTCTCGTTTGTACCTCTAGTTTCTAAGCGTACTCGATAATGGTACTGGATGGTACAATTCTTATCTAGAAAAGAGTGAGAAAAAACACAAAATTAGCAAATTGTAGGCTTTTAACCACTTGACTGTTTATTAGTAAGCGTCTGTGGTCGCAGCTGATGGTGTTACTTGTGGTACAGTTTGTTCGAAATAAGTAAGCCGATCGGAAGTTGTCTGCAAGTGGTTTAGAATTTAAATTTTAATAGAAAGAGTCGGTGTAAAGATAATTAGAGTCGTATATATATATGTTTCACATTTCTAATTATTTGTATACTCATTTCGATATTTATGTATTAAAACACTTAATTAAACGATTTTATCACCGCGGTAGTTCGAAACGGCTTACTTCCGATCGGTTTACTTATTTCGAACAAACTATAAGTTTGCAACCAAAACTGCCGAAATAGAACAAAACAGCGTTAGTTAACGTATAAAATATAGAATAAGTGATAAAGCTTCTGCTAAACTATTCATTTTAAACCAATTTAACGATAAAAAAGATATTATTCTGACACAAATAAGAAAGTACCTACTAAGATTGATTGAAATCGAGACCTACTACTTACTTGGCCGTCCAGTGGCAATATCGACCAGTTCGAACGACCGATCGACCTCTGACTTTTCACACACATTTTCCTTTTCCACAGATCTTCTGTAAAAATAACTAATTCTATATCGGTGTATCCGGTCAGTTTCTATAATCACACAGATACGCACACAGACGCGTCAAATCTATAACACCCCTCTTTTTACGTCGGGGAGTTAAAAATGAGAGTAGCAGTGTTAGCTATAGTTCACCACGCTGAACTAGCTTCGGTTAAATCTGTCAGGCATGCAGATTACCTTGCGATGTGTCTCGCTTTAGCAGTGAAGGTGATTTCAAAAAGGCAGACATGATCGGATTCAAACTTATGATTGAGCAAGACTTTCGACTTATAAATGACAACTAGACGAGGCTTGTATTAACTTGAGACTACATCTAAGAACAACATGTTACTAAATAATCTAGGTATATCTATTCAAACATTATAAAGAGGAAGTACATAAATCTTTCCTTGATTTGTTTATAATCAATAACCTCTGAAACTACTGAACCGATTTTAATTATTCTTTTAGCATTAGAAAGACACATTATTCTGAATTAACATAGGCCATATTTTATCCCGCGAGATTACTGGGATCCTACGCGGGCACACCCGCGAGCAATTCTTTATTAATATCTCTGAATTGCCAGTCCAATGGTCATCATTGGCTTCGAAAACTTATACAGCATGCTACACTTCAAGATATAAGAATTTATTTATTTATTTATTTATCATTAACAATTTACATTGTGTTTGATACAATACATACATCATAATCAATAATATTATATAGATTAAAAAAAAATTACATGCAATAAACAAAGAATAAAACATAGTTAATAAGACAAAACAATAAATAGTGTTATTTTTGATTTTCTAAAGTTAAAGTTCGTCCATTGAGTACAGGTTTTTATCTAACAGAAATGCTTTGAGCTTAGTCTTAAAAGAGCTAGTGTACAACATAACTTTTAAATCCGCTGGCAGTCTATTGAAAATTTGTACAGCTTGGTAATGAGAGCTATGCTTGACAGTATTAAAATTAGGTACAAGTTTATTTTTAAAGTCCTTTCTGCGAGTGTTTTCTCTGACTATTCTTTCTTCCGCTGTTTCGTATTCATGGATATGTTTTTTAAAATTAACCAACAATACAAGAATGTATAAACTAGGCAATGTCAAAATCTTTAAACGCTGAAAATGAGATCGACAGCTTTCTCTTTGGGTGATTCTGACAATTGTACGTATAGCTCTCTTTTGGAGAACGAAGGCTCGCTGTGAATTATAACCATAGCTTTTTCCCCAGAACTGTATACTGTATCGAAGTCTCGACTCGACAAGAGCGTAATATACTATCTTTAACTGTTCCATATTTATTTCATCTCTCAATGTCCTCAACGCATAACACGCAGATGATATAGTAGAGTCTATATGTGCTAGTTCTTTTTTCCAGTTCAGCAAATCATCCAAATGGATACCAAGAAATTTTACGTTTCTCACTAAATCAATTTTTACACTGTCCAGGGTTACATTCATATTATCTTTATTACCTGCTGTGGTTCGAAATAACATGATATTAGTTTTTTTAATATTTATTATTAATCTATTAGTGTTGAACCAAAACTGAAAAGCTGCCAATGTGGTATTGACCTCGTCTGTCAATTCACTAATACTTTTGGCCCCCACTATAGCGTTGGTGTCATCGGCAAACACAGTGAGATTAATTTCTGGAATGATTTTTTTTATGTAATTTATCAAATCATTTGTGAAGGTAATAAACAAAATGGGACCTAGTATGGAGCCCTGCGGTACGCCGGTAGTAATATTAATCATGGATGATTGGTATGTTGTACGATGTCCCCTTTGTCCTATGGTGCTGGTTTCTACATACATTTTCCTGTTTTTTAAATAGGATGTAAATAATTCTAGAGCTTTACCTCTGACACCATAATAATTTAGTTTAGCAATAAGTACATTATGATCAATCGTATCAAATGCAGAAGACAAATCCATAAAAATCCCTGCTACTTTTAATTTATGATTTAGTTTGCCGATTACATCATCCAAAAGCGTATAAATTGCATCTCCGGTGCCAATCCCTTTCTGGTAACCAAACTGTCTATCATGTAAAACTTTATTTAAATTAAGATGAGTCAATAGACGAGATTTCAATATTTTTTCAAAGACTTTTGATATTGTGGGTAGAAGCGAAATTGGTCTGTAATTCTTTGGGTCCGTTTTTGAACCTTTTTTATAAACTGGCACAACCTTTGCAATTTTTAATTGTTCTGGAAAAATACCTTGCTCAATGCAGTTGTTAAAGAATGTAGACAGTGGCCCAGCCAGTATTTGTATGTGCTCTTTAAGAATAGCAATAGGAATTTCGTCATATCCACTGGAGTGTTTGTTAGACATAGTTTTGATTATTTGTGTTATTTCTTTGGGTTTAGTGGGTGTGAGTGAAATATCATTTAAAACCCTTTCACAACTTTGTTGAAGAAGCAACAGAGCTTCCTCCGTCTTCGTTTCGGCTGAATCACAGTTATGGTAGAACTGTTTTACTAATATGTTAGCTACAGCAGTTGGCGAGTCTATGATTTGATCGTTAAGCCTTAATAAAAGTGGTTCTTGTTGATTATTTTTAAATCTGTTTGTGCGTTTGTTAATAACTTTCCAAACTTCTTTACCTACATTTTTGCAATTATTAATTTTCTCTGCGACCGCAATTTTTTTGGCTTTGGTAATTACTCTTCTATATATGCGAATATATTTATTTTTATAATTGAGTACACTTTCATGAACATGATTACCTGTATTTGTGCATAAAAATCTTTTCATTTTGCTAGACGTTTTTACTCCTTTCGATACCCATTTTAACTGTGATCCTCTTTTCAAATTGATTCTTATTTCGCGTTTTTTATAACATATCCGAAAAGTATTAATAAAATTACTTAAAAATGAGTTTATTCCCATTGAACTCCAATTTTGATTCAATAGTTTCTCTTTAAAAGATAAACTATTTCTACAATTAAAGATTCTTTTATTCATTATTAAGACTTGAGTATTATAATTTCCTATTATATTTTCTAGTACAAATTCAGCCAACTGTGCACCATGTCCGTCTCCCATACCATTGTGGTCAATTATATTTTCTAATACCTGTTCTTCTTGTAGATTCGTTATAATATTGTCTAGACAGGAATATGAGTGGTTACGAATAAAAGTGGGGCTATAGAAAAGACATCTAAAATTGTAACATGCCAGCAGACTCAGAAACTCAGCACTCGTTTTGTTTTCTAGGAGTAAGTTAACATTAAAATCACCGCAGATAATGCATTTCTTGTTGAATAAAAACTCAAGTAATAATTCCATTTTCCTCATAAAAATATAAAAATTCTTATCATTAGGGTTACGATACACACAACATACATACACTCCAGTTGTGGTATCCTTTAAGCAGCATACCTCAAAACTCTCTAAAGCGTATAGTCTATCAATAGCTATTACATTCTCCACTTTCCTACCCGATTGAACCAAAATTAAGCTCCCTCCTCTCTTTTTCTTATTTCGGGTGTTATAAGACGCTAAATTATAACCATCTAAGTTAAAAGAAGTTACTGAAACACAACTTAAGAAATGCTCAGTCAGGCATAGGTAGTCTACCTTTTTTCCAAGAGTTTGTATATAGGCTTCTAATTCATTAATCTTGTTCGAAATACCACATATATTCTGGTGAAAGATTATTAAATTGGTACAATTCATTGGGAAAGTATTAACATTGTTACTAAATTTTACAGGTAAATCATTGTTATTATACACGAAAAAATTCTGATTGTACCTCTGGAGTTACGTCGTTTATTTTTATCGCTGAATCAACATTATCAGTCTGTACCCCAATGGTCTTGAAAAATTTCGTTTGTACGCCAGCAAGCTTTGTAGACTGCTGGCCACTCCGACTAACTAGATTTTCAGTATAAGTTTGATAATTGAATTTATAGTTGATATGTAGAATCTGTCTATATAGTAATCTACAAGCATGCAATTTATTTATGTAAGGCATATAAATGTCACTATGTAACGCCAGAAAGGTTGAATTTGTGCAATTACCGCACACAAATTTTAGTAGTTTATTTACACTATTTACATTCAGAAATTTGTGCTTGTAAATTTGACCTACCAATACATTAGTGGATTTTAATTGACATAATGTATAATATAAATAAGTTTGAATATTCATAGGGTTGTTGTCATTTAAGCCAGCTAATATTATAACAAAATCGGTTTTACCAAAGTCTTTACACAAACTTGCACATGATTTCAACACCTGCTCAGTAGTTGCACCTGGTTTAATAAAAGACGTCACGATGAACTTTGACCCCAGATGATATTGTAGGAGTTTACGAAGACCATATCCAGCTTGATCAGCGAAGATCATGACTCTTTGGGAAGTTTCTTTTTGCGAATGAGGTTGTGAGATAATGGTCGACTTCTCATTGTCAGCAGAAGTACATTCAATATTACCCTCTCTCTTCGATGTGGTAATTGACTCATCAACATACTGCGAAACATGGTTTGAGATGACATTTTTCGGCGACTTTGCCTGTAAGTTTCCCTGAGAAATAACACAGCCAGATAAGGCTGAGTTAAAAGAATTGTCAATAACACTTTGCTCGACCTGGAGATCGAACCCAAGACCTCTAGCGTAGCAGTCACGATTGGGACCACTAGACCAACGAGGCAGTTGTATTTCAATGTCTAATATTCGGGTAAGTATTAGAAACCAGTATGGTTTTGTATAGCTTGAGGTGTAGCCGTGTGTACTATGAAAGTTAATTCAATTCTGAAAGTAAGCCGTTTTGAAATCCCGCTATTGTAAACCGTGTCTCGACGGGAGAGGCTTATACAGATATGATAAGCATACGTAAATGCTAAGGGATTATGGCAGAATGGGTGAAGATGTTCAAAAAGGTTACATAACCCTTCAATTATAAGCGGCGGTAGCCTAGTGGCTAGGGCGTCGGACTTGCGAACATGTGGTTGCCGGTTCGAACCCACCATTGCACTACCGACGTGAACCCACTCGTAACACAAGCATTTAGCTTAGCACGAGGGGTTAACAAGATTACTAGGAATGTGAGACCCACATTGCTATTGTTGTGGTAGGGCCACGCTGTTCGCAGCATGAATGGGCCGGCTTGACCGGGGAAGTACCACACTCTCGCAGAAGATCGACGTCCGAGTAGTAGCGTTTCGCTACTGCGCTTCGTTCGGTGAGCGAGAGGGCCGGAGGCCCAATTCCTCCCTCAATCCCCTTCCTTCTCCTTTTCTCGTTCCCCTCCCTTTCCCTAAATTGGCTCGGCAACGCATCTGCAAATTCTCTGGTTTTGCAGATGTCCATGGGCGGCGATGACTACTTACCATCAGGTAGCTCGCCTGCTCGTTTGCCGAGTTATGCCATAAAAAAAAAAAAAAAAAATTGCTAGTAGCTTTAATAAAAAAATATAAAAAATTGAGGTCGTCAGGCTGTGATTATTAATTTTATAACCAGTATATAAACATCTCCGAATTTAAAAATGTGATTTTTGTAATTCTTATCTGACTGCTTTATTAGTCTAGTGGTCCTAAGCGCGACTGCTACGCTAGAGGTCCTGGGTTCGATCCCGAGGTCGAGCAAAGTGTTATTGGGTTTTTCTATGAAATTCCCAGTAGCAGCTCTGAGCCTGGATTTGTACGCGGTTAATGGCATTAGGCTCGCCCCCTATTACATGGGACCTTAATATACGGGCGAAATGTGGCTGTACGTTACTACACCTCTGCCTAACCCCTCGGGGAATACAATTCGTGTGTTATGTTATCTGTTTGTTAAAGGTTGGTGCATAAACTACTAAACAGTCTTTTGTATTTTTTTTTATGCATTT
This sequence comes from Subacronicta megacephala, assembly GCA_958496365.1. Taxonomy (NCBI): domain Eukaryota; kingdom Metazoa; phylum Arthropoda; class Insecta; order Lepidoptera; family Noctuidae; genus Subacronicta; species Subacronicta megacephala. The sequence continues at coordinate 576,765 of OY292535.1, forward strand.
GCCATGCTAAGATTATATATACATATATAAAGATCCGCGGTCGATTTTTCCTTTACTTAACACGATACTGAGAACAGTTTTTGATTTTGTTTTCACTGTTACAAATCGTAAGGCTTAACTTAAAAAGGGTGTTCATTAGTACACCTCTGCCTAACCCTTCAGGGAATACAGGCGTGATTGTAAGTTGTAAAAACACGAATGCAATAAATTATGATTATAACGGCCAGATTTCGGGAAATCCCCATAAGCTTGGGAAAAACTACATAATTGTGGAAATATAGCTAGTATCATAATACATATAATACAAAAGCTTTTGTAGTGAACGAGGAAGGAGAGTGATATATCGTCGCCATTTTGGCTTTTGTTGGAACATCCGGTTTCCGGCTCGGTAGACGTCCGAAGGTGATTTTCGCGACGACTTTGTTATACTACAAAGGAAGCTAAAATTGATATTTTGATAGCATGAATAGAGCATGGGAGCTAAGCAATATTCATATAATCATAAAAATAGCATACTATCACGCTAGTATCCCCGAAGGGATAGGCAGAGCATAGTTCAATGGTATATTTTGGTTCCCAGATAATACGTGCCTATTGTCTTGAACCAGACACAAATTTAAACTTCAAGCTTCCAAAGAATTTCATTAAACATTTTAAGGACTGATCAACCTGGGTGTCGAACCCTTAACACTAAGCAACCGTGCTTAAGAATATTTTTTTAAAATATTGATATAATAGACTGCCCCATTAGTCTAGAGGTCCTAAGCGCAACTGCTACGCTTGAGATCCTGGGTTCGATTCCCAGGGCGAGCAAAGTGTTATGGGGTTTTTCTATGAAATTCTCAGTAGCAGCTCAGAGTCTGGATTTGTGCCCGGTTTATGGCATTTAACACGCCCCCTATTACATGGTACCTAAACATACCGGCGAAGTGTGGGTGTAGATTAGTGCACCTCTGCCTAACCCTTCGGGGAATACAGGCGTGATGTTAAGTAGAAAGCTATCAGATACACTTGTGATATGCCATGTGATAACTCTCATTACAAGTTCTTGTCGCGTGCGCGTAATATTTAACAATACTTACGATAATAGTAGTCGCCAGCACAAGTTATACAAAACTGTTAAATTTCTCCAAATGATTTTCAACCTTAAACTGTTGAAGATTAAGTTCAAAATCAACTGAAAAAAATTGACATATTGTGGTTACTTGATGTGCTGGCCGACGTACTTCAACAACGTGTACCTACCCAAGTACCTACTAGTAGGTAGTTATCTGAATAGGCGTGATGCTGATAACAGGGAAAATGATACCGAATTCATGGTGATCTCGTGGCACGTACAAATATGTACAGATAAACATACAAACACGCCTTTGGAGGCAGATACTAAGTATGGAAATACCGGGTATAATAGCCGGCCCTTTTGGAGACTGTCTCTGAAGGAAAAAACCGACCGTGGGCAGGATTCGAACCTGCGTCTTCTGGTTAAGTACACCAGACGCTATGACCGCTAAGCCACCGCGAGTCCCACCCGCCTAGTCCTTGAGTTGAATTTATCTTGAGGGGAAAATGCCAAAAAAATCTAAAAATACAAAAAGATAGTTAAAAGGTAAGGTGGCATCGTACGACATCGTACTTGCTGTAAAGCATGTCATGTCGGTTGAGAAGCATATTTTTAACAGATGTCACTAACGTCACCTCAAAGATTTAAAAATTGTGTTGAAAGAGTACCTAGTAGTATCTCGGTGATAAATTAATATCGTATTTTTTAATTTCAGAATTAAATTACTCAAGTACAAATTTTTTAGATGTTGGTTAAATGATAGTTGATGTTATTAAGCTTAAATAAAAGTTCAATCAACGCAATTATTCTGAAGTAGTAATCGTTATCTTATCTCTGACTGCAACTATTGATTGCACTTTACCGCGATACAGATATACCTACAGTTTGTTTACTGACCGCTTAGTAGATTAGAGCGCTTCAAAATTTAGGCAAATATGCGCCAGTAGCTAGAGCTATAATGATAATTAGTGTTGGGCCAAGAATTGATATTTTCAATTGTTCATTGCCGGAATTTGTAAGGGTGACTACTGAAATCAACAGCGCTGGCTTGCAATATAGTTGATAATATGTTATTTTTGTTTATTATATTACTAATACTATATTATTAAATGTTAAAATGCGATTCCTAATACCGAGTAAATTTTTGTTTATATTTTTTATTATATTAAATTTTAAAATTATTTTTCTAATAATAAGTTAATCTTGTATAAATTTAATTTTTTTTTTTTTAAATATGGATTGTAAGTACCTAGTTGTTGTTTGACATTTTTAACATTTATGATTATAAAACTGTGTTTTATGACAACATTATCGCATTGGGTGAAAACCTGTCAAGATGATGATGATATTGAAAAAAAAAAAAAAAATAATATTATATAACTTAAAAGGCTCGCCCCGTAATTTGCATATTTTTATCAATTCGAGCGATACACTGCTTCTTGATTTAATGCCCTAAAAGGTACCCAATATCGAGTCTTAAAACAAGGACCTTAAGTTCAGGTGAACTGGTTACAAGTACATGTCATTACATCATTTTGTAGTCATTTATATCGAAGTTGGCACTTAATGCATTTAATGCGAGAGATTCCAATTTTTTGTATAAGTACCGGTTCCGGTTTTGTATAAGTACGTCATTATAAGGGGTCGGAATAAGAAGAGCTTTTATGTACTAAATGACGTAAAATGACCTACGAAATCCCCACGATTAGAATGCAACCTATGCAAAAATGTGCAGTATGCAGGTGCATATATGACTATTATTGCCATCCTTTTCGTTTCCCTACAATTTTTGCAAATTAAAGCAGGAAAAATATAGTTTTACGAATTTCCATGATAAAAAAAATCGCAAATTTTTTTGCACACTTTGTGTGGAAACTACAATTACTGGGTACATAGATAAGTCTTTTATCTATTCCAACCACTGGTTATTATCATTGTACAAACGGGTTCTAGTTGTTATAGGAACATCTATGACATCAATTGTTAGTCAGAAAGTTGTCTTAAGACCACGTTGAAATGATGAAATGAAATGAAATGATGAAATGAAATGATGAAATGAAATGATGAAATGAAATGATGAAATGAAATGATGAAATGAAATGATGAAATGAAATGATGAAATGAAATGAAATGATGATGAAATGATATGATGAAATGATATTTATTTCTGTAAATAGATCTTTTGAAGACACTTTTACAAGTCGTTTTCTTTTACATATTTCTTTTTTTTTAAATCTTGTTGATCGATCTTCGTTGATCTTTGAATATCGGTATTGCCCAGAATTTGGAGTTAAGGAGCAGAGACAGCAGTCGCTTCGCGTAATATACTAATAATTAGCCACATCTGGTAAAACTAGATAAAAAAACTGGGTACTATGTTTGGGTCGGCCCAAAACATAGTTCCAAGAATAATAAATTATTTTTTGAAAGTCCTCCAAATGTCACATAAAAGAATAACAAATACCTACCACCATTACACCTGCCTGTTTCCCTGAAGGTTAAGGCCAAGGTGTACTAACGTAAGCCCATGTAATTTAGGGCGAGCCTAATGCAATTAATCAAATTTAATTTATACTAAAAACTTCATCCGAAAAAGCCTGACTAACGAATCGAACCCGCGACGTCTAGCGACCACTACATAAATGAGGGAGTTCCTTCAATGTAATAAACCACTTTTTTTAATCTATCAGTCTAGTCTAGGGACTATCCTGTTGTGATCAATGCAATATTCATCTTTAAACAACTTCGTTTATTAAGCGTCTAGACTTGGATATCTGGCTATATATGCAATAACTTAGCTGAAAAAAAATCCGTTCCGAAGCTGTCTGGATGTAAATTCAATATTGGCAAGATTTATAGACCTACCTACCTATTGCCAAATAGTAAATACTTCGCAGTAGAGTGATACTTGTTAGATATTCATGGTGTTTTGGTTAGTTAGTGGAAGTAAAACAGCAATGAATAATTACTAGTAAAATTATCAGTTTAAAAAAATAATAAAAAAAAACATAATATTTTTTAATTACATTCGGCATTAATTATCGTATCATCATTATCGTCATAAATTCATTAACTTTCCCACTGCCGGGTCTCCTCTAGGAATAAGAAGGGTTAGACTATAGTTAGCGAAAATCTCCCAAGCAGGCACTAACAGTGACTTCACCTTAAGACGTAGCATGTGCTAGAAAATTAATAGACAATAATGTGGTCTCAGTAGCTTATGCCTGCCTGAAGCCGAATTCTTTCGTCATAATTTTAGTACCGTTTATTTAGTAGTTGGAGTAGAGCTCATAGTGTTGCTAGTATCTTTAGGCCTGTAAGGACTAACGAGGTATAGTGTAACATTTACAGAAATAAATATCATTTCATTTCATCATTTCATTTCATCATTTCATTTCATCATTTCATTTCAACATTTCATTTAATTGAAAAAAAATGTCTAATTAGGTACCGCTGAAAGTGGTGACCGGCTAGGTGTCTAAATATTACAAAAACAGTTGTCTTGTCTGTTTTTTTTTTATTCTACGACATCAGAGTTTAACATAATCTGCGTTACATTGTGGCTTCACAAAAAAAAATTGTAAAGGTTGTCTCTAAATTGTTGTTAATTGCCTCTGAGAATTGTAATTCTAATAATAATTTTAATTTATTAATATTATCTGCGATTTTGTAATTTTGTAGATAAAATTATTGTAATAATACATTTAGATAACATTTTTATTCATCTCCTGTTTAAATAAAATATGAATAATTATGCCGTTTTAGTCTACGTAAAAGTTCTTAACATTAATGAAATGATTAATTACGTATTAAACAAATTAATCTTTGTCATTCCAAAGATTAAAAACGCAGAGGCACCAACTAGACGAAACTGCCCTAATTTTGCATAACGAGCATCTGATTGTGCTCAGCGATGAGTTCCACAACTTCAACGCATTAATCTAACAACACATCATCATTTGACTAGAAGTTATTTAACAAACAACTCTGGAATTCCTTGTATAATATTTTTTTTGTCCTTTATGTACAGTCATAAATGGTCAAAGCTGTCATATTTCTCCAAATGACTTTGAACCTTAATTTGTTGATGATTAAGTTCAAGATCAACTGAGGAAATTTGACATTTTGTGAAAACCTGATGGGTTTGCGACCGTACAAAGTTGATGATGTTTTAGTTTATGACATTCTCATTTTTTTATCAGTAGGTATTTTTTTTCTTTGTATTTCATGTAATCTTATAACTCATTTATATTACTATACTATTACTTATCTATAATAATCTATACTAATATTATAACGAGGTAAAGTTTGTGAATTTTTAGAAGCTTATTTATTATGTATCTATTGAACGGATTTGAAAATTCTTACACCAATAGAAAGCTACATTATTCCTGAGTGATATAGGTTATATATTATCCCGTTAAATGAAAAGAAACAAGGCCACGCGGGTGGAAAGCTAGTAATGTTATAAAGAGAAAATATTTGTTTTAAAAAGTTTTGTAATCGAAAAACTCTGAAACTACTGAACCAATTCAATAACCAATTAATAATTCTTTCACCATTAGAAAGCTGCTTTCTTTCGAATAACATAGGCTATTTATTAACTATTCCACGAAATAGTCGGGATCCTATGCGGGCGAACAAAACTAAACTCCGAGCTACTACAAAAAAATTCAAAGAAAACCCAGTAACATTGCTCGACCTGGGTATCAAATCCAGGAGTGTCATATACTGTTTTATTAAGATCAAATCTACGCGACTAAAGTCTTGCGAACGAAAGCTACAATTGTAAAATAATATATTTTTTTGCCATCCTAAAAATTAAGATGACCTTTAAAATGATTTTATTCTAAAAATATATACTGAGTGGTGAAAACCCAATCCATATACGCATTCCCTGTAATATTAGAATGGAAAATAAGATTGCGTTCCAAAAAAAATATGATACTTTATGATCCAGGGATGATACATTATTGTACAATATCTTTTGGAGGAGCGAGGAACACGAACGTCTAAAATGTGGTCACGTTCGACATCGTATACATCTGCCATTCCCGTATGATGCTACGTTCATGTTTGGACGTGGGGAAAACCTTTTCCCCAAAAAACCGTCATAATAAAACATACCATCACTCCTGTACACCCACTCTTCGCCGGTAAGTTTAGGTCCCATGTAATAGGGGGCATGGAATTATGTATATATTTACTGAATACCTATTTACTATTTACACCAGCCACAGCCTTTAACCAATCTTGTCCACCCAATGGTTCATGATCATCATCATCAACCCATTACATTGTCCCACTGCTGGGCACGGGTCTCCTCTCAGAACTAGAGGGATTAGGCTATAGTCCACCAAGCTAGCCTACCGCGGGTTGGCAGACTTCACATGCCGTCAAGAAAGTCTCTCAGGCATGCAGGTTTCCTCACGATGTTTTCCTTCACCGCTTAAGCGCGTGATAATTAATTATTAATACGCACATGACTTCGAAAAGATAGAGGTGCGTGCCTTGGATTCGAACTCGAGACCTTTGACTTGGCAGTCCAATGGTCATATCACAAGGCTATCACTGCACTTACTGCACCCAATGGTTGCCTAGAAGAAATTGCTCTAGCGATAAGACCGCCAATTATTGTACCTACTTACTACCTACGTTTGTTTTGTATTTTGTTTCTTGTGTACAATAAAGAATAATCTATCTATGTAGGGGGCGAGCATATGCCATTAACCGGGCACAAATCTAGACTCCAAACTGCTACTGACAATTGCATAGAAAAACTCGATAGCACCGCACTGCTCAAGCGTTGCAGTCGCACTTGGGACCACTAGTTGTCTAGTGATCCCAAGTGCGACTGCTACGCTTGAGCTTGAATGAGGCAGTCATTATATTTTATGCCTATGCCACAATACCACAAAGGCTATATCCCAAAAACAGCGGCATTAATCGGACACAAATTACTACTGAGAATTTATCAGGCTAACGCGATAACAGCGTGACTTAGGAATCGAACCCAAGACTCCACACTCAGCAGTGCATGTAACCAAAAATACATGAGTATTGTATCAGATAGGCACACAGTTAAAATACCTAATCCAAATAACTATAACTGCGATGACGTTTTTATACCACTAGTTTAAATATTGGTAGTCTTGATTGTTATATTATATAAGCATTCAAATAGGGCACTATTGCACTTGCAACACTTTCTATGATTCTTGGTTAGCTTTTTTGTGCATAAGCTTTATCTTTTCTGATATTTTGTAATTTCTAGTGTGCGAGTCTTATGAAGCAGAAAAGTTTTTCCCCAAAACCATACCTACATACCAGCCCAACAATATAGAATATTTAGATTCTCCTGATCCCCTCAATACGTGATCTATACGGAAACTCATCTGTCAAATACAACAGGCATGTCAATCAAACAGTAATGTAATGAAACCTTTATCTAATCTCAAGTATTTTGTAGAAAAACATCGTCAACACTTGAAGACTATATTTCTATTTGACCAAGTTTTCCATAATTTGCTTTAAGGAAAATTGTATTTGCGTTTTGTAAATATATCATAACAGGTTTATTATAGTTGCGTATTATTTCCAGATGCCTGTTACTCGCAGATGCCTGTTACTGTTACTGAATGTAGATGAAGCGAAAGAAGTGTGCCAGGATCGTAGCAAGTGGAATTCCATAGTCTCTGCCTACCCCCATGGGAGACAGGCGTGACAATATGTATGTATGTATGTTATTCGCAACCGTCCAGCGTTTCTGAAAAGATGTATGAACGTGGAGGAAGCAAGAAAAGCTTCCAAGAATCGTAGCAAATGGCGTTACTTTTTTATGGGATAACTCGGCAATGGAGAAGGCGAGCCACCTGATGGTAAGTAGTCATCGCCGCCCATGGACATCTGCAATACTAAAGGAGTTGCAGATGTGTTGCCGAGCCAATAAAAAGGAAGGGGAAGGAGAAAAGGAGAAGGAAGGGCGCACTCACTATACGAAACGCAACAGTATGCATACTGCTACTTAACGTCGATTTTTGTGGGAGGGTAGTACTTCCCCAGTCTTGCCGATCCATTAATTCTGGCACGTAGACATGCCTACTACTACTACACTTATGCTTGCTTAGGCAACAGTCTCCAGTTAAGGCTCTCGTGACAATTTCTCCCATTGCCTTTTATCAAAGTCTGGTCAGCAATTTAGGGATGAAAAGGTCACATACAAAGAGATCCCAGCTACTCACGTATTTATAGCATGGGTATGGGTGTTTGTATTAACTAGTTTAGTGTGCCAGTCGTGCCGACCCATTCATGCTGGCATGTAGACATGCCAGCGCGACGCTACTACTACTAAACTTAATAAACTTATGCTCATGTAGATCAATGTACGTGAATGTATGTGTGTAAAATATTTTCATGTCCTATACATTAAATACGCGTTAATCTTTAACAATAACCTACTTTAACTAAAGTGTGTCGCAGTATTTCTCATTTCAGTTCCAAAGTTAACGCCTGGTATTTGACCTACTTGCGTGACATCCTTACTAATTCTAATTAATTACTGTCATAAGCTATGTCTAATTCCCTTTTATTTAACTTTGAATTAGTTTGATTACCTACCTTAATTTCTTATAAAAATTACCAGGTTAATGGGAATAGGCTCGCCCCCTATTTCATGGGACCTAAACACTGTGGGTGTACATTAAGTATATCTCTGCCCAACCCTTCGGGCAATAAAGGCGTCCTGGTGGCGGGATAAGCCCTAATTTGGTTACAGCTATTCCTGGTTTAGACTTCTTTAAAATTTTGGTGCTATTCTTTTTAGCACCAAAAATTTACAATAAGATACCTAATTCTTACAAAGATTTAAATGTAAATTTGTTTAGAAAAAAATTAAAAGACCTTCTAAGCAAAAAGTGCTATTATAATTTGACAGATTTTATGAATGATACCTTTTAACATACAATTATTATTATTTTTTATTCTGTATTCAATTATTATAATTCTATAAAAATGTACCAAATTTTATTTTATATTTTTAAGATTATTATTATTCTACAATTTTTTATACAAGACGAAAGTTATGGTTTTCGAAAGAGATGAAAATGTATGTGTGTGTAATATAGAGATAGAAGGTCAGAGGGTTGAACAAGTGAATGAGTTTGTTTATTTGGGAAGTATGTTTACAAGAGATGGCAAGATTGATGCAGATGTGGAAAGGAGAGTGAATGCGGGAAATAGAGTGAATGGTGCTATACATGTGGTTGTGGCTAACCAGTCCGTGTCAAAAAAGGCACGGCTGGCTATCCACAATGGCGTGCTGGTACCCACACTTATGTACGGAAGTGAATGTTGGGTATGGCAGAAGAAACATGAAAGTAGAATTAATGCTGTGGAGATGCGTTCCTTGCGAAGTATGTGCGGTGTTACTCGGAATGATAGATTGAGAAATAGTGTGATAAGGGAGCGTTGCGGTTTAAAAGATGATATAGTGACACGCATTGAAAGGGGTATGCTGAGATGGTTTGGACATGTCGAGAGAATGGATGAAAGGCGATTGACGAAAGGGATTTATAAAGCGAATGTCAGTGGAGTCGCCGGGAGGGGACGCCCTAGAAAGACATACCACGACCTTATTGGTGAGATCCTTCAGAAAGGTCAGGTGCGTAGTACCCGCAACCGGCGCATGTGTATGACAAGATGTATGAATGTGGACGAAGCAAAAGAGGTATGCAAGAATCGTAGCAGATGGCGTTCTGTAGTTTCTGCCTACCCCTATGGGAAAAAGGCGTGAGTGTATGTATGTATGTATGTATGTCTACAATTTTTTTTTGTTACTATTTGCACGCCACACATGGCAGAATATGATGTCGCTACAACAATATTATAAAAGACCTGTATTTTGTACCATATTCATCCAAATAAAGATACTATTGACTATTGACTATTGGCATCATATTTGCATTCTTGTTATCTTATCCCAATTTCCTTGCGGTTATTCTTTCATACATCTCTATCAGCTGCTATCTTATCATTTGCTTCCTTTATAGCCATAATTATCAACTCTATCCATCCATCTTTTCTTTGCTCTCCCTCTTTCCTTATATCCACCTTTCATGGTCAATACCTTGTAAGATGGTCTTCACATGTCCACATCATTACTTTCATATTTCCTTATAATCCAACACACAACATAAAATATATGAATGGTAAATATTATTATCTATTGCATTTTCATGAGCATTATCATTTACCTTCCGTTTATCTTTAGCAAACTAAACATTTACTGCACACGTACGCATGAATAAACATCAAGATATACAAAACCAGTTTACGCTGGCCTTTTATTGTATCGGAAGCTTATACAATGCGAGATCAGCGTAAACTGGATTTGTATAGGTTGACTTGTAGCCGTGTTTACATAGATATACAGTAAGATTTTTTATCTCGTTCCAAATTTGAATATTATGATATTTATTGAAAATAATTAAATACGTGTTTTTTTTTAGTATCACTCAGTACTAAAATATTGAGATAATAGCATCACAAAGTTGTCCAAAAAGAATCAATCTTTGTTAACATAATAAGCGCGTCGAACACTGACCCCCAACAATCAAACATACTTAAATCGAAAATTTTCCCTTCAAAGGTACTGTCACGGGCTTCGGACCGTCAACTTGCGAAAAGCATGTCGGGCTGTTCACTGCAATATCAACCTTTGTACACATGAACGCAATAAAAGTTTTAGCTCGAGTTTTAATAAGATATTCCTAGAAAAAAAAATTGAACGTAATAAAAATGTCGTCCTGTATAATACTGTATGTATATGTTTGTTCACACGAAGTTAGTACGTATTATACATGTATTTGTATTATTTGCACACGCACTTTTAATGATTTGTGTCTTTATTACAGCTATCATCGGTTATCTCTCAAAGTTATCTAAGATTGTTATCTAGATAAGTCATGTCGGAAAACTGTAGTATTTACCTCAATTTTTGCAAGAGATCTAAAGATATTTGCAAAGGAAATGCGATTATTATTTGATTAATATGTCATATACAATTAATGACTTCCTGTTTGTTTAATAGCTTGTAACTTTTGTGAACGACGGCTGGCCGTCAAATTGTGTTTGGCCAAACAAATGCTCGTTGTTACAATTTTAGGTTAAGATATAACCTTAGTTTTTGTTCAAATCAAAGTTTATAAAATAAAGCAAAATACCAGAGAAGGACATTTAAGTATATAGGGTTGTTGTTCCAAAATACATTAAGAGTTCATTAATATTAAAGTTCTGAGACTTGTTTTAGAACTGTCGAAATAAATAGCTTGAAATTGCGGAGTTCCTCCAGTCCTTACAAACTTTCCCTCTGAAATATTCAAAACGACTGTGACGAGTAAAACCTATTTAGTGATAGGTATAATTAACAGGATTTAAAAAAGGAGGAGGTTCTCAATTCGGCCGTTTTTTTAATGTATACCTAGTTATAATGATAACTTCGCCTATTAATATTTTTTTTTAATTTGAAATAGTATACTCCTGAGCCCATAGTTTAATGTTTGTATTTAAAATTTCTTCATTTGCTGATGAATAATAAATTAATTTGTTTGGCCTATTTGATCAAAAATTGTCGTGGCGCTGTAAACGCTTTGCTATACAATAATATTTATTCTTATATTCCAGACAGTATTTTGTTAGTGAAAACTCAAAAATAAAGGAAGAATAAAATCTGTTGCATAACATATTTTTTCAGGTGTAAATACTACGTAATGCTGTATCTTGAATTGTCTTCGTAGTATATTTCCAGAAACCAAGACTTTCAAGACATTTTTTAAATTGTGTAACACCATTACCATACATTATCATAAATATTGTCTTCACAATAGCAACACACAAGCACCATTCAATTGTTCATACAATTCACACATCCATATCTGATGGTATTGAATGTTATCAATGGAAAAATTAGATAGCTCAAGTTGAATGACACAATCTTCAAGATTATTGTAGCGTTGATACGCTTCCGCGATGTACAGGATAAGAAAAGACATCAATTATGTGCCGACACGAAGGAAGAAAAAATATATCTGAAAAGATGGCCGCCGATCTAATAAGTTATTGAGGAAATTACAAATTAGTCGAGTCTTTCGACAAGTTAACAAAATATGACCTCGTTATTTTAGTGAAAGAAAAATTCGATCTCAGGCAGGGTTTGAACCAGCGTCTCTCTGGTTAAGTACACCAGACGCTTTACCAACTAAGCTACCGAGACCACTGCCTGTGATGTCGAATTTCTCTTCCACATTTTACGTCTTCAGGCGACGTCAGGACTATCAATTGAAGACATTGCTATATCTTTCAACCAACACGACTGCCTTTACAGGTAGTCAATGTCGAACGTTGTTACCTAACCGTATTAAGCTTATTTTTTATTAGTTTTTAGTATTAAATATTGCGAAATGTTCACATAGATATGAATTTTCTAATTAAATAAAATTTCTTAGTCAAAGAAAAATTCGATCTCAGGATCTCAGATCACATCGCAATATTTAATGCTAAAAACTAATTAAAAAATTGCAGACTGCAGGCAGGCTTCAAACCTGCGTCTTCTGGTTAGGTATACCAGACGCTATAACCGCTAAGCCACCGCGAGTCCCACCCGCCAGCTCGAAATTTGCCTTCACATTTTTTAATTTTTACTTCTTTGAGGTGACGTCAGTGACATTTTTGCTTTCAACTGACATGACTTACTTTACAGCAAGTTCAATGTCGTACGATTACGTTAGATACCTTACCTTTTACCATCCTATCCTACTAATATTATAAATGTGAAAGTTTGTGAGGATGGATGGATGGATAATGTTTGTTACTCTTTCACGCAAAAACTACTGAACGGATTTTGATGAAACTTGACAGTAATATAGCTTATACATCAGAATAACATATAGGCAGGAATACAATACATAAAGATTTTGTGTAATTTTGGTCATAATGATACGATAATATCAAGTAAATCGGAAAAAAACCTGCCCTCTGAGAGCTATCTTGGCGTGCGCTGCCTAAACCGTTGAGTTAAATGAACATAATGTATCGTGGGATTGTTTGTCTTAAACAGTCCCAAACTAAATAAAAGTCCGCGACAGTATATATCTACCCTTTATGTGGAAGCCAATATATCCCAAATTATACGTAGCTTGCACACGTGTTTCGTATTCGGAAAATCTACATGTTTTCGCTGAACGAAACAAATCATGTAACATAGTTTATAGGAGCATAGTTAAAAAAATTAATCTGCTGAGCCGTTTGTGATGAAGTTTGATATGGATAGTCTGTAGCCTGGGGAAGAACATGGGCTACTTTTTTATCAACAAACCATGTGGGCGAAGCCGCGGGCGGAAGCTAGTCATTTTATATTTTTTAGGCATTTTCCATGCAAAGATTATAAAGTTATTTTAGTGAAGGATAATACGACTCTGTTGAATGTTACCTCATCAACCTTATAGTAGCCAAAGAACGTCAACTGCTCAACAATGGCGAGACCTTTATTCAGCAGTGGACGTATACCGTATACCATAGATTTCTCCACAAGTACCTAACATTCTGCCTAAATGGAACAACTCCCAGTAAGCAGGTCGTTCGATTTCTACATACCGTCACGCCTGTATTCCCCAAAGGATTAGGAAGAGGTGGGTCCCGTGTGATAGGGGGCGAGCCTACTGCCATTAGCCGACCGAACTCAAGACCTAAACATACCGGTGAAACGTGGGTGTACATTAATACACCTCTGCCTAAGCAGGGAAAACAGGCGTGATGCTGATGGTATGGTTATATTACATTTTCCATGTCAACAACAAAAAATGCTGCCTAGATACAAGGAGAAAACTTAGATACAAGCAACAATTCACTTTTACAATAATATAAAACTTCCAGACATCGTCCGAACTTTCCCCTACCTGACATGATTTATATTACGCGAAAAAATTCAAAAGTCGCAAAAACATTACGCAATGTTTTCCTCATCCCTTGAATGGACGGTGTTTTTCCTTTTTCTTTCAGTTGTATGTTGTGTGAATTGTGTGAGGTTTTGTTCCAAATATGTGGTGTCCAGAGGTCTCATGCATGAGGGAAACAAGAAGATAACATATCATCACGCCTGTATTCCCCGAAGGGTTAGGCAGAGGTGTACTAAAGTACACCCACTCTTCGCCGGTATGTTCTGGTCCCATGTAATACGGGGCGAGCCTATTGCCATTCACCGAGCACAAATCCAGACTCCGAGCTGCTACTGAGAATTTAATAGAAAAATCCAAAAATACTTTGCTCGACCTGGGGATCGAACCCAGGATCTCCCCTAGACAAAAACTATCCTGATTGTAAAATATAATTATGTTTGCCATATTCGTAATAAATACCGAAACATTTAAAAAAAACACATTTATAATATTAATAAGATTTTTATAATAATAAAATAATAATTTTATTATTATTAAATTCTACCTTATTAATCTAGTGGCCTTAAGCGAGACTGCTACGCTTGAGGTCCTGGGTTCGATTCCGTAGTCAATCAAAGTGTTATGGAGATTTTCTATGAAGTTCTCAGTAGTAGCTCGGAGTCTGCATTTGGAGTGTGGGTTACATTAGTACACCTTTGCCTTACGCTTTGGGGAATACAGGTGTGATGGTATGCATGTATGTATGTATGTAGAGATCTCATGATTGAGGCATAGATTTGTCTATGATTGAGGGAAACAAGTGAGTGCAGTGATAGCCTAGTGATATGACGATTGGACTGCCAAGTCAAAGGTCTCAAGTTCGAATCCAAGGCACGCACCTCTGACTTTTCGAAGTCATGTGCGTATTAATAATTAATTATCACGCGCTTAAACGGTGAGGGAAAACATCGTGAGGAAACCTGCATGCCTGATAAATTTTCTTGACGGCGTGTGAAGTCTGCCAACCCGCAGTAGGCTAGCGTGGTGGACTATAGCCTATTCCCTCTCGCTCTGAGAGGAGACCCGTGCCCAGCAGTGGGACAATGTAATGGGTTGATGATGATGATGATGATGATGATGATGATGATGAGGGAAACAAGAAGATATAACTTTGAATAATTTATGATAGTTTATTTATTTACTAGTTTCTGCCAACGATTTCGTTTACCTGGACTTCAGAATTATCATCCTGGATTAAAACTAATAATAGTGACTGTTTCTTTAGTCTAGTGGTCCAAAACACAACTGCTACGCTGGAGGTCCTGGGCTCGACTCCCTTGTGACATTGGAATACCTTAAATACAGAATTATTAAACCGAAATTAATTTAATCAAATTTTTATTATATCGGGTGGCGATTAGGTTATCACATTAAATTAAACAGCGGTCATTCCAAGTTATCATTAGTCTGTTTGAGTAATAAAATAAACAATTTTACTAAAAATAAAAAACTAAATTTTTCAAACAAAATAAATACCGTAAATATTGGATCGAAATAAATCACCCTCAATAATATCAGTATACTGACCTGTAAAAGCGGCAACGTCGCCGCCGCCGCTGCAAGTAAGTACCTACATACTTGCAAGTAGGCATAGGATAGGACGCTCGGAGCGATGATATCAACAATTCAACACAAACTTTATGGTATTCTTGCACAATAATAATAATTCAATTTAATAAACCTACACTTGTCCAAATGTTCAATTGATTAATTAAAATTTACGTTATGGCCGCCATGCAACTGAATGCATATGAGCACCGTCATAGGTAGGTACGATATACCTCTGTCGGTGTGTTCGTAACACCAGCAGCGCTGTTTTGGTTGCATTCAATCAACCATGTCGGTGTACTGTGATGATAACGTATGCTCACCCACTTTCACTAACTTCACTAACTAATAAAATGTCCTATCACAAACAAAAAATGAGAAAAGCGTCCGATCTCGCAGGAACTGTCACAACACTTAACTAATCTACAACTAATAATAACGTATCCAACAAACAAAACAAGAAATTTACGAAAATGTTCTCAAAACAATTACAATAAAAATACGAAGGGCGCGTGTGCGAATAAGCAACACACGAACTATCCTTAAGGACCCCGGAAGCGTACTGAATCAATCGCTCCGCACGCGCCGCCGCTTCCGTTTCTTTACTTTGTAGTCGCGCGCCGCCGCCGCCGGCGCCGACAAAGGACGAATTCTGACGACACCTACCCCCGTATCGCGCATAGAGATTTATGCCTTAAACTAATATTTTTAAGAACGTTTTTTATTTATCTTTCGCTGTGGTCCCTTATCTTTTAATTTTGCGCATAGACAAGGCCTAATAGTGTTAGTTATAAGGTCATTTTTAGCTTAACTAGTTTAAGTTTCTAATAATTGTTAGTAATACGGAACGGCAACGTTTGAATTTTCTCGGGTCTTTGAACTACTAGTTTAGGTCAGGTGATTATCGTTATTCAATACATGATGTTGTTAAATACTAAAATGGAAAAAACGATCCCAGGGCTAAAATGCTTATTGTACTTATTTTTTTTAGTTGTGTATGGTAAAAATACGTTATGTAGAATATGTGGTTGCAATTAATGTGATAACCTAATCTCCACGCGGTATATAAAATATGAATTCCATATTGTATGGAGTCATTTGAATAATGTATTATTTAAATTATGATGAGGAAATGGTCCTATAAATTAATTTTTCCTAATACGTCAATGACATTATAAAGTTTAATCACATTGGCACAGTTACCTAAAGATTTTATTTTTTATTACAAAATTCAGTGTAGCAATATCCATATTGTATGGAGAAGATATTATATTAAATAAAACCACAGCCTATATAATATATTTTGTGCTGAATTACGAAAGTGGTTGTTGTATGAAGGTTTTTATTCTCTTAAGGAGTTCTTTCATAAAAATCATGTAAAATTTATACATCATCAACACACCATCACGCCTGTGTTCCCTGAAGGGTGAGGCAGAGTTGTATTAATGTACACCCACGCGATGTGTTTAGGTCCCATGTAATGGGCGCTGATAATAGGGTTTTTATCTAGACTCCGAGCTGCTACAGACAATTTCATAGATAAACTCCATAACACTTTGCTCGACCTGGGAATCGAACCCGAGAGTGTAGCAGTTGTGCTTGGGACCACTACAGTAACAAGGCAGTCAAGTCAAGTTTATACATAATTATGACTTTACATCAAGGTATAGACACTAATCTACAGTTATTGATGTTTAGTATGATTTGTATTGTGCAATTAATTGATTGTTCCGGTTATGGAAGTAATATTTTTATTATTATTACCTATATTGTATTTGCATGCCGCTGTGCCGGTGAAACTTGCTGGAATAAATGTTTTAAATAATATACCATGTTCCTGGTAAATAAAGATAATTCATTAGAATTATAAGAAAAAGTAATTATGACCACAAACTTAGGCTGTGGTTTCATTGTGTATCGTGTCGTCGTCAATCGATGCACCTTGGATAAGTATTTATTAAATCAAATTGCATGAATGTTGATTACTAGTTGTTACATAATTGAAGCACATAACCTGCCATGGTCGTGGCCTGTAAAAGGCAATGGGAGGGAAGTATGGTTTTTTGATACGACCCATGAAGATAGTCCGTACTTTAAAAAAAAGTTCTGGCCTATTTGAGCATAGTAACAATTCTTAAAAATAGTTAAAATCAAAATAAATATAAATACAAAAGCTACTAACATTTAGTTTCCCTATACTTATTATGCGTCATTTTCAGCACTTCTGCCTAATCAGAATGATTTGTGTTAACTAGTCATTAGAACCGCGAAGTATGTATTTGTGATGAATCCAGCATGCTCTAGGGAATTTCTCGACGACATGTGAAGTCTGCCAATCCGCATCTATAGCAGCAGAGATTAAAGATAAAGATAAATTTATTTGCGGTAACATGAGTGGATTACAATACAGATATGCATGCAATGGTGTTAAAACATTTTTTTTGTGCTACATGTTATACCATAAAAGGCGTAAAAATATTACAAATATCAGCTTATAATTTCGATGTGCAATAATACATAACCGAGAAGTTGAAGAGAAAAACTAAACAAAGTCAGAATCTATCATTTAGGAAGTCAGTTGTACTATAATAACATTTCACAGATAGCATATTTTTTAACTTTTTCTTAAACAGAGTTGTATTTAATTGTTTTATGTCCTTTGGAATTTTATTGTAAATTCGAAAGGTTCAATAAATAGTTCGATTGCACGTTTGAAAAGATCGTAGAAGATACTATTATTGCACCGGTTCTATTCCCATCATTATCATCATCAACATCGTCATCGTACATCGTCCCACTGCTAGGCACGGGTCTCCTCTAGGACGAGAGGGATTAGGCTATAGTCCATCACGCTAGCTTTCTGCGGGTTGGCAGACTTCACACGCCGTCAAGAAAATCTCAGGCATGCAGGTTTCCTCACGATGTCTTTCCTTCATCGTTTAAGCGTGAGATAATTAATTATTAATACGCTTACGAATATTTGTGTATCACGGATATTTGTTTCAAGTTTGGATGTACTTTGACTCCCTTAATTGTATGTTTCTGAAGCAACACAGGGCTTGCCCCCTAGAGCGGAGGTGTCTTTAATTATAATAATAAAAAAATAATAATAAAAGGATAAGAATACGAAAATTCATACCTAGTTTCCTTTTAGCGATTTCATTTCGTACGTAATTTATAATGAGGTAATATATCAATGGGCCAGAGTGTTTTCCTTGTATGAGCGCGGCGTTTATCAACTTATTCTGCTCCCGTAGGTATTCGTCTAATAAATGGAGGGAGATTAACTGTATTTGTCCGTATTTGTGTGATTACTCTCAGTATGACAACACAACCTAACGATGTTGCGACAAACAAGATTTATTTTTCCACGGCGGATAAACAAAGACAAATTACTTTTTGTCTAAAGTGAATCATTATATCTCAAATCAAGAGCTTCTTTATAAAGGGTGACTGTAATTTTAACTAGGAACCTGATCATTATAACTATCCATTTTTCTTACGACGATTTCAACAATTTGAACGACGACGACTTTGAAACCTACGATTTCGATTTGAACATGGTATTACTAAACCATGTTCAAATCGAAACCGCCTCATCCCTCTTATTCTGAGTGGAGACCCGTACCCAGCAGTGGGACAATATATGGGTTGATGATGATGATAACTAAACCACTATGCAATTCAGAGGATATCTACAAAATTTTCATACATACACACTCACGACTTTTTAAAATAGGAAAACTACAAAACATCTTTCATTTTCGAATTCTATTTTTTTTAATGGACCAGCAACGCGCCTGTAGTACGACTGGTATTACTTGTGAGCCTACGGTTTTTCCAGAAACAAATCTCGAATAAACCTGGCCTGTAATTCTTTCCTACCTACCAATAATCACGCTACCAATGCGGCTAATATAATAAAGTTATTATACAGGCTGAAATTGAATAAATGCGACAAAAAGAAATGGGAGCTTCAGTTACAGTAACATAGTAATTATAAACGGTTTTTTCTACAATCTAAGTCATTAAAAAAAATTACGTGATTATCGTTTTAAAAGGGTCCATTGATGTTATTATCTTTATTTAAGTACGAATTATCGGTATTCCAGCAAAATAATTAATATGCAAAATAAATAAGACAAATTAAAGTATCAAGAAATCTCGTCCGACTCATCGCAGTGCTCAATAATCGTCGTGGAGTACTCATGTTATTAAACGTTGCCGTTCATAGCGGTCATTTACCTAATTTTGCCTATTTCCTAGTGAAGTATCGCGCAACGTTGCCAAACCTCGCACGAGCGCCAGCGCTGCCATCCCTTACCGGCGACCGCCCCGCCGCCAACCCTTCCTTCGTTCATTAGTCGTCCTAAAACGTTTGTAGGTCACGGTCGCGCGCGCATCTTGCAAATCCTACTTTACGTATTGCGAATAATTTGTATTGTTGTTTTGTGTTTGTGTCATAACAATGCCTAGGACGAGACGAAATAGTCGTGAACCGTTGACAAACGTACAGTATCTCGATATTGTCGTGTGGTACAACACCGTAAGTAATCTACGTGAAACACAGCGAAGATTTAGGCTAAAATATCCCAATGTCATTCCACCTTCATTGGGAAGAATTGTAAGAATCAATCAGAACATGCTGGACTTCGGAAGTGTACACGTGCCGGCACACGCCCGGGGTGGTGGAAGACCGCCGGTACACCCAAGGCGCATGTACCGCATGGTACAGCGATTTTTTCAAGAAAATCCTCAGGCTAGCACCCGCCAGGCAGCCAGGCGGTTCAATGTGAGCCAGTACTACATATGGAAGTTGCTAAACACGTCTGGGATGTATCCATATCATTTTCAGCGCGTGCAAGATATCGTGCTCACCGACTATCGTCCGCGGAGACAATTTTGTGAATGGTTATTAGAAAATCTCCATCACAACATTTTATGGAGTGACGAAGCCACCTTCACAAGAATTGGACTATTTAACATTCATAATGAACATTGGTGGAGTGCTCGCGGTCGCAACCCACACGTAACACGAAGGGACGCTTTCCAAGTGCGATTTAGTGTGAATGTATGGGCTGGGATAATTAATGACAAAGTTATTGGGCCGATCTTCATTAATGATAGGTTGACCGGTCCACGTTATTTAGAACTTTTAACGAATGCAGTGCCTGAACTATTAGAAGATGTGCCCGTGTCTTATCTTGCCGGTATGTACTTCCAACAGGACGGAGCTCCGGCTCATTATTTTAGTGAAGTGCGGGCTTATCTCCGAAGTGAATACGGTGATAGGTGGATAGGTCGCGGCGGACCCGTAGCATGGCCGGCACGGTCACCTGACTTAACACCGTTAGACTTTTATTTGTGGGGCGAAATAAAAAGACTCGTTTACGAACGCGAGTCCGAAACTTTAGACGATCTAAAAAACAAAATCAGGAGTGCATTTGAAACCGTAAAATGTCAAACTTCAGTATTAATAAAGCTCAAGGACAATTTGCGGCGCCGTGCTCAATTGTGTATACAAAACGGAGGTGGACATTTTGAACAATTATTAAAATACACGTAAGTGTACCTATTTGATTTATTGTAAATACCTAATAATTATTGTAAATACTGTGATTCCAACTTTTTAAATACGCCAAAAATGCAATATTTGATTTGTTGTTAATTTTTAAGTTAACATTATTCAGGTTATACCTATCTCATTCTAAAACATTGTTTTACTATTTACTTTTATTGTATTTTTGATCGTCCTAAGCCGACAAAAGTATGAAGGGAAATTTGGTTTCACAAATTTTTTATTAATCAGGAGCGCGGGAAAGAGATGCGCTTGCGGCGGGGGCCCCCCCGACGGGGGCGGCGCGATTCATTCATAGTGAGAATGTACCTAAATCGTGCCCACTACACGAAAACGGTAGTACGCGAAATTATTTGATACTTTAATTATTTTTACGTTTTTCGTAACACTGATAAATTATTTTTTAATTTTACATTTGATATGTTCTAAATTTTCTTGACAACACGTATTATTGTATATTTAAATTTGTCGCATCTATTCAATTTCAGCCTGTATATTATAACTTTAATTATAATTACTATAAGTGCAGTGATAGCCTAGTGATATGACCATTGGACTAACAAGTCAAAGGCCTCGAGTTCAAATCCAAGGCACGCACCTCTGACTTTTCGAAGTCATGTGCGTATTAATTATCACACGCTTAAACGTTGAAGGAAAACAACGTGAGGAAACCTGCATGCCTGAGAGATTTTCTTGACGGCGTGTGAAGTCTGCCAACCCGCAGTAGGCTAGCGTGGTGGACTATAGCCTATTCCCTCTCGTTCTGAGAGGAGACCCGTGCCCAGCTGTGGGACAATGTAATGGGTTGATGATGAATTATAACTGGGAGAGAATGGATGAAAGGCGATTAACGAAAGGGATTTATAAAGCGAATGTCAGTGGAGCCACCGGGAGGGGACGCCCTAGAAAGACATACCACGACCTTATTGGTGAGATCCTTCAGAAAGATCAGGTGCGTAGTACCCGCAACCGGCGCATTTGTATGACAAGATGTATGGATGTGGACGAAGCCAAAGAAGTATTCAAGAATCGTAGTGAATGTCGTTCTGTAGTTTCTGCATACCCATATGGGAAAAAGGCGTGAGTGTATGTATGTATAATTAGGGGACCGTCAGACGATGTCTAGCCCGAACTCGACCGCAGCGCCATCTATCGGGTCAAAATATAAATCTAAACCAACCAGGAACCTAATCACAACAAATAACAAAATTAAAATCATAATCGGTCGAGCTTATTTTCAACCGACTTGAAAAAGGAGGAGGTTCTCAATTCGTCTGTATGTTTTTTTTTGTATGTTTGTTACGCGATATCTCCGCCAATTGTGGACCGAATTTAATGATTGTTTTTTTGTCATACTTCAGAGGTGGTCTCGTTGAATCGAATTTTATCGAATTCGGTTGAGCAGTTTTGAAAATATCAACAAAAATCTAAAAATTGTTTACATCGATGATAGTATCGTTTACTCCGAAACATCGCTGTCTTATTGGAGCAGTGCGTTTAGTTGGCTAACAAGTAAGTACTTCTAAACAAAACTTTCCACTAAAAATTACAAAATAAAATTACTTTTAACTTTAAATGTTGTCTAAAACAGTTTGGGAAGTCGGTGGCGAAAACAAAAGAACCACTGAAATAGAAGTCACAAACTTCACAAATTGTTTTAGAAAAAAATATTTTATTACTTTTTAAGGCGGTTTAACTTTTTTTTTAATTATATGTAAGAGACAAGAAGATGATATAATGTTATTGAGGTGTGCCGTAATTATACCAGATCCAATAAAAGTATTCTATATTCACAAATTCATCGATCAATTCAAGGTATCGTTGTTGATAGCGGTCACATTGTTGCGGTTTTCCCATACCTGTGTCTTCAGCTAAGTGACATGTATCAGGTATATGTCTTGTGCTAATAAATTGATCCTGAGTTGGGAAACATAAATGAAACAGATCTGGTAAAGGAAAACTTTTTTTTAACCCCCGACGCATAAACGAGGGGGTTAAAATGTGGCATCGTAGCTCCCGAACGGATGAACCGATTTTGATTTAGTTTTTTGGTTTGAAAGGAGAATTAGTCGGGAGTGTTCTTAGCTATGTTTGATGAAAATCGGTCGAGATATAATTCAATAAATTGTCGGGGGTTTATTGTATTTTTTATTTTTAAAAGTAAGGCAAATCCTCCTAGATCTTCTGCTGCCTGGGGAATAAGCAGGGTATATTGGACTCCTATCGACTAAAAACCTCACTCCCTTGTCCTAAGTCAAGGCCATGGAATTCGAGATATTCACCACCAAAATTCAAGTAACAAGGTCTTAAATGGACAAGTCACATATACTTATTCTAAGTGCCTTGTATGGTAAATTATCTCTGATTTAGTTTTTAGATAATGAAATAATAGTCATTGCTACTTATAAGGTCTTTAAAGAAAGACAGCTAGAAGTAAACGTTACAGATCAAATAAATGATAATAATGTTTATAAATTTATTTCTATTGAGGATGACACTGGAAAGTGTGACTAGATATCTACTACATGTGAGATAGGCGTTGAGATAGTCATCTCGTTAGAGGCGAGAAAATATCTCTGATTTTTTGTCACGTTTTGAAGTATAAAGTGTGTACCCAATTCTATATTGTTCAAGGATTCCTTCAGGTAGATAATAGGATGCTTCAGCTTATTGATTTTATCTTGATATTAAGAACACTTGCATGATACTGATCTTTTATCACATTTAAATAACAATGTTTCTACATATATATGTATAGTTATAAGTTCACGTATAAACAAGATGATAAATGTAGAAGCCGGATTCGATTTCATATCAAGACTCCAACAAAAGAAAATAATAAAATACTACGTATTCTTTTAGTATCACTCAGTACGCACTCAAATATTTATTTATTTATTAAGGGCCTCCAACAAGAGATATACACAAATCATGATATTCTATAAAGTACAGATTATAAAGTAAGTGTACTCCCTCAATTATAGGAAGCCACAGCATGCATTATGCGTATTAGAACTTACAACTATGTTATAGAACGATTTAAAACAATTTCAAGTATATTAACAGAAAAAACAGATTTAAGAAAATGTTTAGGTACATTGCATCACATAAAAAATATTGAGTTAATAGCATCACAAAGTTGTAAGATCCAAAAAGAATCAACCTTTGTCAACATAATGCGCGTTGAACACTGATTCCAAACATTGATAAGAATCAAAATATAAGTTGCAAATTTTCCCTTCATAGGTACTTTCACGGGCTTAGGATCGTCAAATTACAAAAGGCATGTCTAGCTATTCACTGTGATTCAAAAGTAACCTTTTACCTATAAATTGTTTTCAAAAATGGATTCTGTAAGATACCAAATATTGAAAATAGAAAAAAATTGGAACGTGATAAAAAAGTCTCCTTGTATATTGAACGATTTGCAGATCTTTCCCAAAGACGGTAGTTTGTGTACGTGACACTCGACTGTAATAGCGGCAGCATTCACGACATAGGGATTCCCATGGAGGGATTATGGGAAGTATTTTATTTGTTTACATATCTATGGGGACTTACGTGGCGATACGACTCTTGTTGTGTCTGACAAGTAACGAGGATTAACAAAGAAAAAAAGTCAAAAAATTGTTAACAACTTTCGAGAAGGTCAACTTGTTCTTTATTTAAATAGTCCGGAACCATGACCTGTCTTTTGTTTTGTAGTTTCCATTGGTGGAAATTTTTAACTTGGTAATAATGGTAGGTCCTATAAAGAACTCAGATTTGCGGTCACTACGATTGCAAATCATGTGATCCGATAAAGAAGTAACTACATATTGAAATAGTGTGTGGTTTTAGTTAGTAAAGTTTTACATCATTCTCCAATGCTGCGAAAATATCAAGTTAAAAGAATATAACGCTGAGAGGTATTCCATAAAAAAATAAATGAACTACTCCACGTCATAACCAGTTTTGTAAAAATTGATGATTAGGACGAAAAGCCGAACTAAGTAAACATGGAGGCAAGCGTAGATGATGATGAAGTCTAAAAGAAACACAAAAGAGAACCAGGTCAAAAGATACAGAAGGTTACTGGTTTGAATTGTAATGAAAAATACAACGTGTCAGTTGCTAGCGAAGCCACAAGTAATATGAGTCAACTAAAGGAAATTGGTCATTGTGGTCACTACGTATTTACGCTCAGTGATCTACTCAACACGCTTACTTGCCTTTGAAAGCCACTTAAATATTGTATACACATGATATAAACGTGGTCCTGATAGTACCGGGAAGAGATTTAGAGTTTTATTAAATTTTGTGATTCACGAGCCAAATACCTCACAAATAAAAAATGGATTAAAAAAATACTTGGTTGCCACTCTTAGCATCTGCTTGGCACCCCATTATTGATTCTACTGCAAGACCTAAGGATACAATGACCTCGTACTTCGTAACCGGATCAACTATAAGTAGCAAACATGCAAGATTTCTATTTTTTTTTCTAATTTGTGACTCTATGACATCCAACACCAAAGATGCTGTAAAGGATCCAAAACGTCGGGAGTTAAATAATATTAATACAACGCGATAAAATCCGTATAAAGTTCTTTTATTTCAATGTCTGAAACAGTTTTATGATATGCCTTCTTTTTGTACACCTATATACTTATATGCCTGCGCCTTATCTATCTTTGAAGTGTTATAGTGATGCTACATTCATGGTAAAAGACGAATGTCATAAAATTAAACTATCTACAATCCAGTTATCACAATTCTGTTTCGCGGTATTGACACTTCAAGCAATAGAATGATCTCACATGTCTCTTAATTTTCCAAATAAAACCTCTTGATACATTTTGAGGAAAATTTTGGTAGGAGAAATAAGAAATAAATTTAATATTATTAAAGTTACTATCTTTTCAGAATCTCATTCGTTCAAATAAAACTAGAAGAACGAAAGAAAGCCGGCATAGTCAGTCTGTCAACCCGTTGTGTGACGAGGGTCAACAAGAAGAGTTGCTTATTGTGATCTTCGTAAACGTTGGCACAACAATTTGTCATAATTCATTCAACCAGCTGTGGCCTTTGACCCTGAGATATTACAACCAGGAACTGAATCAGAGGTAAATTTTGGAAAGAAATAGGGTCACTATTTCAGCGTGCAGCACTTTTACTAGTGCAGTGACTTATTCAGTAAGTTGTAGTATTTTGTAAATGATATTGTTAATCAAATAAGCCTGTTAGCTCCCAATAATTAGTATTGATCGTCTTAACACAAGCCTTTTGCAAATCTAATCCTCTGTTTGCCGGCAACTAAAACGATGCCAATAAGACAGTAGATGGGTCAAATATTATAAGTAATATGTTTATTCTAATAAGAAAGACTTCCAATTAAAAATATTTTAAGGTCTAAATAAGAATCTTATAGGATTCCAGCTAGAAAAATCTTAGTAACGATGAGGATAACGCAAAAAGACGACATCATGTATGTCATCATGGCTTTGGAGTTCCAATTTTCCACTAAAAGAATACGACAGATAATTTGTGGAAGGATGACCGATGTTGTGTATTGCGAGAGAGACAAACGAAATTGGCAATGTGACCTATCTAAACATTATTCTTATGTTTTTTCCAGGCTTTTATTCTGAGTGGCCTTAAGTAAGGATTGTCTGAATTCTTATTGTTACAGGAATAGCCTCTATTCTTTTACATTTGTGCTCTAGCTTTTCCCTCTCTTTCAGTTTCTACAAATGGTGATTTATTTCTTAATCCTTTATTTACTTTCTTTTTTAATTTCTTTCCGACCTTCATAGTCTCAATTTTGGTCCAGTAACAGAAAGTGCAATGGAAATTAAATAGTGGACCGGTTTTGTAGTCCAACTGTGAAGCGGGAAATTATCTTTTCTTTGTCTTTGTAACCGAGTAAAATCTGTGTTTTTAGAGGGCTTGAAATACACGACGCTCTTTAATATTTGTCAAAGAGATTCGCTGTGGCTTAAGGTTGTGCTTAGAATGCTCTTTGTGTAATTAGACGTAGTAGTTGCAATCACTTAAGATTTCTTAATAAAAGATGATTATAATCACTGTTATAGAAGTCTTGTAGCGGTAACACAACTCTGGTGGAGCAAGTAAATAAATAACAAATCGATATTAATTGGCAGAGCGTTCGATTTTACTTGCGTTGAAGAATAATTTGTATTCAGTACTCATTCTTGTGGCTTATACAAGATGCCCCTGGAACCTACGGAACCAAATACCTAAAAGCAATTATCAGTAAGCACTACCAATCATATAATAACATCTAAGATCTGTCTACTTACTTCAACTGAAAATACTGTTTAGCCGTCGAACATTTGGATACACTCGCCTCCGAACTTAAGCTCACGTTTATGACGACACTGGGCAGGGAACAAAACACTACCCACCAAATAGGTTTACACTAGCAATTTAATTTAGCAATCTTTATTTTCAACACGCGGTTCGGTCGTGAGAGGTGTTTGGACAGGCGACGTGCGCTCGGCGTCGCGTCCTGCGCCAGACTGAAGGCTCGAGGTGAGCTGGGCCAATAGAGCCCCGGTCCCCCCCCCCTCTGCACCCCGCCCGCCCAGGCACGCGCGGCTACGACGGCGCATAGACTAGATAATGCTGATGAGATAAACACTAAAAAACCTTGTGGTCAGCTTAAAACTGATATAATATTTACCTTTTTTACTTAAGACTACCTCATTGCCTTAGAGGTCCTACACGTGACAGATATGCTTGGGTCTTGGGTTCAACTCCTAGGTCGAGCTAAGTGTTATTGGGTTTATCTATTCAATTCTTAGCAGCAGCTCGGACGGAGTTTGGAAGTGTGCCCGTTAATGGCAATAGGCTCACCCCCTACGACATGCGACTTAAACATAGCGCGAAATGTAGGTACATTAGTACGACTCTGCCTAACCGTTCGGGGAATACAGGCTTGATGGTATGTTATGTTATGTAATGCTCTTTTATTTTAGACTGCCTCATTAGAAGATAAGTGATCTCAAATTAGGGTCTTGGTTTGATTCCTAGGTCAAGCAAAGTGTTGTAGGGTTTATCTATGAAATTAACAGCAGTATTCGGAGTTTGGATGTTTGCCCGGTTAATGGCAATAGGCTGGCCCCCTATTACATGGGACCTGAACATACCGGCGAACTGTGGGTGTACATTAACACGCTACATTAGAAAGACATACACCGATTTTATTGGTGAGGGCCTTCAGAAAAATCAGGTACCTACATAATACAACAACATAATACAGCTGTGTTTATGACAAGATGTATGGATGTGGATGAAGTATAAAATTTATGCAAGAGTCGTATGTCGTCGTCAAATGGCGTCTTGTAGTTTCTGCCTACCCCTATGGGAAATAAGAATCAATGTATGTATGTATGTGCGTAAATACTAAATAAGGAACAGATTAATTTGTTTTTTATGATATTGCGTAGTAATTACAGTATTTAATAGTGGATTCCTATTAAATTACTTTATAACGTGACTTCAAGAAACGTGTTTGTAATTTTATTATTCTTTTCAATGGTAATACATACTTAAGTTTAATGAGCGATATTCCTATTAAATTATTCAAGATGCATTACATACCTATTTGCAATTATGAAATCTCTGATAAAATTACTCTGACAATAAATAATTAGTTACAGTAA
The DNA here is from genome assembly GCA_958496365.1 of Subacronicta megacephala. NCBI lineage: Eukaryota > Metazoa > Arthropoda > Insecta > Lepidoptera > Noctuidae > Subacronicta > Subacronicta megacephala. The sequence continues at coordinate 605,607 of OY292535.1, forward strand.
ACAAGCTTATACTAGTTTGTTAGTTGTCGAAGTTGTTGTTATCGAAGTGTTGTTTAGATACTGGGCAGTCACTTTTTCGTAAAATCCCATCACGCCTGTATTCCCCGAAGGGTTAGGCAGAGTGAGAGGCACATATCGCCGGTATGTTTAGGTCCCATGTAATAAGGGGCGAGCCTATTGCCATTAAACGTGCATAATTGCAAACTCCGAGCTGCCACTGAGAATTTCATAGAAAAAGCCAATAACACTGCTCGACCTGGGTATTTAGGTAACCCGAGACCTCTAGCGTAGCAGTCGCGCTTAGGACCACTAACTTAACTTAGGACGACTGGGGTGCCTGGATAATGGCAATAGGCTCGCCCCCTATTACATACAGGGCACCTAAGCAAATTGGCTCGGTAGCCAGGAGTGGGAAATACAGACGTGATGGCAGGTTATGCATATTCGTAGTTGACTATTTATTATATTAGACTGCCTCATATTCATTAGTCTATTGGTCCTAAGTGTGACTGCTACACTAGAGGTCCTGGTTTCGATCCCCAGGGCGAGCAGTGTTATTGGGTTTTTCTATGAAATTCTCAGTAAAAGCTCCGAGTCTGGATCTGTGCCCGATTAATGGCAATAGGCTCGCCCCCTATTAAATGAGACCTGAACATACCGGCGAAATGTGAGTGTACATTAATACACCTCTGCCTGACCCTTCGGAGAATACAGGCGTGATGGTATGTTATGTTATATTATGTAGTTCGAGTTTTACTATGTAGCAGTGTTTTATTTTTCTTTTCTAACTTATGTTATCTTCCTATCTTTTTTCTAAACTACAGGCATGTTCCGTCTGTATCTCCTACTCTGTGGTATGTCCCAACTCCCACTGTTTTTGATCAGACTCAAAAGAATGTTTCATTCATGAAACAATTAGCTTTATGTGGTTATTTTCAAGAAAACCACTCCCTGTACCTACATTTTAAGTACATGTAATTGTTAGTATCAAACTAACATGTTATTTGAGTACTAAGATTATCGGCATCAGAATTTGAATGTAGGTGTTTCATGTAGTGTAGGTGTTTCATGTAAGGAATGATATTAGTTTTTCAGTAGCAGTAACTACTTAAATTCGTTCTATAGCATTTGATATCAAAGTGTATTTGTACAGAAGATTTCTTAATTGTATTTAAATGTTACTTTAAAACATAATATACTATCACGCTTGTACTCCCCGAAGGATTAGGCAGAGGTGTAGCAAAGGTTATGTTTAGGTCCCATGTAATAGAGGGCGCGCCTATTGCCATTAACCGGGTACAAAACCAGACTCCAAGCTGCTACTGAACCTTCATAAAAAAAACAATAATACTTTGCTCGACCTGGGGATCAAACCTAAGACCTCTAGCGTAGCAGTCGCGATTGGGACTACTAGACTAACGAGGCAGTCATCCTGCCCACAGTTGAATTTTTCCTTCAACTTTACAAAAAACCAAGTTATGTACCTATGACTTAGTGCAGTAATAGCCTAATGATATGACCATTGGACTGCTAAGTCAAAGGTGTCGAAATCTAAGTCACGCAAGTGACTTTTCAAAGTCGTGATACTTAATTGTCACGCGCTTAACCTGGCAAGCGGTACAGTTCCTCTTTTAAAGCACATAACAATAGATTTTGCATTGTGTCTACAATCTGCCGCTTGACAGGTTAAACGGTGAATGAAACAACGTGAGGAAACCTTAATACCTGAAAGATTTTCTCGACGAAGTGTGAAGTCTGCCAACCCGCAGTTGGCTAGCGTGGTGGACTAGGTATAGGGACCTGGGGACCAGCAGTAGGACAACATATGGGTTGATGATGATGATGATGATGATGATGATGATGATGATGTAACTTAGGACTTCGTTACCATGGTGGGTAGCAATAGTGTCGTGGCGAATGTTACAAATCTTAAGTACGGTGGCTAGCACGTCAAATAACCACAAAATGTCAAATTTTCTCAGTTGATTTTGAACGTTATTTTCAACAATTTAAGGTTTCAATACATTTGGCCAAAAGTTGACAGTTTTGTATACCTTGACCTGCCGGCGACTGTACGTAACGCTAGAGCAAGCGAAGACAAGAGCAGGGGCCCTAGACAATGTTACATTTCCATATCGAAAACGATGTTAGATTATTCTGAAATGTATGGAATTGTCATTATCTTTCGACATGTCACTTGATGAAATTCTGTCAAATCCATATATTTTTGACATCGAACGTCGTCATCGATAATGAAGATGTGACATTGTCTAGACCCCCTAGTTTTAGTTGGTACGAGTCCGACATCACCTGCCACCTCCCCAGCTTGAAGATGCTATGAGGATTTCCTGTACCAAAAAAATATTGTTTTTTTTATGGGATAACTCGGCAAACGAGCAGGCGAGTCACCTGATGGTAAGTAGTCATCGCCGTCCATGGACATTTGCAATACTAAAGGAGTTGCAGATGCGCGGCCGAGCCTATTTAAGGAAATGGAGGGGAAGGAGAAGGAAGGAGACTGAAGGAGGAATTGGGCTTCCAGCGCTCCACACTCACCGTACGAAACGCTACAGGTATGCATACTACTACTTGACGTCAATGTTCTGTGACTGTTTGTAATCTAATAGTTTTAATTTGCTAACTTCTTATTTTATCTTCTTCTTCTTATCTTACATATTATAAAACAAAGTCGTCCGCCGCGTCTGTCTGTCTGTTCGCGATAAACTCAAAAACCACTGCACCGATTTTCATGCTGTTTTCACCTATGGATAGCGTGGTTCTCGAAGAAAGTTTATATATTGTACCTATAATACATACCGAGAAACAACGCGGGCGAAGCCGTGGGCGGAAAGCTAGTCAAAAATAAGACGATAAATACTCTTAACAAAAAAGTTAAACCGCCTTAAAAAATAATAAAATAATTTTGTCTAAAACAGTTTGGGAAGTCGGTGACTTCTATTTGAGTGGGTCTTTTGTCTTCGCCACCAAATTGTTTCATTCACTTCCCAAACTGTTTTAGACAAAATTATTTTACTATTTTTTGAAGGCGGTTTAACTTTTTTGTTAATAGTTTATTTTATTTTGTAATGTTTAGTGGAAAGTTTTGTTTAGAAGTACTTGGTAGCCAACTAAACGCACTGCTCCAATAAGACAGCGTTGTTTTGGAGTAAACGATTATATCATCGATGTAAACAATTTTTAGCTTTTTGTATATATTTTCAAAACTGCTCAACCGATTTCAATCAAATTGGAACGGGACCACTTCTGAGGTATGACCTACGAAACAAAAAAACAATAATTAAAATCGGTCCACAATTGGCGGAGATAAAGCGTAACAAACGTACAAAAAAAAAACAACACAGACGAATTGAGAACCTCCTCCTTTTTGAAATCGATTGATGAAATATAGATTTCTTAGACGTACAGATTGGCGAGATTTTGATTAATTAATGAATGCTACAAGTAAACATTCAAAACTTTGGCGCAAACTCTGCGGTCCGCAAATATTTGTTCCGTGGTTATCGAACCCACAACTTCAAACTAAAGGCGACCGCTGACCGGAGTTGCTATTGGATCACTTTTGAGAGACTTATTCACATTCTGAATTGACGTATTTAAGTTGACGTCAAGTGCAGTGATAGCCTTGTTATATGACCATAGGACTGCCATGTCAAAGGTCTCGAGTTCGAATTAAAGGCACACACCTCTGACTTTCCGAAGTCAGTTACTTAATTATCACGCGCTTAAACTGTGAAGGAAAAACATCGTGAGGAAACCTGCATGCTTGAGAGATTATCTCGATGGCGTGTGAAGTCTGCCAACGCGCAGTAGGCTAGCGTGGCGGAATACAGCCTTATCCCTCTCATTGTGAGAGGAGACTCGTGCCCAGCAGTGGGACAATATATGGGTTGATGATGAAGGTGACGTCAATAGTGTAATAAAGTACTTATAGCCTATAGATTGCTTCGTTAGTGTAGTGGTCCCAATCGCGACTGCTACGCAAGAGGTCTTGGGTTCGATTCCCAGGTCGAGCAAAGTGTTATTGGGTTTTTCTATGAAATTCCCAGTAGCAGCTCGGAGTCTGGAGTTGTGCCCGGTTAATGGCAATAGCCTCGCCCCCTATTACATGGTCCCTAAACATACCGGCGAAATGTGGGTGTACATTAGTACACCTCTGCCTAACCCTTCGGGGAATACAGGCGTGATGGTATGTTATATTAGTACTTATAGTAAGTTGCTTAATGGGTCGCCACGAAACACGTCACAGCTAAGCCAATGAAAAATAGCTAGATAAAAGAAGGAACAATTCCGATATCCATCAATCGCAAGAATTTTCAATAGTGAGTTTCCTGAACGGTCGAACAACTGAACGTCACAGAGTCGCTCGTAAAACGAACAATAAAATTCAAAGGCTCTGCCTTAAATTTTTATTTCCTATCTGCGTTTGTTTTATACCTTGGTTTATGTCTGTGGCCGGGAATGTATTGTTTGAGGGAGCCAGGAGAAAAAAATCACGACGATATGAATTTTCTTGTGAAAATATAAATGGACCTCAGGCATGGTTTGAAACTGCGTCCCTCCGGTTAAGTACACCAGACACAGTACAGTGTACTTTAACCAGAGGGACGCAAGTTCAAACGCTGCCTCAGGCCGATATTTTCTTTTATTAGAAAATTCATATCTTTGTGAACATTTCGCATTATTTAATGCTAAAAATATAATTAAAAATAAGCAGTACAAATTTACTGTTAGATTACCAATATGTCTCTTTTTGGTAAAGACTGCTTCGTAACGTCTATTGTGACCCACACTACTACTAATTATTATAATGGGTCACGTCACGTACACGTTACTAACGCATCACCTACGCGTCACTCACGTGTCGAGTGCCTATCATTTAATATGTCCCATGTGAGTTATTTACGCGTCACAAGGTATAGAAAGAAAGAAATCAAATCAAATGTTTTTATTTCAAATACTTAAGCTTTTACAAGCGTTTATAAAACGTTATTGACTTGCACGGTTCCAAAAAGTTGATCCTATGGAGAAGAATCCGGCAAGAAACTCCATGGACACTCTTTTAAAATAATTGTAAGAATTATTAAACAGCATACGAGACAAGTATATCCTGATGAATAGAATTAACGAGAGAATAAAATTTATTTATTTATTAGCTTTCTCCATTTTATAGCTATTTTACAGGTATCACTTTTGCTTCGGTATTTACTGTCTGCTTATAAGAATAATTTATAACAACTTAAGCTAAGAAAAGGTCAGATTACTGACTTGAATATAAAATTAAATCAATTGAGCCCATTATTTATTATAAATACTAGCTACGTACTCTTTCAGGAAACTGCCGAACCGATAGGAAATTATAGTAACTATTAGTGGACCCGTCACACGTTGTCCTGCCCGAACTCGATCACAGCGCCACCTACCAGCGTCGCCAGCGTCAAATTTTCCATACTTTCTTACCGTTTAAACATTCAATGGAATTCCACAAATATTTGAAAACCAAAATTAGCCAAATCGGTCCAGCCATTCTAGAGTTTTAGCGAGACTTATGAACGGCAATTGATTTTTATATATAAGAAGAAGAAGATGACCAAGAAATAGGAAGAAGATTAACACACACTAAAAAAATATATAAACAGTTTTAACATCCAAGAATACAATGAGCGAAGCATTACAAAAGGTTTGTAGATACCATAAAACCTTATAAAAATTAACTTTTTATCTTACTCTACAAAACGTAGCAGACGAATGACACTCACTTTCCTCGCGTTGGCTTAAATGATTGAAACTAATAGTTCAGATAAAGTGACCCTATTAAGGAACTTAACTGTCGTCGATTTACTAAACTGAGCGGGGCTTAAGTAAGAGATTTTAAAAGTGAGGCTGGATTAACATTAAGTTGAAAAAAATGTTCAGCAAAAAGTGAAACATTTATCACTGTTTAAGAGAAGTTTCCTCTTAACGCGCTTATATAAAATACATACAATCATACATAAATTTCACGAAATCTCAGATCAAATAAAAAGTTAAGATGGAACTTTGCGAACAAAGAAGTGAGGCCGGTTAAAACTACGCCTAGACGTTTACAAACACAAGTTTTACACTATGTAACAATACCGAAACTACGCCTTATCTTGTCAGTCGAGCTTTCGATAGCTTGATAGCTCGACTGACAAGATAAGGCAAAGTTCCAACTTAACTTTTTATTTGATCTGAGCACGAAATGTTATGCAAAGGTGTTTGTATACGTACCAATAGTTTACTGGGCGCTGTGGACGACGCAAAGCAACTAATTAATGTTTGACAGTTTATTATAAAATTAAAAAGGGGATTTTGGTTGTTTTATCAATTAAAATACAATACAGTATAATACAACGGGAGTAAGAGCCTGCCACGCTGACACAATCTGACAAAATTGTTGAAGAAATTAACGCGCGCACTGACAGCGTGCGTTCAGAACGTTCTAGAAGTAATTTGAAAAACAAAACAAAAGGTAACGTTCTTTTCGAACGACGTTTGACTTTTTAGTCAGTCCAGCCAATCACAGCTCGCGCTCCCTCACTGCCTTTGGTTAGCGCTTTGGACCAAAAATCCCACCACACCTAACCCATATTAATTCTCAGACATTTCTACGTATTTTACAACTTTCTAACTTTTCTGTTCAACGTTTCAAACTTAAAACTTTTCTTTTCAACGTTAAGTATAGTAGTAGTTGTCTATTTAGATATCCTACACCTACAGCCTGCCCACATGTAGCAATGAAACATTTATTAGTACTCCATGCAATATTTTAAATTCTGTGAAATGTAACTTCGAACGCCCTCAGATCAAATAAAAAGTTAAGATGGAACTTTGCGAACAAAGAAGTGAGGCCGGCTTAAACTACGCCTAACAGTGTACAACACACAATTACACACACACGTATACCGAAACTACGCCTTATCTTGTCAGTCGAGCTTTCGTTATCTCGATAGCTCGACTGACAAGATAAGGCGTAGTAAACTAATACTTATGTGCGTGTAATTGTGTGTTGTACACCGTTAGGCGTAGTTTTAGCCGGCCTCACTTCTTTGTTCGCAAAGTTCCATCTTAACTTTTTATTTGATCTGAGCGAACGCCTTATTAAATGAACAGACAGAAATGTGTTGGTAGGAGTTCGTTGCTTCTGCTTCCCAACTAAAACACTAGGAGGCCGTGAAGAGCGGGCGTTGTGTGGGCTGTCTATAATGTAAAAATGACGTTCAAAAAGTACTGCCTAGTGGTCTATCTTGAAAAAATGATTCTAATTGAATGATTCATAAAAACATAACATGCAATCACTCCCATATTCCTCAAAAGGTTAGGCAGAGATAACTAATGTATAATTATATTTCGCTGGTATATTTAGGTTCTATGAATAGGAGAGAGCGAGAAATAAGCCTTTTGTTATAAACTGGGCACAAATACAAATTCTGAGTTGCTACAGAGAAATTCATAAAAATACCCAAACACACTTTTCTCTACCTCTGAATAGAACACAGGACTTCTAGCGTAGCAGTCGCGCTTGGGGCCACTAGACTAGTTTCTCAATTCTTATTAGAACAGTTTCAATCATCTTCCTGCATTTTTCCCAATTTATTTTCGGTCAGCACAGCATGTCCTTTTCTTCCATTCATCCCTGTTAGTCGTCATTTCATCATTCAATCCCTTTTCCATCATACCCTCCATCCATCTTTTCTTTGGTCTCTCGCTACCTCTCCATCCCTCCGCATTCATACTCATCACTCTTCTAGTCACATTAGTTTCATCTCTCCTCATCACGTATTAGAACAGTTTCAATATTCACATAGAAATATATGTTTCCTGGAAGCTCAGTATTACGTCCTTTACCACGTAATCAGGAAGCGTAAATAAAACAAGTATATTCTAATTCCTAGAATAGTATGTGTAAACCATTTATTATATTAACTATTTTGTTGGTACATGGTACATAGGACATAACCCTTGTAAGTATTTTAACTGACCAATCACAGAGCAGCTAAACGCTCGGAATGTTTTATTAAAATCTTAGGCGATTCCTCGCCATATAAATACTCGCGTCGCTGTGTGGTGTCAGTCGTATGCCCGCGCGCGTGGTGCGCGCACGTCGATGTTAGCTGCCACATAGCTCCTCCCCAGCGAAGCGCCTATCTATGCATGTAGTACAAAGTGGTGGCGCGCTCGAGACGCCTGCGAGCGCCTAGGGCTGCGTTGACATCGCCGCGCCTGTCGAACTTGCACGATGACTCGTTGGCAAACGCAGTGAATAATGATCTGAGCGTGTGCCTTTCACTATTCAGTGTGCGCCCGTGCCGCGGCACGAGCGGACGTATGATACTAGAAGGCGAATCGTACGGTGGGTCTTGATGTGCGTCCGGATCGAGTGACGTATGCCGACTGTTCATCTTCACGACTTGTTGTTTCTTCGTTATTAGGTAGGAATGCAGGCTTCAGACGGTCTATACTGACATTAGTTTGACGACCTTTAACATGTAATGTATATACCTTATCCTGTCTCTTCAGAACACGATATGGGCCTTCGTAGGTGGGCGTCAGCGGCCGGCGGTACGCATCGGTGCGAATAAATACATGCGAACATACATGTAGCTCGTCATGTATAAACATTGCACGGCGATCGGTGTTGCGGCGAACAGCTTGCATCTTCTTCATAGCGTTTGTTATGTTATCGCTGAAATGTGTGTTAGATAAGTGTGGCGACGCTTCTCCACACATTTCGCCGGGCAGTCGTAGTGGTTTTCCATATAGGGCTTCAGCTGATGAAACATCGGTGTTTTCTTTTATTGTAGCACGTAGACCCAATAATACGGTGGGCAACTCCTGAGTCCAGCTTGAGTTTGAGTTCTGCAGTCGAGCCGTTAATGCAGTTTTAAATGATCGGTGCCATCTCTCGACCATGCCGTTCGCCTGCGGATGATAAGCAGTAGTCCTAGTCTTCTCAATTCCCATTCTACTCATCAAAGTTTTGAACAAATGGGACTCAAACTGTCTTCCTTGATCGCTTGTTATATTTTGTGGGCAACCGAATCGCACTATCCACCCCTCGTAGACTACCGTGGCAATAGTGTTGGCTTCGATGTCGCTGACAGGAAACGCTTCAGGCCATTTTGTAGCTCGATCAATGATAGTCACACAATACCGTTTTCCTTCTGATTTGGGTAAAGGTCCGACGATGTCTATGTGTATGTGCGACAATCGATCAGCGAATGGAAAATCTTGTAAAGGAGACACGGTGTGTCGCTGCACCTTGGTTCGTTGGCAGACGATGCAGCACTTGGTCCATGTACAGACATCCTTGTTCATGCTCGGCCAGAAAAAACGTTGAGTGATCAGCCTCCTAGTTGCTCGTGTGCCAGGGTGACTCAATTCGTGTATTGTGTCAAAAGCTTTTCTTCGCAGCTCAGGTGGTAAGTAAGGCCGTACGTTGCCGCTTGATGTTTCACACAGAATGGACTTGTTTGCGTTGACTGGATGTACACGTTCGAATCGTAGCAATTTATTTTTCATAATGTCCTCCAGCTGCTTGTCACTATCTTGATATCGTGCCAATTCCTCGTAGTCGATTGGTGAAGGAGTCGAAATTGCTTCGATTCTTGAAAGTGCGTCGGCCACAACGTTGTCTTTTCCTTCAATATGACATATGTTTGTCGTGAATTGACTTATGTAGTGCAAGTATCTTGTTCGTAACGGTGTTTCGGTCTTGCTGTTTTGTCGCAATAGTGCATGCGTTAACGGTTTGTGATCTGTGTAAACCGTGATATCTCTTCCCTCAAACATGCGCCGGAAGTGCCGAATAGCCAGGTAGATTGCCAAAAGTTCGCGGTCAAACGTGCTGTACTTCTGTTGTGCTTCCGTTAATTTCTTGGAGAAGAAACCGAGCGGTTTCCAGCTGCGCTCAACACGTTGTTGTAATGCGGCACCGACACAGGTGTTCGAGGCGTCACACATCAGTGATATCGGAGCGTGTATGGAGGGGTGTGATAAGGTCACAGCGTTCTTTATGCTATCCTTGCATGCTTGAAAAGCTTCTTTATCTTCACTGGTAAAGATCACTTCCGTTTTATCATTTTTCTTGCATGTTCGAAGGTATTTATATAGCTTTTCTTGAACATACGCAGCGCGAGGAATGTTCTCTTTATAGAAATTTAAAATTCCGAGGAATCGTCGTAATTCTTGAATAGTGGTAGGTTCGGGATAGTCGGATATTGTTTTCACACGATCGTCTGTAGGTTGAATGCCGTCCTTAGTTAGTATGTAGCCAAGAAATTCTAGTTTTTTCTGTCCGAAAACGCATTTCGACACGTTTATTCTCAAGCCACATTCTTGGAGTCTTTTAAAAAGTGCTTCTAGGTGTTTCCTGTGTGTTTCTTGGTCTGATGAAGCTATGAGAAGATCATCTACGAATGGGAACACGTGGTCCATGTCGCCGAGAACATTGTTAATGTGCCGTTGAAAAGTTTGACCGGCGTTGCACAGGCCGAAACACATCCGGGGAAATTCAAAAAGACCAAACGGTGTGATGACTGCCGTCTTCTCGATGTCTTCTTCCCGTATTCGTAACTGATTATATGCCTTCCTCAAATCAATCTTGGAGAAGATCTTCATGCCTTCCAGACGATAAGTAAAATCACGAAGTCGTGGTATCGGGTATCTGTCCGGCTTGGTTACGGCGTTTAACCTACGGTAATCACCACATGGCCTATACTCGCCGCTCTTCTTCTCTACGAGGTGGAGTGGGCTCGCCCATGGTGATTTTGAAGGGCGGCATATTCCTTGTTCCAGCATGATTTGAAACTCCTTCTTAGCTGCTTGATATTTGTGAGGTGGCAACGGTCGTGCTTTACTGTACACCGGCGGTCCGTACGTGACAATGTGGTGCTCAACTTCGCTGTTCTTCACGTTGTTGAAGTTTGGGGAAGTTATATCACTGTACTGTTGAAGAAGGTTATGGTACGGGTCGTTGAGGTTTATGGTGAGCACGGTGGGGGTAGAAACATTGCTTGAGACGCAACTGTCGATTACCAATCCTGTTTTCTTATCGACAAGTTTCTTGGCACGTAGGTCGACGAGAAGATCGTGATGGCGTAAGAAATCGGCTCCCAGGATTGGTCGTTTCACGGCAGCAACGATAAACTTCCATGATAATGGCCGACGCAGGCCGAGGTTGAGTTCAAGTTTCTTTTCGCCGTATGTGTGTATCGGGGTACCGTTTGCTGCATACAATACTTCTTCGCCTCGTTTCATTCCTTTTTTGCACGGAATGACCGATACGTTTGCTCCGGTGTCCACTAAGAATCGTAGGTGATGGTGGTAGTCGCAAACGTGTAGACGGTATGGTGATATTTCGTTGACCTCGAATCCCGTCGCAGCCAAGGTCGCGACTAGTTTCCCTGGTGCTTGAACTTGCACGGAGATCTGCAGTTGCGTGCTTCTTTACCATAACGTGCATGGTAAAAACAAAAATCGCCTGACGTCTGCTGGTAAGTGTTGGAACGTCCTCGGGAGCGTGAACGGAAACGTCGATATGGTGATCGCCTCTGTCTTGATCTGTCCATTTTCAGTGCCGCTATTTCACGTGAAAGTTGCATGACGGTTTCTCGGAGGTCGTGATCCGGCTGATGGTGGTAACTTTCATGGCGTGACGTTGACGGCCGTTGGCATACACACACCGAGTGCACTTCTTGCGTTTGTTCGTGCATCTTGTCGGCCATAGCGGCGAGCGCGTCGAGCGAAACCTCTTCATTCACGGATAATACGGCACGCGTGGAGGATGGCAGGTGTCTCATCCACAGAATACGCAGAGTTGAGTCAGGCATCTTGTCTCGTGCTGGCTCTCTCATGCTTCGTAACAGCTGGGACGGCTTCTGATCCCCCAGCTCCATCTCGGTAAGCAGTTTCTGCAGTTGTTTCGTCTCCGACTCCTCGTACACAGACAGTAGTCGCTTCTTAGCCTCCTCATATCGGCCAGAACGTGACTTGCACATGATGATGTCACTTATTTGCTCGACGTCCGTCTTTTCCAAATGGGCTACCAGTAGGCTGAACTTTGCTTCGTCCCCGGGCTTCTGCGGGTTGACCACAGTCTCGAACTGGCCAAACCAAAGTAATGGTTTGTCATGCCAAAACGTCGGTATGCGAGACTTCAGGGAGATAGTCGTTACTTCGTCGTCTGAAGGCATCGTAGGGGAATTTAATTTAATCACGTCGGGGTCACCAATTTACCACGTAATCAGGAAGCGTAAATAAAACAAGTATATTCTAATTCCTAGAATAGTATGTGTAAACCATTTATTATATTAACTATTTTGTTGGTACATGGTACATAGGACATAACCCTTGTAAGTATTTTAACTGACCAATCACAGAGCAGCTAAACGCTCGGAATGTTTTATTAAAATCTTAGGCGATTCCTCGCCATATAAATACTCGCGTCGCTGTGTGGTGTCAGTCGTATGCCCGCGCGCGTGGTGCGCGCACGTCGATGTTAGCTGCCACAGTCCATACAGTACTAGCCAGCCCACGCCGACTATAAAAGTAAGGTAAAGAGAAATGGCAAATTGTTTTGATTATGTTCGCAAAGGTTAGAAGAAGCAGGACTCCTACGCTAAGGAGTTATGGATTCAATAGTTACAAAGCTCAGTCGTTACCTTAAGACGTAGAATGTGGAAGAGAAAATTCGATATCACAGGCAGTCTATTCGCTAGCTTAGTGGCTAAAGCGTCCGATGTAACTCAACTGGAAGAACTTAGATCTTATTTTTATTTTCACTAGAAAATTTATATCTTTGTAGATATTTAGCATTATTTAATGACAAAAATTAATTAATAATAAAGCGCCTGGAATTCTTTTCGCCTTTCGGCTCGGGATTCAGTTGGTTTTTTCAAAATTAATACACTCGAAATAGTACATTAAGTTCATCGAACTGTGACTGTTTTTCTTCAAAAAATTCTCATGAATATGAAAAGTCCTCGAATATCCTAAAACAAACTTACTAAACATGGCGTTCTTTTCGTATTCTCATCAAAAGTCATATATGGCTACGTAGTACGGGGTTTCTAACCCGAATATTTCACATTCAGGTCATCAAATCGCAAAGTTGGAGGCGAAAACTTATTCACCTATCGATAAATTGCGATTCACGACTTAATGACTTTGTAACTTTTCCACTGAGAACTTTGTAGCAAAAGCTATTATTGCATGCCATTACGGGCCAGCAGTGTAGGCTGAACACTGGAGTTTAATTATAAGTATGTAGTATACCATATGAATATGAATTCAAGCTTCGAGGTGCTGCAAAGAATTTTGTAGGAATGCCTACACCGAGTAACTCGCCTATAAGACCGACGCTTTCAAACAAATGCTCAGAAGACCGACGCCTATAACATCCTCGACAACGATAATAATAGGGACGCTTATTATGACAACCTCGCATAGATACGAGTATTAATACCGACGCCTATTGTGACTACCCCGCATCGATAATAACACCGACGCCTATTATAACGAAGCCAATAAACCAATGGCTATAGGTACAGAGCTCATTAGACCTATGACTATAATACAGATGCTAAATACCGATGCCGATTCACCGGCGTCTTTATCACTGGCTCCAATAATAAAACAGACGCGTATAACATCGATGCCAATAAAGCAGAGCCTATTATGTAAGTCATTCATAAGACCGAGGCTTTAAACACCGACACTAATAAGATCGATGCCTATATCATCGACGGCAATAAGACCGACGCCAACAGCACAGAGCAGAGTTTTGATTTGTGCTGGTTATTAATTTGGGTCCTGAAACATAGCGGCGGACACATACCAGTGGTGTACATCAGTGCGTACACCAAAATACGAGATAATGATAGTGTAGTTATGATTTTTTTACCGATTATAAGTGGAGTTTCTATCCGGAAAACTACAAGTGACTAACGTTTTGGAAATTTATTAATGAACAGACACGTAAAACAAAACTTTTTTTTTGGATTTTGTCGCGTTATATAGATATTATTTAATTCATGAATTTTCGGATCCTTTACATCATCCATGGGCACGAAAATCTCAAATGTCTAATATTTGCGTAAGTGTCAGAAACCAAATAGATCCAGAAATAAAATATATGATTTTTATTTCTCATCTTATACTATCAGGGAATATAGGCGTGATGAAATGTGTGTATATGACATTTGGCAGTGACCATGAGCTATGTGTTCCATTGACGTCTATAAATCTGACGTAAACACCGCGCCCTAACAGGGTGTTACTGGCAAAAATCTATATTTAGAACACAAACAATAGACTTTGCGTAGGGCGACCTTGAGGGCCAACCATTGTCCTTATTTAAAAGTTTAAGTAGTTCAGTACATTTTAGGGCTCTCGGGCTGAGCAGTTGAGCTACAGTCCACCACGCTATTCTAATCTGGGTTGGTAGACTTCACGCACCGTCGAGAAAATTTCTTAGGACTGCAGATTTCCTAACGATGTTTTCCGTTTAAGAGCGTGATATTTTGTTTCGATTCGTTTGTCAATTGTAACGAAAGATTACAATTGGTCGACATGCACTAGATCTCTCCTGCGTCAAAGCAAAATAATATTAACCTTCAGTATTAGAGCGGTTCGGGTTCAGTCCTGAAAAATGAGAGCGGTTAACCTTAGATTTTCTCGGTGGCGCGGCGTGTGAACCTAACGATGTTTTCCTTTAAGCACGTGATAATTTGTCAAAAGCTAATCTCTTTACAATACATTATGTTTCGATTCGTTTGTCGATCCTAACGATAGATTGCAATTTGTCCTACACGCACTGGATCTCTCCCGCGACAAAGCCAATATTAGTTTACGCTAAAGCTATTTGTTCTAATTCCGAATTTTTGTGTGAATTAAGGGCTATGCTTATAAATACAAGAGGGTTTATTTTCCGTTTTGCCAACTTTGGGGTCAGCCTTCAGTTTCACCAGCATTTTCTATTCTATGCGCTAGTTGACTTTTTATAAAAAAAAGCTTACTACACAATTACTAGTAATCTCGTTGACCCGTCGTTGAGAGAGTTCCGAACCGGTAACCACATGATCGCAAGTCCGACGCCCTAGCCATTTGAGTACCGCCGCTTCAAAATAGCAATGAGGACGTAACGTATAGGTATTGAAGAAAGATGTTTACACAAATGCTTATAAAATCAAATCAAATCAAATCATTTATTCAAATACTAGTAGACAAAATATTAGTTACATAGTCTTACTTAGGTATCTTATTTACATTACATTAAGTGCCTGAACTAGGCAACTAGCACTAACTAAAATGACTGCCTCATTAGTCTAGTGGTCGTTAGCACGACTGCCACGCTAGAGGTCCTGGGTTCGATCCCCAGGTCGAGCAAAGTGTTATTGGGTTTTTCTATGAAATTCCCAGTGGCAGCTCGGAGTCTGGATTTGTGCCCGGTTAGTGGCAATAGGCTCGCCCCCTATTACATGGGACCTAAACATACCGGCGAAATGTGGGTGTACATTAGTACACCTTAACCTAACCCTTCGGGGAATACAGGCGTGATGGTATGTTATATGTTATGTTATGTTATAAAATTGGATTAATTTGACCTAACTTTAACATACTTTTTAATTCGCCCAACACCTACGGCAAAAGAAAGTCTTTAAGCTTCAAAAAAACATTTGTCTGGCGACCCATATTGAAGTGTGATGGAAGAGCCGAAACACAGCCCCCGTCTTCAACGATGACAATAGACTGGTGTCAATAGCAGTAAGGTCAGCCTATGAATCATCAGAGTTGATCGGCCATTGATTCCGACAGGGTCGATGTCACGCGTCCTTTTGTGTAAATTTAAATTAATTTTAGCTGCAAATTTCGAAAGCACTGTTCGGGATTTTGGAATAAATTGACAATTATAAACAAATATAAATTGATAATTTTCTCTATTTCTCTTTTAAAGTAGGTAATCGGTACTTCGACCGCCTCATTGATCTTAAGGTCACAAGCAAGCTGGTAAGCTTGGGGTCCAGGGTAAAATCACCTGGAAGAACTTAGTTTTACTGGGTTTTTCTGAAGATCAGATATATATTATTATGTTACTATTTGTACTGCCTCGTGAGTCTAGTGGTCCCAATCGCGACTGCTTCGCTTTAGGTCTTGGGTTCTATCCCCAGGTCGAGCAAATTGTTATTTGAGTTTTACTATAAAATTCTCAGTAGCAGCTCGGAGTCCGGGTTGTGCCCGGGGAATGGCAATAGGCTCACCCCCTATTATATGGGACCCAAACATACCGGCGAACTGTGGGTGTACACTAAGTGCACCTCTGCCTAACCCTTCGGGGAATACAGGCGTGATGGTATGTTATGTTATGTTAAAGTAGGTAACCGTGTTCGACCGCCTTATTGATCTAGAGGTCACAAGCGCGCCTATAAGCTCGAGGTCCAGGGTACGATGCCCTGGTTTAACTAAATTTTATTAAGTTTTTCTATTATTTTACTATTTGTACTGAAATTTTGCTACCAGATTTGACCTTCAGGTCAAAAACATTGATCACTCATTCCAAAGGAATGTGCAGGAGGATTTTTCCTTCAGAAAGATTGATACGGTTTTGACTTTTATAGAGCAAAAAAGTTATCCAATCCAGTCCCTTGACACTATCGCATTTACCGACATAGATTTATGGCGTTTCATTGAGTTACGTTCGAATGGACCTTATCTCTGAACTCTTAAGATTACTACCAATTTTAAGGGTTGAGTAGGGTGCTCCACTAAAGTTGCGCGCGAAGTGTAACGGACCCTGATAATGTCAAGTTTGTATTGTGTTCGCTGGGGTTTAGGAAATGCTCGTGATAACTTGGTGTGATTAAAGAGATTAACAAAAATATTAATTGATTGTAATAAGATTACCAGCAAGCATATAATAAATAATCGGCAACCGCCAGCAACACCAGTATATTTTATTTGGTTTAAGTTCAAATGTTTTTATTTCAAATAAGCTTTTACAAGCATTTATGAAACGTAATGTTAATATGACTCTAGTTGCACGGTTCCAAAAAGTTGATACTATGGAGAATAATCCGGCAAGCAACTCCATGGACACTTTTTTAAATAAAAGGTGTATCATTATTCACTTGTTAATTCGGCAAAAGCATACTGCCAGTCCAAACCAATGCATACTGCCAGTCCATACATACGGCGCGGAATCTTGGGGTACGACTAAAGCCATTCTGTATAGACTACAAGTAGTGCAAAGGGCAATGGAAAGAAAAATGGTGGGTGTGACATTGAGGGACAGAAAAACCAATACGTGACTTCGTAAACAGAGCAAAGTATCAGACGTTGTAAAAAGGGTAGCAAAGTTGAAGTGGGAGTGGGCTGGCCATGTAGCCAGAGAGCAAAACTCTTGGTGTAAAAGAGTGTTAGAATGGAGATCATGGGACCAGAATAGACCTCGAGGGCGGTCGCCTTCCATCTCATCTGTGACCACAGAGGAATGGAAAGAAAGGATGACATAAAAAAAGTGGCGGGCAGCAACTGGGCCCTAATTGCCCAAGACAGAGGAAAGTGGAGAGTGTTAAAGGAGGCCTACACAAAATATATGGTCGATTAAGGCTAAAGAAGAAGTAAAAGAATTCGGCAAACGAGCAGACAAGCCACCTGATGGTAAATATATAAGATGTATGTGTATGTTGATATGCTGTCATGGCTTCGGTTCCTTCCAACGGGGAGACTTCCGTGTGACGTACACAATTATGGTAGTTTTGGTACCATATAAAACTGAACTGAACTCTTTTTCTGCTTCTCAAACTTAAAATGCAAAACTAAACACATTGATGATGAAACTGAACAGTTTTGCAGACAAACTGTTGAGTTATAATCAACTCTGTTGGCGTATTGTTAGGAACTAGGCTAAACTACTGGACAGCGCTCGGAAATACACAACTTATTTATATTGTTAGCCGGTATGAGTTGAAAAGTTTAAAGTTTCTAGAATCGAATAAGTTAAAGCTTCGTGAAGATTAGATTTGTTTTGTTGTTAACATCTTTGTTTCTGCCTATCATAATCATCATCATCATCATTATCATCAGCGTATCCACTAGCCACTCCAGGACTCTTAGCTAGTACAATGTCGGACATAGGCCTCCCTTAATGTGTGCTATCATCTATATTATGTTCTAAGATCAGTTTTGAAAAATGCTTTATTTGGGAGGTACATTATGGAATTCAACTTATTCAGGAGTATATTTACATACAATCGCCTGTGCTTCCCGATGGATTACGCAGAGATGTACATCCATAGTTAACTTCAGGTCCCCTGCAAAAGGGGACCATATCAAGGTATAATCAAATCGCTTTAAAAGCCTCGCATAGGTACTAGTGCATTCACTTCAAAGTGCATAATATAGGCACCCTACCGAGGGCTAGCGGTTATAAATAGGAACCTTTGGTCTCATTTACCTTTGCGCTATATGCATTGGAAATTACTTTCCATACGTGAGTAGATAGGAACCTTTATGCTTCTGTATAAGGAACAGGGGTGATTGCAGGGCCGGATTTAGTTAGGAATAGGGGCGTCCTTTGCGAGGTATCTCGTACTTTGACCGAGGTGTGAACCGAAGTATTAAAAAAAAGTGAAACGATGCTCGCCCGGCTCTCTGAAATGAAATCTCTGAAACTACAATGTTTTGAACAATGAAAGTTGAAATGTAGGTAGCTTGTAGAGTACGATAAGAAATTAATTGTGAAATCTCCCACGGTTTGGAAAATAGAAATCACCTATGGGTAGTTTACAGTTATAATTTGTAGAGCCGTAGGTACTCTGATTAAGTATTTATAAAAATAATGTTAGACAATTGAAGCGTTAACGTTAAAAACCTACACAAACCTATTCCCTACACACACTCAATTTGTCAAGGCACAACTCAATTCTTAACTTAATGATGCCACTGAGAATTTTTAAATGGACAAACCCAATAACATGTTGCCCGTGAATCGAAATTGGAGCAAGCAAAAATTTTCTGTCAAACGTCAATGTTAATCTGTTGTCAACAAAAGTTTTTAATATCTGTGCCATTTAGAATCTTCTTCTTTGATCTAAAAAAACGCAATATGTCTGCATAGCTAATTAATTCTACCGATTCAAAATTACAAAATTAAACGAATTAATTTGAGTTTCACTAAATGGAATTCCAATCTTGTGCCTAAACACTACCCTTCTCTGGCAGCAATGCGATCCATGAAAATTTTCTGTGATATAAAAATAGGAAGGCCACTCTGTCTGGAACAGCCACAAATTCTTTTGATCCTTTTTTATTGGCTCAGTTTACGCATCAAAGCAATCTAGTAATGGGTGACATTACTCAGACCACTCTAGTCCTATTCAAGGACAATGGACAGGCCTCGTACAAGGCCAAAATAAAGGATAGTCCTTAATCAAGCACAAAGGACTAAACAAACAATGCTAGACGAATTAATTTTGCACTGGACTGGAAACTCAGTGCCTGTGTACTTTGCATAGATATCATCACTTGTATTGTTCATAGAATTATGGTTTGAAGGTCAAAAGAACACAATTTATATAAATTTTGTTACAGCAGCAACACCAGTCATCAGTGGTATCGCTCTCGTGGGTTTTATATTGAGACCTCAGTCACAGAATAAATTCTGATCCCAAGTTGTTAAGTCTTACATAATAGCACGCCTGTATTCTTTGAAGGGCTGGCAGAGGTATACTTAAGTACAAAGTTTGGCGTTATGTTTAAGTTACATGTAATAGGTGCGAGCCTATTGCTTTAAGCCGGGCACAGATCCGAGCTGCTACTGAGAATTTTATAAAAATTCCAATAACACTGCTCGATCCGTGAATAACGTAATACTTCTATTGAACTTACGTGCTTAGAACCACTAGTTCTTAAGTCTCATATGCTTAGTAATTTCATTGGCTGCACAACTGGGTGTATATGTGGTTCGCACATTAGGTACTAGTATTTCTGTTAACCCGTACTAAGCTAAATGATTGTTTTACGAGCGGGTTCATGTCGGTAGTGCAACGTGTGTTCGAATCGGCAACCACATGATCGCAAGTCATTAGGCTACCGCCACTTCTTCTTCTTTTGAAATCAGAATACAACAATTATTATTATTTATTTTATTATTGCACAATACAGACTTAAAAAATATACATTATCCCACAAAACCGGTTTAGCGGTTTGACGGTGGGTGTTGAGCCACATAATAAGAATCTGTATATACTACAATCCACTGAAAACAACTCCTAAGCCTGCAAACGTAGTTATTTACAGACTGAGGAGGTGCATCTTCAGTTTCTTTTTATATTTAAATTTGTCACTTTCATGTCTAATGTCCGCCGGCAAACTATTCAGCACATACGGTATTCGCTTCTTTAGGGTTCTGTCCCCAAAGTAGTTATTAACTCTAGGAACATCTTATTAGGAACTCTAGGAGAATCTTAGCGCATAATTGAATATTAACAATGGCACGAACGCAAGATTCTGCTACCAGTTCAATTTAATTTGTCACTTCTCTAAAATACAACCGACCTCTAAGGAAACAGGAATAAAAGACGATCGTAAACCAATAGACGTTACGTCACAAAAGATTTATTCGGCAAAATGGCATAAGTAAGTACTCAAGTAAATACAGAAGTATAATTAATTGACTTATAAATCAGCCTTACGAGGGTCTTCCGTGCTGGGACTTTTACTATTTATTTGTTAAGTGGTTTTGTTTCTACGTGGTCGTCGTAAAAGGTGTTTGATTTAGAGATAGGGTACCTACTTCCTGTCTCTATTTTTGTACTTTTTTGGTGTCTGGGAAAACCTAAGGCTTCATCTGCCGTTTCGGGAAGTTGAGGGTTATTTCGGACTCATGCCGACCAAAAACCACGTCTTCCTTTCTCTACAGTCACAGCTATGGGTTTTGCATGTCCGGGACAGTGACATGCCGTAACATAACTTCACGGTACGACCATTAAGACCCTAACAAAAATAAAAAATGACAAAAAAAACGCTGAACAAAAACTAAGATATACTTAGTGCGGGTAGGCGATTTCTTCGAAGGTGGGTGAAACATTGGGACACAACTTATTATTTAAAAACTCGCTAGATATAATTTTTATCTAAGTGACTACAAAAATTTATACCCCGACAATTATATCTGGACCGATTTTCATCAAACATATTTTAGAACACTCCCGACTAATTCACTTTTAAAACAAAAAGCTAAATCAAAATAGGTTCATCCGTTTGGGAGCTACGATGCCACAGACAAACACGTCAAAATTATAAAACACAGTCGTTTTTGCGTCGGGGGTTAAAAAGAAAGGAAAATAAAGAGAAAAAGCCCTGCCTTTCAAAAGATGTCAATATTTTCCTAAATACATATCTATACTTACTATAATGTAAGTAAACATAGGTACATAACGGAAAAATATTTGCCACATGCGAGAATAATAACGTCCCGATCTACCGTGTCCATTGATCCGAATACAAGTCGGGATACAACGCTCCGAACTATTAATATTGCCTCAAACCCCCAACTGATAACGGTTTTATTGCCTCGAGGAACGAGTCTAGAATCATAAGACAAAAGCTACCGCCATTAAAGTTTAATTTCAGTTTTTACAACTGAAATATTAAAGTCTGCTAGGGGACTTGTGGAAGGAAAAGTTCTCAAGTTTATTTTTTATTCTTTTTCTTCGAAGAAAAGTGCTGGATTTTTCTTTATTTATTTAATTGGCTTCTTGGGCGTAGTGTTCACAAGCGCGGAGAGTAGGGTAGAGTCTGGGTTCTATGCCCTGGTTGTACATTGTTTTTCTGTGAAACTCTTAGTAGCAGGCATTTCGATTTTTGAACCTAACAAGCTCCCAATTGCATTAAACTACATTACATTGGAGGAGTATATCCTCTTTTTATGGTAATCAGGGGAAAACCATTAAAAGATGCTTTTGGGTAGGTGTATGACCGAGCAGTGTGGGGTTTTTACCCACTTAAACGACCCCAATGGTCACAGTACATGGAGGGGTACTGTGTGTGTGAGTGTATGGAGGAGGCCTTCGTTCAGCAGCGGACTTTATTTGGCTGATATGATAATGATGATGATGACGATTGAGTCCTAGGGAGTAATCCTACCTTACCTTAAAGCATGCGTTATGATTAGTATGTTTAAATATGAGTAGCTAATAATATTATGTCGATGGACTGTCAACTCATAGTTGAGAGATTGGATCCAAAGCACTTATTAATAACTAGGTTTCCGCCCGCGGCTTCGGTCGCGTGGTTTCTCGGCTTATCTCTAGTGTATTAAATATATAAATTTCTAATATAAAAGTAGCCTGAGTTACTTCTTATTATATCAGCTATCTACCGTTGCAAGTCTCGTCAATCAACCGGTCCAGCCGTTTCAGAGATTAGCCGGAACAAACAGATAGACGGAAAAAAAATGTAAAAAAGGTTATTTTGGTATAATTATGCACGAACGGTTCCGTACCATTATCTATAAAACCGGCAAAAAAACTATGTCTGTTGTATGATATGTCTGTGGTATGAAAATAAATATTTAGGGGGGCTCCCCCCTTAAATATTTATTTTTTCTGCTTTTTAGTATTTGTTGTTATACCAGCAACAGAAATACATCGTCTGTAAAAATTTCAACTGTCTACCTATCATGGTTCATGAAATACAGCCTGGTAACAGACTGACAGACAGACAGACAGACGGAAAGACAGCCGAGTCTTAGTAATAGGGTCCCGTTTTTACCCTTTGAGTACGGAACCCTAAAAACTAATATTGCAGTTTGCCACTAAAGAGCTTACGAAAACATGACGTGGTAATCGATGAAAATCTTGAGCAAATATGTGGACTCAACATTTATATAATAAATAAAATTCGGCAAAATATTGTAACATTGATTTTAAAAGCCAATTATATTCTTTCGAAGATTGCACTTCGATTAATTATAGATTCGACATAAAGATTGTGAAAATGCATGAGTGTGATTTCGTTTGACCATTTAATGTCTCCATAAAGATAAAATATGTCTAGGTAAACTATCTCCTCTACCTACGTTTAAGATAAATGCATGTGGTTTTGAAGTGGGAAATCTTCTATATATATAAAAAAAACCTATTTCCCCCATTAGGTATAATCCCTATTTGTCACGCCATAATTTAAGAACAACTGCAACGATTTCAGTCATCTGTTTTTGTTTTAAAAATAGAAAATCTCGCCTCCTATTACATGAGACCTAAACATACCGGCAATCTACAAATTGCGCAGAAAATTTTTAGGGCAGATCTGCCGAGTCAGCTAGTCCTAATATAAAAATTCGATGTGGGGTCGTAAATATTTCGCGTTTATTCTCCTTACTAATTTCGATATTTATGCATAAAAACACATAATTATTTAACTTTGTTTGGAGTTGTATGAACGGCTACACATCAAGCTATACAAATCCAGTATAGGCTGGTCTCACATTGTGCGGCACGCCTTTACAATGCGAGCTCAGCGCACAGTGGATTTGTGTATGTACCACTGCAATGCCAAATATTATACCGCTAAACAATAACGCAGATGTCACTTTTCCTGTAAATTTTGAGGCACAAAGGACAGGAAAGGAAGACAAATATACAGTTTACCGAAACATAAAATCTTACCACAGAGCTTATGTAACAAAAAGTTACCTTGTTACTCCACTTCGTAATGTTTTAAGAAAAGTATAAAGAAAACAGTCTCGTGGGATGAAATAACAGCCACTTATTAATATTAATATCAAGAGTTTCAGAAAGCGTCTCCTCTGTTTGTGAGAGTATGAATTCGATATAGAGTTCTTAACTGAATGTTCGGTGTGGCAGAAGAGACATGAAAGTAGAATAAATGCTGTGGAAATACGTTCCTTAAGTAGTATGTGCGGTGTAACTAGGAATGAGAGACTGAGAAATAGTGTGATTAGACAACGTTGCGGACTGAAAGATGATATCATCCTTTCAATGATACGAATTGAAAGGAATATGCTAAGATGGTTTGAGCGTTTTGACTTTAAGCAAAGACGATTAACAAATGGAATTTAGAAGGCAGTGGCAGCGTCGGAAGAGGTTGCCCTAGAAGGACATGCACCGATCTAATCGGCGAGGTCCTCCAAAAATGTCAGCAGCGCAATACTCGCAACCGCATGTGTATAAAAAGATGTATTAATGTGGAAGAAGTGAAAGAGATACCTATGCGAGAGTTGTATCAAGTGGCGGTCTATAGTTTCTGCCTACCCCTGTAGGAAAGTCGTGAGTGTATGTTTAGAGTTCTTATTAGACACTTGCCCAGCATTGGGAAAGTAAATCAGTTGATGACTATGTAAAAAAAATATTATGTCAGCGTATGTTCGGACGAGCGCTTTTACAAGAATTTAACGCGCGTTAAATTCTTACCGATTTAAGAGATTTGGAACCACCACGCAGTGATTTTTTCGTTCGTGTAAACAGCCAAGGGACCAAAGCGTGCTTAAGCGCTTTATGCACGTCGTTTCTTAACCTATGTTTGTCTTTTCTTCTACAGAGTCATCTATATCTACTAATATTATAAAGAACTAATTAAGTAAAGTTTGTGAGTTTGTAAGGTTGTAGGGGGGTAATCTATGGATCTACTAAACCAATTTATAAAATTCTTTCAACAATAGAAAGCTACATTATTCCTGAGTGACAAAGACTTTACATTTTAATGTATACCTAGTCTACGCGGGCGAAGCCGCGAACGAAACTCTAGTTGGTACGTAATATTTGCATGATAAAAACGGTTTTATTCATACTCAGAGGTATGTCCTCTTTGACGTCGTAACTTTTTTATAATCGTAGCCCTCGCCCACTTGCTACATAAGTAATAATATTAAAAGTTTGAGACGTAATACATTACAGTCTGTTTTGTTTCTATATTTAATTAAAACTGCGAGTTTTGTTTTAACAATTATATAATAGCCACAGCACCCGCAGGTTCGTTCGTGAGCTTTCTCAGGGCGGTTTATGTTAACAAGATATGGATTTTTAACTATCTGAAATAAAACATTCTATTCTATTCTGCTGGTACATCAGTTTTTTTTTTCTTTTAAAAAAGGTTACTAGCAATGTGGGTCACACATTACTAGTAATCTTGTTAACCCCTCGTGCTAAGCTAAATGGTTGTGTTACGAGCGGGTTCACGTCGGTAGTGCAATGGGTGGGTTCCAACCGGCAACGCCATGATCGCAAGTCCAATGCCCTAGCCATTAGGCTACCGCCGCTTCAAAGTTCGTCGCTAAGTGCGGGTTTGAAGCCTTTAAAGCGAGTGACCATCTAAACTAATATTATATACATATAAAGTGGAAAGATTTGATTGTTTGTTTGTTTATTTGAATGCCTAATTATTCTAGTGGTCCTCAGCGCGACTGCTACGCTAGAGGTCCTGGGTTCGATCCCCAGGTCGAGCAGTCTTATTGAGTTTTTCTATGAAATTCTCAGTAGTAGCTCGAAGTCTGGATTTGTGCCCGGTTAATGGAAATAGACTCGCGCCTTTTCACATGCGACCTTAACATTAGTACACCTCTGCCTAACCCTTCAGGGAATACAGGCGTGATGGTGTTGTTTATTTGCATTGAATAGGCTCTGAAAGTACTAGATCGATTTGGAAAATTCTTTCACCAATAGAAAGCTACATTATTCCTGCATTATACACCACGCGGGCGAAGCCGCATTCGGAAAGCTATTTATTATTACAAATAGTACTGCTAACTAGTTACTACCTAAGTAGTTATTTATATACGCATTTGATAACGAGAATTCTGAGAGGCGTACCTTGGATTTGAACTGGAGACCTACGACACGCCAGTCCAATGGTCATATTACTAGGCAATCCATGATTTATTTGTTTAAAGGATAATGTGAACGAATTTATTGGGCAAATGAGACTTGAGACGGAGGTCTCTCAAAATGAAAAACTTAATGTTTTCAACGCCCGCTCTATAAATATAACCCTTAGATATTTATTATAGGCTTACCAATCCAATACACATAACATTACTTAATAAATCATTTCCTAAATAAAATTTTGATCTCGAATGATAAATTCTTACATAAAACAGAAATAGAACCTGTTGACAGGACGCAACATTAAAAACGGTTAATCTACAAAAGGAAATAATTATATACCTACCTACAATAAACCACAAGAAATAAACTTTAATTATATCATGTAGGTAATCAATTGTTGCATCATTGTTGTAGTTATTAGATGAAGTTGGAAATCGGCGCCAGTGACACAAAAGTTAAAAGGGAATCGTTTGTTGTTTGTAAGTTGTTGGTATGGGCACGTGATTAGGAGGGATGAAACGCATGTTACCAAAAGAGTTATGAGTATGAATGTGGAGGGAGTAGGGGTAGAGGGAAATCAAAGAAAAATGGATGGATTCTGTGAAGGCAGATATAATGGAAAAGGGATTGAATGATGAGATGACGACTAACAGGGATGAATGGAAGAAAAGGATGGGCTGCGCCGACCACAAGTAAATTGGAGAAAGGGCAGCAAGATGATGATGAATACTTGCATCATGTGAAACAGCTCAAAGAATCTTATTTTTTATTAGTTTTTACCATTAAATATTGCGAAATGTTCACAAAGATATGAATTTTCTAATTAAAGAGAATTTCAGTTCATTTTGTAAAAATGAACTGAAATTCTCTTTAGTCGTGTTGGTTGAAAGACATAGTAATGTCTTCAATTGATGGTGCTGACGTCGCCTGAAGACGTAAAATGTGGAAGAGAAATTCGACATCACAGGCAGTGGTCAGGCGGTAGCTTAGTTGGCAAGGCGTCTGGTGTACCTACCTAACCAGAGAGACGCAGGTTTAAACCCTGCCTGAGATCGAATTTTTCTTTCATTAAGAAATTTTCTTTCATTAGAAAATTCATATCTTTGTGAGCACAAAGAATTAAAACTTTAAAAAATTATTATTATAAAATAGACTCTTTATAGAACTCTTTGTGCTGGAAGTATTCACAAATGTCAGGCATTCAATCGGGTAGGTGTTATTTTCCTGGAATCTCTCGTGAATAATAAATAAAGCCATGAATGAAACAGATGGGTAGTTTCATTTTATTATCAACTAGCTGGGTGTACCTACATTGTACAATAAAACTTTACTGGTTCCCGCCTACGGATTCAGAGGGAAATTGACCTAAAGAATATATAAAGGTACGCATGCGTAGAGATGTAAAGTTAAGCTTATAGTCTTTGATGTGAGAACGATTGGTAGGTACTGGTTTAAGATATTATGGATTTTTAGCAAACCAGCATGGTTCAGATGAAAATGGACGGATAAACGATATGGTACGCATACGTAAAGATGTAAAGTTAAGCTCATATATTATATGTGATCTGAGAACGATTGAGCCTTGTATATATTTTTTAGCAAACCTGCATGGTTCAGAGGGAAATGGACGGATAAAAAATATGTAGGTAGGTGCGTGCGTGGAAATGTATAATTAGTTAAGCTTATAGTCATTGATGTGGGAAGGATTTAGATTGGCTTAGCGACATGGATTTTTGGGTAACGTTCATGAAAACTGGATAACTTGAAAAAAGACCCACAGATACCTACTGCTATTACTCTTCTCTCTAAGTCTTCAATATGACAATTTCAAATATTAATCGGCGGTGTGAAGTTAAGGCGATTAACTTCCTACCCAAGACAGTAGGCACCGATCACCGATCTCACCGGTAAGAAATTTAAAATTATGCTAAATCAGTCCTTGTTAAGAAAGCATAATTATAACGACCAACGAGGTCCTTGATTTTCAAGGACTTCGTTGGCGATAAAAATGTGTGGTGTTAAAATACGGATGCACTTGTGGTCTCCCAGGCAACCTGAGGTTACTTTATTCACTCCCAATTATTTTTTATATTGTTTACCACTTTATATAGACAGGAACTGTAAATGTGAGTACATGTCTAAGTAGGTAGTTTATAGTTATCCTAGTTTATATGTTTTGATGATGTGTAGGTATTCTTACACATAGTTTATCTGTTTTAGGTTGACATTACGTTCTCATTTGCTGAGAACCTTTTTGTAATTTTAGTCCCGACTTCAGGCTAATTATGACATAAACCTCCAATATCCTCACATCCTGTTATCGGCATAAAGTACCAGTAAATTATGTAAAACAATATATTTTAAAAGAGTGTCCATGGAGTTTCTTGCCGGATTCTCCTCCATAGGATCAACTATTTGGAACCGCGCAACTAGAGTCAATAACGTTTCATAAACGCTTGTGAAAGCTTATTTGATATAAAAACATTTGATTTCATTCGGCACACACGCTATGGTGGGGATTTCTGGGATAAATCCGGTAGATGGTGGGCATCGTTACCTATCTAACCTATCAGTTTCTAATAAGTTTCACATCTCATAGTTCACACCCACGACCCGTGTTCGCGCGACCCTTTACTAAGGTACGATACATCCTACCATAGCAATAACCCCATGTAATTAGATGCCATAAAACTCCATATTTACGATCCCTCCAAGAATAACGCGCCAAGATCACATTCCCTTATGTCGTAAAGACTCAATTGTTTTTGTTTACGACCTCTGTAATTACTTACTTTTAGGCTTTCCGTCAGTTGATGATTTCGTTTAGAACGAGAATTGTTTATCTGAGAACTGGCACCATTTTAGGGTGAGTAGCTAATGGCTAAGTCAAGCTGTGCCTGCCACTGCCTGTGGATGGACCATTCTTAGAAAAGTTCCCTTCGTGCCTTGCAGAACATGTAAAGCTGTCGATCTCGGTTGGCATACGAACCCCTAGCTCTTTAGCGGTAGTCAAAAGCACAACAAACCCGACAACCAGTCTATCGGTCTATCCTTAGAAAGAAAGAAAGAAAGAAAGAAAGAAAGAAAGAAAGAAAGAAAGAGAGAAAGAAAGAAAGAAAGAAAGAAAGAAAGAAAGATTTATTTTGCAAATATGGGTAGGTACAATATGAATATTGGTTTTCCCAAAAAATTGAGGTCTGAAGGCAGTCAATTTATTTAGCCACATCTGGTTAGAATGAAGATAATGATATTACCATTTTTAGAAGACTACACCTCTAAAGCGTGTCCGTATTGATTGAGGAGCCATGTTTGGTATTTGAACGCGGATACTACCTCTTAGTACCTAGCAATTGAGAAAATTTTGTAGCCAGAATCCTGGAATTTGTAGAAGCTATACATGACGTTAAGGCTGGCTCCTCGACCAGTTTGAGGAGCCACCTTTAACGATAGGCAGGTAGGTTTTCTATTTTACTGTAGGTAATTACTCTCAAAAGAAATACAATATGTTGACCGATGGCAGGTATGTAGCAACCGAAACCTATAGATACCAGCAAACTCACGCGTTGTTTGTTCTCGATACCTCACATAATTATCAAGTCTCATTTGCCCCAAGATTTCATAGGTTGACGCCTTTTTCCCAAAGAGGTAGGCAGAAACTAAAGAAGGCATTCTTTTGCTACAATTCTTGCACATTTCTTTTGCTTCGTCCACATTCATACATCTTGTCATACACACACGTCTCGGTTGCGGGTACTACGCATCTGGACTTCCTGAAGGACCTTACCAATGAGATTGGTGAATGCCTTTCTAGGGCGTTTTATAAATCGTATTCTATTTCACAGGCTCCATTACCCTTTAAATCAGAACACGGTAATGTGGGCACATTATTGATAAGCGACAGATTATTTGCAACTGCAATTAATTGTAATACCCGACCCAGACGAAAAAGGCAACCGACCTCTATGTTTCATCTAAAAAACTAACTACTCACATAATGTCAGCATTCACTCAAGAACTTCCTACCTTAGTTATTTATTTATTTACTTATTACGTACAATGTTTTCACAGGCACCCAATAAAACATGAAGTTATTTGACACATTTCATTCAAATCTCTCAAATTCCGTAGTCAACGTACAGTCGCCAGAACATCAAATTACCACAATGTCAAATTTTCTCAGTTGATTTTGAACTTTATCTTCTTATCTATAAGGTTTGAAATCATTTGGAGAAATTTGGGTTTTGTATACCTTGACCTGCTGGCGACTGTCATCATCATCAACCCATTACATTGTCCCACTGCTGGGCACGGGTCTCCTCTCAGAGCGAGAGGGAATAGGCTATAGTCCACCACGCTAGCCTACTGCGGGTTGGCAGACTTCACACGCCGTCAAGAAAATCTATCAGGCATGCAGGTTTCCTCACGATGTTTTCCTTCAACGTTTAAGCGCGTGATAATTAATTATTAATACGCACATGACTTCGAAAAGTCAGAGGTGCGTGCCTTGGATTCGAACTCGAGACCTTTGACTTGGCAGTCCAATGATCATATCACTAGGCTATCACTGCACTCACTTATTACTGGCGACTGTACAATTAAATAATTATAGGTTAAGATTGCTAATTGCTCTAATAAGAGGTGCAAACTTTAATATTTTTGTGCGTAGGACTGGCAAATAAAACAATCTAGTTATCATCCTTCACACAATCCAGCCATCCACATTCATTACATCAGTTTTCCTGTAAGTATAAATAAAGTATTTTTTCTAATAATTTTATTATAAAAGAAATATTCACATACAATTATTCCAATTATTTAATAAGTCATAGTAAATTTTACAATATACTCTATATCTTAATACTAAATATTAGTTTGTAGGATTTATAATTTAGTTATTTTTTTGTTTGCAACATTAATCTAATATCATTTCTTTATCTGTGCATTTTATACATATAGGTACCTAATTATATGCAAAATTATGTGATAACGTTTTGATATTTATATTCTAGGTATACCTACTAGTTTGAATTTATTTGCTAAAACATTAACGACGTTTGCAGGACTTTTAAGGATAATCAAACAATCAACAAGAAACGTATCTATAACCTTCAGTATGTCAGAATATACAATCGCTATTGATAGCAATTGTTTGAACAAAAAGTCCTGCAAATGTAGTCGCCAGCACATCAAGTTATCTATACAAAACTGTCAAATTTCACCAAATGATTTTAAACCTTAAATTGTTGTCAATTAAGTTCAAAATCAAATAAGAAAATTTTACAGTTTGTGGTAAAAAAAAATTTACTGCTTCCCAATTAATCTTCTCTATACTTACCACTGGTGACGGCGAATTGCGTTGGTGTACAATGAAGGTTCTATAGGTAAAATATCGGAGTTCGATATTCATAAAGACCAACCAATGACAGATTAGATTATCAACCAGAGGGGTAATGTATGCATTGAATTATTCATCCAGGGGGCATCCTACCCTTTAACACTACAATACACAACACTTAATTTGCCTATCCTAATGTTACAAATAATATTCAAATTATTATTATTGAATATTAATTTATAAATTATACTTTAGGTACCTAAAAACACCAATCTCGAAGGCATTATTAAAAATACATACAGGGTGTTTTTTTATAATAAACCTACCTAATTATAAATAGTTGTGAACTGGTATCCTAAGAAGTAAATGAAATAAATGCTACGCAAGTCGTATCGTTAGAAGTCGGAACACAAATATTTTCGAGACAATAATATTTTTATTTTAACTCAGATTTTACAATAAATAATTAAATTTAAATATTATTTTTTTATTAAAACATTTTTTTTTACAATACGACTTGTTAAATTTACGTAAGTAATGGAAATATAATCATGTTTAATCTAAAAACCATGCAACCATAATAATTATACCCAGTAATACACATACAAATTAACTCTGGTTTTTGGAAAACAAAAATAATTATACAAATATAAATTATCTATAATAACTGAACTTTATTTACTACGTCTTTATTACAACCATATAGTTCTGTCAAGGTGATAAACAGTCGCATTTTTCTTTCTATATTGATTACTTATTAAAAATATAATAATGATATACTTATAAAACTTAATAATCATGCAAAGTTAGCATTAGCTTAGTAGCTAGCAGCTTCTTAAAAAATTAAAAGCAGGTTAGACTAGGTCCAAAAACCAGAGGTAATTTTGCTTTGTTACACATTTGTTCGCGAGAGATTGTGTGATTTTTATTTACTATAAGCTACTCAATGTATTGGTTATTAATGAGGAAACTGTGAAGTTTTGGCTGTGCAATTATTATCAAGCTAACTTAAACGAGATACCCTCAAGAACTACATCTGGATTATTTTTTTAAATTATAAATTTTAAAGCAAGAGAAACAACAACTACGTAATTTCAATTTAATCAAATCTATGTAAGTAATTAAATGAGGTAATTTTAAGCTACCCAAGTTTTCTAAAAGTTAGAAAAATATAATCAACTTTTTTTTAAAATAGAACAAGCAAGGATCTATTATAATAATAAAGGAAGACTAGATCAAAGATAAAAGAAGGGTAAATCTTATTCAACTTAGCTTGGATATCAAGAAGAGAACATTCATATCAAGCTCAGAGAAATCAACGATTATTATGTATTACTAAATGTATCTAGTAATAACACTTTTTAAGTTAATTTTTTAAGGAACCCACACAGAAATTTGGGTGGACAGTCAGAAATAATTATAAAATATAAGTAAAGTCATAAATTTACTTTAAAATCACTCTGAAATATGAACCAATATTTTTTTCCTAGTAATAAATGTACGTATGAAATTTAAAACATCAGTTTTACATTTCTTCGGTTCAGAAATCAAGCTACGCGAACATTCGCAAACCACATTCTGAAATTAAAAATATTATTACATATATACTTTGAGAACTATTTATAAAAACGCCCTACAGAGCTTAATATTATGTACAACATTGATACATTTATTTTTTACCTACGAATAGGTGTTACTTCACTTTATAAAATTACAGGGTGACTTTGAATCCATTGGCGTCTTTTAAAATTAAGTTTTATTTTTATTTTACAAAGAATTCGTACATGGTTTTAATTACTACGGTCCACAATAGTATGTTACATTGTATAAAATTATAATGAGATGATTATGTAGAAAAGGCTGCCAATTAATTAATCACCCTGTATAATCAATCATAAATAATTTTTAAATTTAATTTACACATAAATTACTGAATAGTTTAATTTTACATTTAGTACTAACAATTAGATACAACGTAATTATAATAATTATTAGGGGCCACAGTAGGCTATATTATACTATACATACAGGTTGCTTATTTAGTCATCTGATCCCATTAAAAGAGGTGATTCTACCCCTTGTACTTTTCCTATGAAATCCATACCCTATTCGTGAAAAATAAATACATTTTCATATTATACAAAAGAAAACAGACCACATTTCGGCATGTATAAAATCGTTTTTTTTATTTTCACGAATCTGTAATGGGTTTAGGGAAAGTTGGTCAGTATGACGGGAAGAATCAACCCTTTAACGGGTGCAGGTGACTCTATCAACATCATGTATATTATCATACGATATTGTGTCGTCTATTAATTCACATTAATATGTTGGTCTATGTCGCCTTAACAAATGAATCACAATTTTGAGTCTTAGTTCATGCAGTTATATAAAATTTGTAAAAATCAATGACTATGGAATAACAAATCGTAATGATAAAAGAATCTATAGGTTATCGTCCATTAAGCTCCTCAGAATCATACCAGCACCGCCACACCTCAAAACCTAATTACTGAAAAACGAACTTTAAGCTGTATGGCACACGCTATATTTTAGTTTTGTCATTGAGAATAGTGGTTAACGCGTTGATAGCGTGCCGTCTACATACTCTTTCTAGTTGAAACATGCTAAAATACATTACAAAATTCTAAAATATAGTTTGTGCTACGAAGCTTAAAGTCCGTTTTTGAGTAACTGAGTTGCGAGGTGAGTCAGGGTGTTAGAGCGAGTAATATTTGTGTTGATAGTTATAAAAAAAACAACTTCAAAATTGCCCATCTAAACTGGAATTTATAAAAATATTTAGTTTTTATACACAAGCTAGATCGATACCTAATGGTCACACGAACTAAGATTGAATGTACACACGGCTACAGGTCAACCTATACAAATCCAGTTTAAGCTATCTCACTTTGTATAGTCTTCTCATACAATAAAAGGCCAGCGTAAACTGGTTATGTATAGCTTGATGTGTAGCCGTGCGTACTAGCGACGATAAATTATTAGATAAAATGATACCGATGATATTTAAAATATAAAATTTTACATTATAAGGTCATATCGCCTATCATTTTAGCTATTCTGATATCGACTCGAGTTATCTTGCTGCGAATTTTTACATACAAAGTTGTTTGTTTAATATTGTAGTATTATTAGGTATTCCCAATGAAATAAATATTATATTGTAACGGCTGAAAGTATCGGTGAATATGAACAACTTTCGATTATAGGCCGACCGTTTAACTCGCGTATCGCCTGCGCGGTAAGAAGGGAGTACTACTACTAGTACTTAAAAAAGGGATACTTAAAAAAGATACTTATTATTTTATTCTTTACCAACAATGTCTATCTCGAGATAAATCTTTGGATTATTGACTCCGTGTGTAGCGTTACCCGCCCCCGCTCCCTTCTAACCGCGCAGGCGATACGCGAGTTAAACGGTCGACCTATAGGAAGCAACTCAACACTTTCAACTGCTTTAAGAATTCAAGCATCATTCAAAAGTTTGTGTATTTAATCCTATGCTGTCAGTGATTTTTTATAAAAGAGGGGGAAAGAAACATGCTGGTCACCTGATGGTAAGTGACTACCACCATTCATGGACATCAGCGACATTCTAGTATCACCAATTCGTTGCCAGCCATTTAATTGTGTGTTTGTTACGGATAAAGTTAATTATTTTCCTTTTATCAATTTTTATGACGAGTTTTATTAGTAATCAGATTAATTCTCGGCCGCCTTCAACCCATATGGTGTTATTATTTCAAATTTAAATCCTGTTCAGAAAGAAAATAGAAATTTAAGAAAGCTATTATTGTGGTTGGCAACACTACACTGGCAAACACGTTCAATATAATAAAGAATATGTTTGTAGTTTATTTTGTGATAATTTTAAAATTTAGATTTAAATGAATATCACAGCAAGAAGCTCAAGTCATTAATGCTAGTTCATCTTCCTAACCTAGATTATTAAGCCACCGATTATAAACTTCAATATATCTACAACAACATTCTTCATATACATTGGAAGAACAATTTGGCAAAAGGAGTTCTGTCATGTTTAAGAAAATTAAAAAGAAATCAGTCACTGTATCATTGTTGTCACTGTCACTTGTATTCTTTATTTGAATTTTTTAAATTTATCTACTGACGGAACGGGGAATTAAAAAAAATATGACGTGCAGTCGACTTTTGTTTATAAAATTAAAAATTATATATTAATCCTTCTTTTTTGGACTCCTTGCCGATAATTCTAACTGTAACTGCCGATTTTTTTGGGACATACAGGGTGACAACATAAGATAAATATGTATTTGGGAATGGTTCTCTTAACTCTATATAATCAAACATGTTATTCTACGTCCAAACGTAAGATTGCTGATAAAAATTTATTTTTTAATTCCCCTTAAATAGATCGCAGAGTTTCTAAAATAAGTAATTCGGCTAGGTATAAAAAATTACGTTCACATAGAAAACCACTATACATTTATACAATCTATGACTCAATGGAAATTTATTTGGAAAGTCTATATTAAAAACTTTGTATAAAAGTCTCGTCGACGTAGGAATTTGGCGCCGAAAACTCTATCATCACATCACCATATACAAAAAAAGTAAAAAATAAATAAATATATTTCAATAGAATGATAACCTATTTGATATTCGTCAAAAAATGGCTGACAATACAGTTGGTCAACAAAAGTATGAGTCAAATGTTTTACTATCTGATAATGTTTTTATCAAATTGTGTAACTTCATCTTACTTCAGTAGTCTTTGATAAGAAAAAAAATTAGATCAACACATATTTTTTAATAATTGAAGAAGCATCTGGTACAGTCAGGCATAATTATAAAATATTTAAAATTATTTGAACAACTAAGAAAATAAAAATATATCTCAATAGAATTGCGTTCATTCTGAAACAGCCTTTGTGTTACAAGTACTAGGCAACTTTCATTCTAAAATCAATTTTATCCCATGCAGATAACGTCCAATTTCGTATGTATTTATGATAAATATGAACGGTCTTTTCCGTCCAAATATTTATGACGCTGACTGTACTTTTGTGTGAAAGAGTAAAAATAAGTATGATGTAACGGATAATAAATGTTGCCTTAACTGTGTGTGAAGCCAAGAACGCCAAAGCTTTGATAATACCTGGTTAATGAAATTTTGACTTAAAAGTAAACATTGATATTTTATTATACGTAAATGACATTCAACAGTGTGGTGTAGTACCGCTTCAATAATTGAAAGTATAAATACGTGCCAACCTTAATTTCAACCAAAGACACAACCAAAAATCAACCTAAATCCTTACCTTACAAGTGCCAAATTCCTACATCAACCAGAACCTGCTTTGTTACATGAAGAACTCCCGATTTTCCTGTGGTGGTCATGTATGCCTCATCTGGTTGTTGGAGTTTCCAGTCGGACTTTGGCAGTTCGGTACATCTATGACCGTGATCTCTATGACTCGTAGACCCCGAAGAATGGGGTCTGTGATGTGAATCCCTCGCGGATTGTACACTCTTTCGTTTTGCGTTGCTATGAATTTTGATACTTTCCTTAAGTGCTGTGGAGAATTAATAAATGACTGTTTAGAGACATACATGGACAGAGAAACGTGGATTAAAAATGGATTTTTAATGAAAAATATAACATAACATAACACACACCATCACGCCTGTATTCCCCGAAGGGTTAGGCAGAGATGTACTAATGTACACCCACATTTCGCCGATATGTCTAGGTCCCATGTAATAGGGGGCGAGCCTATTGCAATTAACCGGGCACAAATCCAGACTCCGAGCTGCTACTGGGAATTTCATAGAAAAACCCAATAACACTTTGCTCGCCCTGGGGATCGAACCCAGGACCTCTAGCGTAGCAGTCGCGATTGGGACCACTAGACTAAGGAGGCAGCAATGAAAAATATTGATACTGATAAATTATATTTAATGCTGTCTGTAGACTTTCTCATTAGTCTACGCTAGAGTTACTCATAAAAAATCTCTGTAGCAGCTCGCTGTTTGGGTTTGTGCCCGGTTAATGGATATCGCCCTCTTTAGTCCCGACTTCAGGCTAATTATGACATAAACCTCCAATGCACTCACATCCTGTTATCGGCATAATGTACCAGCAAATTATGTTAAAACAATATATTTTAAAAGAGTGTCCATGGAGTTTCTTGCCGGATTCTTCTCCATGGGATCAACTTTTTGGAACCGCGCAACTAGAGTCAATAACGTTTCATAAACGCTTGTGAAAGCTTATTTGAAATAAAAACATTTGATTTGATGTGATTTGATCTATTACATGGGACCTAAAGGATACCGGCGAAACGTGGGTGTACACTCAGCAACAGATCAATCTATACAAATCCAGTTTTAGCTGACCTCACATTGTGTAGGCTTCTCAAACTATAAGAGACCAGTGTAAATTGGATTTGTATAGCTTGATGTGTAGCTGTGCGTACATTAGCACACCACTGCTTAACCCTTCAGGATATACTGGCGTGATAGTATGTTATGCTTAATTTAGTTTTTGTTGATTGGCTCTATTTATATTTTTTTTTTATTATGAGGGCGTAAAAATAATGAGTCAAAATATCTAGTATCATTATAGGTGTTCAGCCACTACAACTGAGTACAATTCTCACTTCTTCCTTTCTTAACCACTCTATCGTGGATGGAAATACCAGTACAATATGTGTACAGTCAACATCTAAGTAACTAGGGAAATTAAACTTTATTTCAATGGGATAAAATACATATCAGAATGATAGTTGCCGTGTTTAGTGTTCGATCTAAAACATCCTTTGTGTCGCTGAGACATGGTTTAATTTCTCTAGTTGCTTAGATAATAATGAACAGTGTACACATCAAGCTACACAAAACCGGTTTACGCTGGCTTCTTATTGTTCGGGAAGCCTATACCATGTGAGTTCAGCGTAAGCTGGATATGTATAGGTTGACCTGTAGCCGTGTGTTCATACGTGTATATTCCTTGTCGATTAAATTTAAACAATACGTTCGCTTTGTTGTAGTTCAAATTGGCTATTAGTGGCTAATATTACTTCAACATGTAACATAATCTACATTGTATATGCAACATAAATACACTATGCCGTGTTTGTTGAAATATTGAAACGAAAATAACAAACTGCATAGAACTGGTGCATTTAGGGCAAAGTCTGTCTGTCTGTTATTATATAAGGATTATTTTTTTACCCTTTATTAGTCTACCAGTTGACCCTTCAGACGTTTTCCTGTCTTAGCTATGATTATTAAGTACGAACTGGAATAAATTAAAATGGGGCGCGAAGTTAAAATAATCGTTAACTTTTTCTGATATTTTTCTACCTTTTTTCTAAGAAACCTTCTAGAAAGTATTAGAAAACTTTAAAAATAGAGGAACCAAGGGAACGAGGTATTTATTTTTTAATAGATATTGATGAGCCACAAAGGCTACTGTCGAGCTAAAAGTCTATACTCTGCTACGAATAAATAATAAGATAGTCTGTACTATTTTTTTTAAAGCTTACTTGCAATGTGGGTCACACATTACAAGAATTCTTGTTAACCCCTCGTACTAAGCTAAATGCTTGTATTACGAGTGATCCACGTCGGTAGTACAATGGGTGGGTTTCAAACCAGCAAGCCGATGATCGCAAGTCCGGCGCCCTAGCCATTAGGCTACCGCAGCTTCAATAATTGAAAATAGCCTGTTTCCTATCCTATTCCTAATGATAGGAATACGGTGTTGCCCATAAATTGTGTTGCGGAGGTCTGATGGCAGTTACTTCGTGTAAAATACTAATATTTAGATGCATCTGCTTCGATTGGAATCTGACCTCATAATAGTTAGGAGAAGTCTAGAAGGACGATATGAGAGTTCTTAGTTATAAGCATTTTAAGTGGAGATTAAGATGGCATACTCAATGCCTTTCCTTCAAAACTAGTGTTTGTTTAGAATTTGTATGACGCAATGTTTTGTGACGTCACATAATTTAGCATAAAATTAAAATGCTTTTAATAAGTTTCTTATCTTTTAACAGATTTTAATTATGTTCTTGACGATTGGTTCTATTCATTCTTAACATTTTTATGGCCGATAAAATGTGCAGTCTTTTAACTAGTCTATTGTTTCTCAGTTAAAATTATAATACAATCTTGGTGAAAAGAGGTTCACACGGCTACACATCAAGCTATACAAAACCAATTTAGACTGACCTCCCATTGTAAATGTTTTCCGCACAATCCAAGTCCAGCCTATACTGGTTTTGTATAGCTTGATGTTTAGCCGTGCGTACTGGGTTCAATTCCTAGGTCAAGCAATGTTATTTGGTTTTCAGTAATACTTCTCCGGTCATGCTAACCCAAGATCAAACCAATTTGTTATGTAGCCATGCCAGTGAGACACTGACGCTACTAAAGACTGACGTGGCCTTCCAAGATGATTTAACTAGATTCACATTTTAAAAATAAAACATACCTTTTCGTAATGCGTCTCAGTGCATATGTAAATGAAGTAAGCAGTGAGACAGGCTAGACAACCCTCGCAGTACGTGCTACAGTCAGCCGTCTCTGCCATCTCAAAGTGCTCATTCAACCGCTCCATCGTATATTCGAAGGTTTGTCTGTCTATCTGAAATGTGGAGTTTAGGTAATCATTAAAAACTTGAGTAACAGTTCTTTGGTGATGGTGATGTCCTTGCTAGATTCAATAAATTCGTCTACTTGCTTTCTTTTTTTTGGGTAATATTATTTGTGCACTTGCTACCATGTTGTTTCTGCATCACCCTAAGTCAGTCTAGTGGACAACGCCTAATGGCGTTAAGTTCGCCTATTTACATTAGTTATTTATTTTTGTGCATTTAGCAATAAATACATCACATGTATAAAATACTAGCTTTCCGCCTACGGCTTCGCCCGCGTATTTTCTCGACTTCTCTGTACTATATGCATGTATTATACATATAAACATTCCTCTTGAATCCTCCATCCATCCATTAAAAAAAACCCCTTCAAAATCCGTTGCGTAGTTTTAAAGATCTAGGAACGACGGAAAGTCATAGGGACGGACAAACAGCAGGAGGTGACTTTGTTTTATACAATGTAGTGATAGACATCACTACAAACGAACATGTACAAAATATGTCTCCATACTTATTAGTATACTTTAATACTGTGTTAATACTGAATGACTAATGATGATGAATTGTAAAATTAATATATAATTATAATGAATTATTACTCATATTGTTTCATTCAGTAGGGAAGTCACGTTCAGTATCAATGAGGATTGATATTTACATAAATATGACAATAAAGACTGCCTTATTACTGTAGTGGTTCTAAGCGCAACTGCTACGCTAGAAATCGTGGGTTCGATCCTTAGGTCGAGCAAAGTGTGATTGTGTTTCTATGAAACTTTTAGTAGCAGCTGGGATTCTGGATTTATGCCTGGTTAATGGCAATAAGTTCGCCCCCTTTTCCATGGGACCTAAACATACCAGCGAAGTGTGGGTGTACATTAGTACACCTCTGCTTAGCAGTACCCATATTTACCAAGAAAACCATGCTGACATGATAGCAAATTATAAAATTAAAACTGGTATCAATGGGTTTTTTTTTAAATACAAGTCCCATGATTTCACCCAGGTTTTTCTATCTAATCACTATCAAACTACAAAGGATGACTTGCTGAGCAAATCTGAACTTATCATCAAAATCAATCCAGCCGTTTT
This sequence comes from Subacronicta megacephala, assembly GCA_958496365.1. Classification (NCBI taxonomy): domain Eukaryota; kingdom Metazoa; phylum Arthropoda; class Insecta; order Lepidoptera; family Noctuidae; genus Subacronicta; species Subacronicta megacephala. The sequence goes on from OY292535.1 coordinate 646,577, forward strand.
TGGAGCGATACAAACATAAACATATATTTTTTTATAGATGAAAATTTTCTTCAAGTGTGCAGTTAAAAATCACAGACTGCATAAATAATTGGTTGTCTATAGCTAACTATTTGTTGCTACACTCATTAGCATCACAATAGATCTCTAATTATGCACACTATTATTTGTAATCAACATTGGTAAACAAGTTACAAGCAATAAAGATGATCATGAAAAACATTTTAAGTTAGTATGAGTGTTTGTTGGTTCTGTGTAATATTATTTATGATAGAATGATTATATGGGTATTTTTTATGTGTGTGTCTTGTGTCTTATATCTTTTGCATGCTTTTTGACATCACAATTACTTGTGTGGAGCAGAAAATAATTAGTGTTACAAATGTAGTAAATGAGGAAGACCTTCGCCGAGTTGTGATTGTCCAAAAATATTTGTATAACAGCAAAATTTAAGCTCAATGCAATCCACAAACTAAAAAGTATAATCAATAATATATTTTTTAATTAATTATTATGTGAGGATAAGACTTTGTACCCCTTTTTGACAACATTGCGGGCACAGCGCATAATAATACATTTAATAATGTGGAAGCATGTTATTAGCAATTTACATAAAAATATTGTTCTTTCACTATAAGTGTTATATTCGTCTCTACGCTTTAATAATTACAATTCATATACTTACAGGAGTAAAGAAAAATATTGTGGTTGAATTTTACCGAACCACCAGGAAACCACTACTGCTTTAATTAGGTCAGTAAGTTCTTGTTAATTTATATTTGTGAAGTTTGATATTAATTGAGATTATGACTTACTAGGATAACATAAACTATGGCCCAAAGATGAAGTAACATAAAATAACATTGGTCTCAGCCACAGGGACCCTGGACATTATTTAGAAAAATAATTAATATAATTAGAAGATAGAAGCGTCAGTAGCCTAATGGCTAGGGCGTCGGACTTGCGATCATATGGTTGCCGGTTCGAACCCCACCCATTGCACTACCGACGTGAACCCACTCGTAACACAAGCATTTAGCTTAGCACGAGGGGTTAACAAGAATACTAGCAATGTGTGACCCACATTGCTAGTAAGCTTTTTTTTTAAAAAAAAAAAAACAATATTGGTCAGAGAGACTCTGCCCCTAAGGCTACTCTCTGACCGAGAGTAGTCTTAGTATAAAATTACAGGCAAATCTATGCTCCTCAACTCCCAATTTAATTTTTTTATCTCAATTTTTGTATAATATTAAAGCGTGAAGTAGCTCATCTATATAAAAAACTTAGAAACTTTCAGTTAAGAGCCCACGGACGAGTAGATACGTGTTGACATCATTCTTTAGCGTCACATACATTCGAAAACTAGCGAACGCGCCCATGTATCGAGGTTCGAACCTCCACATAAACAAATGACTTTCACTTACTCGATCTTCCAGTTCTGGCGGGAAACGAGTCTGGAACTTCACCGCAGTCCCTTCAGAATAGTCCCTCTGTATAAATATCTTTATACCTTGCTGTGTAGGGGTCTGTTGACTGCCAGGCGTATTCGGCCCAGAAGGTATACGATTATTTGCCATCATTTAACAATTCACAAACTAAAGTCCGTCAACACAGAAATAATTCTAAAGGAATGCTTCGTGTTATGAATGTATCATAGTTTTAGCATCGTAATGCTGATAGAAATACGAAGAGAATTCAATTTTCTCGAGATATTTTCGATAAAAGTACAATGAATGACGTGCGTCAATGTTGGTAATGACATTTACTGTCAGGTAGACATATTGGATAAAGTTGACATAGACTAGCTAGAGATGTTCGTTCCAAAATGCAAAAAGTTTGTAGAAAAGAAGCATATTAGATATAACATTATATTTTAATTTAATCGTATTCTATTATTCAAGCTATTATATCAATAAATTGATTGATGCAATGCAGATATTTAGTTTAATAAAAAATCTAGACCGAACCTAATAGATGGCGCTTTGTTGACAAAAACTGTTTCAGTTCTGCACCTAACTATTTTACCACAAGCACTATAATTATTATAGAAAGCAAGAACAACCATGGAGGAGGGTACAATCAATATTGACGAGGATAGCGAATTTTTTAGTTGATTTATGTGAATTGATAATAATTGCATCAAACGCCAATCCAGGGTTATAAACACTTAGATAGTTAGTCTGTAGCTTTAAATCTCTTCTGTAAATCTAATTCTAATGAAAGAGCAACGTTCCAGGTAACAAGAAAGCGTAGGTATGAGCGAACAGAAAACTGTGATTATTACGTGTTCAATATTGGAGTAGTGAGTAGGTAGGTACAGTACTTACCTACATGTAGTTACGAAATAATCCTTCTTCATGTAGGTATCTCTAGTAAGTATCTTATTTGTACTTACAAAACCGGCGCCATCTAGTGCAAAGAATCTAAAACATTTATGTTACAATTGAAAACCTTTTTAGAAAAATAATTTATCATTAATCATTTAGCCCAGCTCTAAAATGAAATTAGAAATTAAATACCGGCCGCATGTGCATGAGTTTAATTGATATTATGTTGTAGGCGTCAAACTATCGCCTGGTTAATATTCAATGGACGTTTCAAGCGAAATCGGCCTAAATAGCTAGCGAGGTGTCGAACCACTAATCATTGGTTTTAATATTATTACTTTGTATTACGATGGGTATGTTGTAAAGTAGACGTGGTGGTTTTTACAGAATGACAAGGCCTAAGTTTTTTTTAACTTATACCCACTGTCCCTCTGCTGGGCAAAGATCTCCTACCTTTCTTCCATGTTCTTTTGAGGTTTTCTAAAACTACCAAAACTACTGAATTATTAATAATTTTAAATAGAAAATACCTACTTCTAACCTCAGGAACTTAAACCTGTATCCTCAAAAACTTTGCGTGGTAATTAACACCTATTGTTTGCCATAGCCTTATAGTTTTTAGTTCCCATTTCCCATTTAGTTAAGTCCCCTTTTACGAGGGCGAGACCTACCCAAGCATATCAGCAACGTTTAGGGGTGTCCACTCATAAATATTTACGCATCTACAAACTGTTGTACCTAAGTGTAAAATAGTCTGCCTGTCTCCCTTGGGGGTGAGAGGCGTAAAAGTACCTACGCATATGTTTGTACAAATTTTCAATCAGACTTTCAATCTCCGAGCTGCAACTGAGAATTTTAAAGAAAAACCACATTTTCTTTTTCTCATTCAAATTGTTCCTAGCTGTCAAGGATAGATTGTAAAATATGTCAACCGACTTCAAAAAGGAGGAGGTTCTCAATTCGTCTGTATGTTTTTTTGTATGTTTGTTACGCGATATCTCCGCCAATTATGGATCGATTTTGATGATTATGATTTTTTAGTTTGGTAGATCGAAATCGGTTGAGTGGCTTTAAAAAATCAACAATAATCTAAAAATTGTTTACATCGATGATATAATGATGTATTGATGATATGATGAGTATTAGTTCATAGACAGATCATCCTACACATACGGTAGCAAAATGGTCAGGTGCTGCCGTATACAGTGGAGTTCAGGGGAGGGACAACTCTTAACAGTGTCCCCAGGGATGTGCCCTAGCAGGTGTTGTACAAGGGGGGTTCTGGGTTGGTCTATTAGGAGGACACAGTGCTCCCCTCCATGTGCTGAAGGTGGCCACCGAGGTGATTTTTAGTGGGTGAGAATCCCACCAATTTCAATAGCCTTGTGATATGACCATTGGACTGCCAAGTCAAAGGTCTCGAGTTCGAATCCAAAGCACGCACCTCTGTCTTTTCGAATGTGCGTATTAATAATTAATTATCACACGCTTAAACAGTGAAGGAAAACATCGTGAGGAAACCTGCAGGCGTGAGACGGCATGTGAAGTCTGCCAACCCGCAGTAGGCTAGCGTGGTGGACTATAGCCTAATCCCTCTCGTTATATATGCAGAAAAATCCTTCTAGCTATCGCTAAATATCCGTTTTGTTCTAGAGAACGATCCACTCATCAATAAATCAATCTAATGACTCATTTATATGCAGACGTCGCATCGTCCGCATGTCCTTACTAACTATCAATGAAAGTGTGTACACCTCTTTCAGATCGAGGTAACTCCGTTTTACGGTCGCGAGTTCGCGACATAATTATTTCTGGTATCAAATTAATTAAATAATACTAGGATGGTGAAGGAATGTTCGCCTATGTAAAGATGTGCTTGTTTTCTATAGGTACTATTACAAAGTTATAAAAATGGTTATGTACCATGCAGATATATGTATTTTAAAAAACCGAGTGGCTTGAACTATAAAAACGTCTCCGAACCCAAAAATAAGATTTTTTAAATTCTTGTGTATTTGTTTGTTTGTTGTAATAGCTACTGAATAGATTTTTATTTTGGTTTCGTTGATTGAAAGCATATGCTACATCTTAAAAAACAGCGGAAAATTATTTGAACAGATCCTGAGATAGAGGTTGAGCTCTCTGTTGTAGGCCCAATTTCTCTCTCAGTCCCCTTCGTTCTCCTTCCCCTACCTTTTCCTTAAATAGGCTCAGCAACGCATCTGCAACTCCTTTGCTTTTGCAGATGTCCATGGGCGGCGATGAACACTTACCATCAGGTAGCTAGCCTCATTTGCCGAGTTATACCATAAAAAAAAAAGAAATGCAGATCTATAGAAAGAAGAGATCATCACTGTTTAGTTTCTGACTTAATTCCTTCATAAGATCTTTTTACTCTTTATGTAAAATAAGATGCAAAATGCCTTGTCTAGGAAGGACAACCTTGTTGACAAACACCCTACAAACATACATACCTGTTTGCTAATGTCCTACTCAAAGCGTGATTTATTTATAGTTTGAAGTAAAAGGCCTCTGAACGTCTATGACCCTCTGGTACTTATAGTATGTCGTGGCTTAGTCACATGAGGATGTTTCTTATAGGGTTAACAGCCATGAATGACCTGAAAGATCTGCCTGCCTTATTGATATCTAGAGGTTCTGGGTCGATGCGCAGGTCAACCATAGTGTTATTGAGGTTTTTCTATAAAAATTAATGTCGGATAAAGTTCAGAAAGTGTAAAACTTAACTCATCATATAAATTAAAAATAATTTGAAATCATTCAGAATTCAGGAATAGAGTCATTAACGATTTCTTTCGGGACCAGCAAGTAAAGCATGGTTTTACCATTACAGATATTGATGCTATTAGACAGTCGGAGAACCAAAACCTAAAGAGCATATACCAATACTCCATCTTCATCCACCAGGCGAAGTGGTTGGCCCAAGAAAAATATTTATTTATAAAACCTGTTAAAACGAGGGCCTCAATAAATGAAACCCAGTGACACCCAAATTGACGTAAGAGTGATCCAAAAATCAGCTGTCCATATTTCCATGTCCTCAACACCGGATAGTAACGTACGGTCCGAATAGCGAATCAGTGGTCACCTCACGTAGGCATGCATCCGTTTTGCACCAACATCTTTCACTTAAACATATGACCAGAATTAAAAATAATTTGAAACGTGGCCTGTTACGTAATCAAATGGTATCAGTTCATCTGCCACTTCCACTTTCTTTTATTGCCATTCAGGGATCATAGTATTTGTTGTTTACATTTTATTTACTAATACTTAGGTAATAGGTTAGTATTTTATGATTGAAGGAATTGATATTAAAATTATCAATATCCTCCTTTATCTAAGTGTAAATCTAGTCTATTTAAGTAAGTGTAGTACATAAACAATTTTGACAACACTATTCAACTTAAATGTGTGTCCGAAAATAATGAAAACGAGTATTGCTGTTGGCATAGTAACATTTCGTAGAGAAGATAACACTCGTATGTAATAGTTATGTATTCTGAAAGGAGAAGACATCGTTTGAGAATTAAATCGTCGTCACTGATTGATGGTTTCAGGAGCTCATGATGAAGTGGAACATATTTAATTCTCCATAAAGTTTTTTTTTTCCAAAAATTAAAATGAATCAGTTGGTTGAGCATTACCTGTGTCTCGAATCTCGTAGAAAACATCATTGTTTAATAAAATTCTTGTTGCTGAAAAATTAAACCTTTATAGGTACGAGTAGTATCTATGGAGTTTCTTGGTTTGCTATATGAAACAAAGTCAGTCAAGAGAAGTTATTAGCAATTCGTGCGTGGTTCAGATTACACCAAATTCTTGTGTCTGGCAGTTTCAAACTTAGATTTGGTTTTAGTGGAATCTATAAAAGGGATCCTCTCTTTGACTGCCTCGTTAGTCTAGTGGTCCCAATCGCGACTGCTACGCTAGAGGTCTTGGGTTCGATCCCCAGGTCGAGCAGTGTTACTGGGTTTTTCTATGAAATTCTCAGTAGCAGCTCGGAGTCTAGATTTGTGCCCGGTGAATGGCAATAGGCTCGCACCCTATTACACGGGACCTAAACATACCGGCGATCTGTGGGTGTAAATTATGTACATCTCTGCCTAACCTATAGAAGGGATCCAAATCGTAGCAAGATCAAGTTATCATTTCTGTTGAAATTTGAGTGGTTTTTAACCGACGAAAGAAAGGAGGAGTTTCTCAAGTCGACGCGTTTTTGTTTTTTTTATGTAGGACCTCGCATAACTTTTTCATCGTTGTCCGATTTAGTTTTTTTTTATCGAATAGCGTATACCCAAAAATGAGTCCATTTAAGTAAAAAAAATAAATAAATAAATAGTTCTTCTTGCGAATCATCCTAGGTTTGATAAAATCCATATAAAGTAGCTTTATTTCTGTTTCATATTCGCGTAAGTATGAAAAATTTGCATGTGTAAACTTATTTTACTATTTTTTATGCTATTCAGGCCTCAATGAAAAATGATACGCAGACAGAAGGTCAATTTGGCGCCTTACATCTTTATTTAATTAAGAAATGTGCATGATCAAAGGGTACGGATATTACTAATGACATACAAAGATCCCTTAGTAGAAGAAAAAAGTATGCTTAATTATTTTTTTTTATTCAAGTTCATTGGATTGGTTTGATTGATTGGATTAGATTTGTTAAGCTGATTGATTTTTTTAAATACATTATTTAATCAAACTGCACTTGGTTACACAAAACTAAATTATGCATAGACAGGATAAGCTCGCCATAAAGTGCTTTATTCCATATTTGAAGATTTTTAATTCTAGTCCATTACTTAATCCTTATGGTATAGACATAGTTTCTTTCGATTTCCCTTGGCTAATTTCAAGTCCAAAGGACCAGCACTGAGGCAACAAAGTGATAGTTTTCCAATACAGTACAGACCTACACACACATACAATTAAAATGTACCACAAGGCTTACAAATGCCAGTATCGCCGAAGATAGTACCATTGCGCATTCTGATATCACGTCACGTATTAATGCTCGTATATAAACCAAGCCCAGGAGTACCCTGGCATACATTGTGATCGTTCATCGGACGGCAGTAAGTCGTCTGCCGTCAAATAATTTAAAAAATTAAATAAGTGAAAAGTGCAAAATGGCTAAACTATTAGTGCTTCTAACCCTCGCGGCAGTCGCCAGTGCAAACTCATATACAGCCTCCAGATTAGTAAAGAACATTTATAACGAATGTTTGAGCCAATATTCGGTGGAATGTGTGAAACCGAGGACCCTGCAGTGGATTTCGCAAGTGGGCAGCGATGACGAGATCAAGATCACGGATGACCTATCCATTGTCAAGACTGGAACCTTGGAGGATGACATGAGCGTCGACCCTAGGATGGCAAAAGACCCCATCTACCAGATTGTTGACAAAGTAGACAGTTTTATTCAGACACATACACTTAAAGTGAAAGTTCCTGAAGAGATCACGAACAGTGCTGCGTCAGAATATGTGCCAAGATCTCTACTTACCGACCTGCCTTCAGAACTGGAGATGCCTTTGGACGGTGAAGAAGATGGCCAAGTCTTCGAGGGAAGGAAAAAGAAGATCAAGCTCCCCAAGCCTTTGAGGATCAAGAGCAGTTAGTGTATTAAAAATGTTTACTTCTAAAGCTTCTGTGACTTGGTGTTAATTGAGGTTTCTTTTTTCAGAGCACGGTTTCATCAAGAAGGTTCTGCTGCCCTTCCTCCTCGGTTTGAAGTTCAAGGCGTCAGTGCTGGTCCCGTTGGCTCTTGCCCTCATCGCCCTCAAGACCTGGAAGGCTCTGACCCTGGGTCTAATCTCCCTTGTTTTATCTGGTACGATATTTTATACAGTATGATACAAGTTTTAGGAGCATGAATATGATTTCGCATTCAGTTATTTAAGAATTTAAAGTACTGAACGGGAAATGATCAGAATGAGGAACTTGCCTAACTTTTATAATATAAATAATAATTATATTTATCAGGACTGACACATAGGTCAAATATTCTTAATTTCACGATACCAAAACAGAAGTTATGTATAATAATCAAATATTTTTTGCCAACAGGTGCCATGGTTATCTTCAAATTCACGAAACCCAAGGTCGTGAACTACGAAGTCATCCACTACCCACAGCACCATGTTGAACACCACGTAGACCACCACGCCCCTGCCTGGGACTCCCACGGACCTTACCAGGCGAGGTCCTACGAAGACGCTCATGAAATGGCCTACTCCGCACAAATATAAACAAAATGAAACAAATAGCTTTAAAACTACGGACCTCTGACTAAATTATTAAATTATTTATTTATTTATTGTTGTAAATAAAATTCTGTATAAAGTAAGTTTCACATTCGATCATGCGTTGTTTATTTCCCCGAGAAACTTTATAAAACAATCACGTCCGCCATTGCATCGAATTTCTTATTCATTACTCCTTCATCCTGAATATAATTACGGACTTCTACTAATGGGCCGATATTATCTAGAGAACTTAAAATCTCTTTCTTATGTTTGAATGCTGCCTCATTCTGATTTGACACTTGTGATTGGGTTACGGTGTTAACTGGTAGTAGCTTCGTTACAGGAATCTCATCGTCTACTTCATTGGTCCCTACATGTTCAGCTAACTCGCTGAAGTTTTCTAAATTTTCATTTATGGTTCTTTTTAATTGTTCCCTTGACAAATTATTAAGAATTATATCAACTCCGAATTTTTCTACATCTACATCATCTATATCGTATTCAGGCTTCTGAATGGTTTTGACTGGTTTTTTGTTTGTCACATGTAACATCTTTTCCATTTCATTTAAATTTATCTTCGCTTTTTCTTTAGCACTTTCATTTGAATCAAAATTCATGACGGTGCGGTGTTTATCGCCGTGGCCGAGTAGCACGTGGTCAGAAAATTCCTTGTACACCTGGGAGCCTCTTAAAGGATTTAATTTGTATAATCCAAGGAGTACGTTAAACACATCTCCGTTTGCGTTGTTTTTCCTACTACGTCTGAATGCAGAATTGCAGCTGTGTGTGTTGTATATTAATATCTAGAAAGAAAGATGATTAAAATGCATTTTTTTTCAAATATCTAAATAAAACCCTTAATTAAATAGTGGTATTCAAATTTTTGTGTATCTTGACCTGGTTTATTTTGAGTTTCGTCTCTCTCGGTAAACAATAAGGAACTTTGAGTCCTAGGCAATACGTTATATTTTGACTTAAGCAGGAAGTGTGAATGGGATCGCAGGCCCTTAAAAATGAAATTCGTACTACGTACTACTAAACATTTATAATAATATGTGTAGCATGGATGACTGTTGAATATATAATTAGAGAAAAACAGAATGCGTAAGCCACTTAGCATTCTGTGTATGTACTTTATATTCAAAGAGGGAAAAGTGTCACCGAATGCCAACTATTGGCACGCTAACTGACGCCTGATTAGGTACACCTGTTTAGTCTAAAAGGAAATGTGTAGTATCAGCTATAATATGCTCTTTACACTTAGTTCAAATCAGACAAATTCACATGTAGATCGCGGCTCAAGTGGTTGAGCAGTTTAACAAGGATTGTGAATGATCAGAACATAAAATATTAGTAAATAGTTATAAAGTAAAAATGTAGTTTCAGTCGTTTACAGTTGTAGGAAATTACACGAAAGAGAAATCTTAAGATGTTTTATATTATATAAGGCCAACAGCATTAGACCCGGAGCAAATAGTGATGGTACATTCAAATACCGATTGAAAATTAAAAAAACATTTGAATCGCAAAATTCTCTTTCTACTTAAAATTCTTTCAGTAGACCCCGACTGGTGGAATATTATTTGATCCAGCTCATTCAAAGAAGAGGCACAAAGTCATCATCATCGTATCACCCAAAGGAAATTCAACAGCCCACTGCTGAACAATGGCCTCCCCATGGAGTTTCACGAGGACTGATCCGGGCCTGCATCCAATGACTCTATTGTCGACTCCACTGCCATTAATAGGCCATTAATTCTGTTGGAGGTGGTTCACGCTACGCTATGCGATTTCCTATAAAGAGTGGGTTGATAATATATATATATTTGAATTATTATTACTTATATCATATTATTAAGGCCCCAGTACACTGATGTACTATTAGTGCAACGGTATAGTTACTACTTTTGATCCTATATAATTGGAGCTTGAACCAAAAATAATCGAAATCCAATCTCTGGATTGCGAATGAAAATTTTATGAAAAAACCCCAATAACAATTTGCTTGATCTAACATTCAAACCTACGAACTGCTGAGCTGGTTTAAATCCACTAGTCACTAGGCCAATCAGGCAATTACGTTAAAATTATTTTGATTTCTTACCACTGCAAGAGTAACCGCTACCACGAACGGCAAACGGTAATACATTATCAACAAATTGTTAAATCGAGGTAACTTTACTGCTGTCGTTATCATCTTTAACAAAGAGTTGTTGACAAAGGATATTTTGAAAATATAAAAGTTTAGGTATAACATTGGAACTAACTAGAAGTTACATAGGCGATACGCGATAATTTCTGTGTGACGTCAATAATACTGCACATAAAATACGCGGTAGGTGTGACGTGGAATTGCCATCCTCCAATCCTTCATTTAAACATCTGATTAGAAGAGCTGGTAACACTCACTTCATGGTAAACGCCTCTCCTCTCGTCTATACTATCACTATATTCGATGTCATCACATCTACTGCCCACCATAACGATGTCACCTTCGCATGAGGGTTACTGATATTCCTCGGTATAACTCATCCACCATTTAGCAACCACTTTGGTCCACATAGAACATAAAATATTGCCAAGAGATGAGCCTATTGTTATTCAACCGTAGGTACGCAAATCCATACTCCGATGGTCTCGGTCCTTTGGTCTAAAAAACTCAGTGACAAATAAAATTGTTCTAGGTACCTGAGAATCAGCCATGAGATCACGCTCAGCAGCAGCTGTATTGGATTATTATCATAACGAGGCAGTCAAAGAGCAAGTATTTTCTTTACGGAAAACTTTATTTGCCTAGAATAATAAACGTAGTATTCATAAATTTATATTCCCGTTTTTTTTTTCATAACAACAATGATCAATTTCTTTTCTCTATGCTGATGTATGCTGTGGTTGGTTTTAGCAATATATCAACTTTGAACTCCATCTTGTTGACATCACTGTAAATACGAAATCGCCGAATTAAGTGTGACAATGTCACCTTCATTGATGTCATGGCATACGCCTTACCTGCAAAAATAATGAGTATCTTATTAGAATATTTAGGGTTCGAACCCTATCACTATATCATCTAAATTCGAATTTAGATGATATAGTGACACGCATTGAAAACAGTATGATGATATTGTTTAAACATGTGGAGAGAATGGATGAAAGGCGATTAAAGAAAGGATTAATAAAGCGAATGTCAGTGCAGCTGCCGGGAGGAGACGCAAGCCGTAGAAAGACATACACCGACCTTATTGGTAAGATCCTTTAGAAAGGTCAGGTGTGTAGTACCCGCAACCGGCGCATGTGTATGTGCAAGATGTATGAATATGGACGAAGCAAAAGAAGTATATGTATAAGTATATGTGTGAAGTATATAGCCTAGTGATACGACCATTGGACTGCCAAGTCAAAGGTCTCGAGTTCGAATACAAGGCACGCACCTCTGACTTTTCGAAGTCATGTGCGTATTAATAATTAATTATCACGCGCTTAAACGGTGAAGGAAAACATCGTGAGGAAACCTGCATGCCTGAGAGATTTTCTTGACGGCGTGTGAAGTCTGCCAACCCGCAGTAGGCTAGCGTGGTGGACTATAGCCTAATCCCTCTCGTTCTGAGAGGAGACCCGTGCCCAGCAGTGGGACAATGTAATGGGTTGATGATGATGAAAAGAAGTATGCAAGAATCGTAGCAAATGACGTTCTGTAGTTGCTGCCTGCTGTATACAGTATGTAAATCTGGTGCTTCTTAAAGGAATCTGAACTGATCTGAACTGATCTGAACTTTTTTGGATCGAAGATAGAAGATAATCATACCTATACAGGATCGTTTCCCTAAACTGAAGCCGTAGAAAGTGGTGTTAGTTAATGCTGCTACTGCAGGATCTAACCACCGTTCAGGCTTGAACTCTTCAACGTCTTCCCCCCATATGGGATCACGGTGAGTCCCCAGGGGAAGTATTGCACAGTGACTGCCGGCTCGCATTGTGTAGTTCTCTAAAATAGAAAAGAAGAAAGAAAGAAAAGTTTTTATTTTCGCACAAAATGACGCACGACATTTGGACCAAAAGCCGATGTGTCAGAAAAACAAAAAAAAACAAATTAGTTCCTTAAAAACATATTTCTATTTTGAAATTAAAACATGGTGGTGTATTTTGATTTTATTTTTTTGCGTGTAAACAATACCAATATTATAAAGAGGTCAAGTTTGTGAGTTTGTGACGTTGTAGGGGGTCATCTCTGGATCAACTGAACAGATTTTGAAAATTATTTCGCCAATAGAAAGCTGCATTATTCCTAAGAAATAGGCTATATATTATCCCGAAAAATGAAGAGGAACTTATAGTCCACGTGAGCTGGAAAGCTAGTTTATTTATAAATCCATTGAAATTTGCGATAAAATTGTACTTACTGAGTTTTACATCTTTGTCTACTTGTCTTAACAACGCTGGTCCGATCGGGAAGATCCTTAGAGCCTCTTTGATAACAGCTTCCATATACACCAACTTTTTTATATCATCTTTTTCAAGATCTCTATCCGGGCCAAGTGCTTCTATAACCCTGAAATTTTTAGAGCAGCAAATAATCATGCGTTAATAAAAGGAGCTAGTTACAGTTTTTTTAGTGTAGTGGCAAGTATAGTGGCCGTCTGTTAGTAATCGCAGCCTACAAACGCCAGCAATACCATAACTGAAATAATAACATACCATCACGCCTGTATTCCCCGAAGGGTTAGGCAGAGGTGTACTAATGTAAACCCACATTACACCAGTATGTTTAGGTCCCATGTAATAGGGGGCATTAAGTAAGTCTGAAAGAAGGAAGTCCACCATCCCCGTTCCACTATAGGACGAGCAGAGCTACGGCAAGGCGCCACCGCTACGTGGTGGAAATGCCTAAATCTCGCACGAAGCGTTTTGCGTCTACATTTATAGTCCTGCTCTATTGTGGAACTCGCTACCGGAATCTTTGTTCCCCGAGACCTACAATTTGGGTGTCTTCAAAACGAGAGTGAATAGGTATCTTCTAGGTAAGCACGCTCCATCGTAGACCACTTTGATGCTTAACGTCATGCAAATTGTGGTCAAGCCTATCTGTGATAAAAAAAGAAGGAATGCGCGCGGGAGTCTCTAGGAAGTCAAAATAGGTACGGTTGGTATTTTAAATTGTCTATGGATTTCCAAACAACTTACTCTTCATACATCCGTTGTTGCACCTGAGGATAAGACCCGAGCAACACCAGCATGTAAGTCAGCGTATTAGACGTTGTGTCGAAGCCAGCTACAATCGCAGTATCCACCTCTTCTTTAATCTCTTTGTCAGTAAGAGTATCATCGTTCTTCAACTCTATTAGTAGATTCATCAGCGGCTTGCATCTTAAGCCTAAAATTATAGTTCCAAAGTAAAATTCCTTAGCACTTTTGTCTAGAAAATACATCTCTCGCTGAAGAAAATGCACTATGTCGGGAGACTTTACAAAGATATAATTAAGAGGTATAAAATGGATAACACTATTGATTGACGGCCTCATTAGTCTAGTGGTCCTAAACGCGTCTGCTACGCTAGAGGTCCTGGGTTTGATCCTCAGGGCGAGCAAAGTGTTATTAGATTTTTCTATGAAATTCTCAGTAGCAGATCGGAGTCTGGATTTGAGCCTGGTTAATGGCAATAGGCTCGCTCCCTGTTACATGAGACCTAAACATACCGGTGAATTATGGTTGTACATTAGTACACCTCTGCCTAACCCTTCGGGGAATACAGGCGTGATGGTATGTAAAATGGATATTAAGATAATATAGGTATGGATCACACAAATATTCGTTTGGGTCGGGAATTGGACCGTGATACGTGATAGTATGTCATGTTTTTAAGTAATATCGTTGTTTATGAAAGCTATCAGTTACATCGGAGAAGTAATTGAAAGGTAAAGCGAAGTTTGTTCTTCTAATGTAATCAGGCCACGGAGGACAGAAAAAAGCGGAGATGCCGCAAGGCAAAATTTCTTTAGAAAGCAGCGTCGCCTAAATGCGGGTGACAGGGGGACGAGGTACGGCGATGGCTCCACCCCACGATAGAAAACCCGCCCTTTATTTGTAAATCCATCTAGTGGTGAATGGAATTATTACAGTCAAATTGAACTAGTTATTTCATTTTAGTTCGTCTATTTGCAACTATGGCGTAACAAAGCATGATACTTTGATCCAGAACATTCTATGTGCGTTAGAATTAGGGATGTCAAAAAATAATCGATTATAAAAAAAAAACGATTATTATTTCTTAAAAATCGATTTTTTATGAGCAATTATTACCTATTTAAAAAAAAAACGATTATTTATTCATTGATTTTTTTATTTTAAGCGTCCCCGATTTGATTTTTTTCTACTGGCATCTATTAAAATTACAAGAAACACCGCTACCCGCTATCCATTTGAGGGCGGGGGGGTTCGTTATTATTTTGCAAATTGTTCGTAGATAACTTTCGAGCAACAGGGAGTAGCCTTAGCGATTTATTACCAACCAAATAGTCCTGCCATTTTTTTGCGGAGGGCAATGTGCCCACAAGCGCAGTTCCGAATTACTACAAACAAAACTAAAACTGTAATGACGACACTAACACATACAAAATTAAACAATACCAACAAGCATTGCACAGCGCTGAAACAGCAAATAGCCGTCTAACCAGACGAAAAAACATGCAGCACTAAAACGCTTTTTAAGTTAAGGCTCTCTCGCTAATAAGAAAGATCGAAAGCGCCGTAAAATTCATGGCGCTTTGACGCATAGGCGTTTGGTTCAACGTTAAAGGTAACATCACTAAATTATTCATCGGCAAGAATTCGCGTATTTTGGAGGGGCTAGCGGACTCAAAACAATACTCAGCGGGAGTACAGTCGTATCAAGAGGTCAAACATTAGGCAGAGAATAGAGACGAGTGGCGATTGCTCCACCGACAAGAGCTTAGCTCTTAAATGAGAGAGAGAGAGCGGACTCAATGTTGGTACACAAATCTGATAATAATTTAAAATAGAATATACGAATTTGGTGTCTAAATGTAATTAAATAGAAAAATACGGTAAAGATTTATTTACATGTGAAATGTCATACCATGTTTTAGTAGATGATGATTTGATGTTCCAGAAAATAATAATCGATTTTTTTACCGCTAAGTCACATCCCTAGTTAGAATGGCTCATCAAGTAAAACCGACTACCTACCAACAGATGGCGCATTTTTCTTATATTCAATTCTTGTTCTTGTTTTATGCATAAGGTATATAATTTATCTATAAAGTAACTTTTAGTAAGCAAAATAAACATTAGCAAGTAATTTGAGCAGAAAATTGGCTACGAATAACATGCATTGATAGTATAAAAACACGTAATCTATAAGAAGTTGTTAGAAATCTTAGAATGCTTCTCTTCAACGGTAGATGTCTCTATCTTCAATCTGGCGATCAAGCTAGAAAATTTGTGTTTATAAAATGAAAATATTAATTTTAGGGACTTACACGTGAAATATTATGCCATCAACATGTTTCAGTTTTGATCCGGAACAATTGTTGCATCCAACAACAGTGCACTTCATTATTAAAACAATGTAACAATATGAAAAACCTATTAAAATAAGACGGATCCACGGATCCGAACGCGATCAAATTCATTCGAAACTAAGGTTTTCGGCCCCGCCCACTGTGACGTCATGACCTAGTTGGAGGCGCATGACCTACTTGCCTTGTGGCATCTCCGCTTTTTTCTCTCCTTCGTGAATCAGGCGCATACCAAAATGCCCGAATTCCCCGGAAGGTTAAAGCAGGTGCCCCTTGGGCATAAATTTCAAACTTAAACATCCTACTGAGTTTTTTTCGTAAAACTTAAAAATAGTTGGTTTGACCTAGCATTAGAATTCGGTGACACAAATAAAACACATAAAAAAACGTACCTGATGTCCACTCGGTAGTATTTTGACATAAATCCGTCATTTCTACCTTTTTTCTCTCTAAAACCTTGAAAATAAAAAAGTGCATAAATAAAAATAATCACGGTAGTGTACTTAATGAGACAATACGGAAGAATCATACTGTATTTATTAATATAAAACTTAATTTACATAATGTGCTTGGTTGCAAAATAACAAAATTTTTGCAATTTGCACATATTATTACTGTTGAGACGTAGCCATAGGTAACTATTATTATGCAAATAGCTGCAGGCCTTATGAAAAAACAAGCAAAGGCTGCTATATCGTGTGTGCAAGCACAAATAAAAATGTAAGTATATATATTTGTTTGGGCCGCTTTTTATGAAATTTTAAGGCAATCTTCACATTACTTACCAAACAAATTTAAATAAAATTTATTAATGGTTAGTTATAACCATGAATAAATTTTATTTAAATTTGCTGATAAAAGGTGGTAACATAATCTCGGCAATTGATACAACAAATTTTCAAAATGATATACAGGGTGTAAGGAGAACGCTTCCGAAGCCAGAACGTAGATTATATACAACCTAAATGCAAACGGATACAAATAACATTTCGCTTTAAATTGGTTATTTTCAAGACTTCGTATTTCGTAATCACGCAATGGAAACCGTACAAAACGTGAGGTCACTGA
This sequence comes from Subacronicta megacephala, assembly GCA_958496365.1. Taxonomy (NCBI): domain Eukaryota; kingdom Metazoa; phylum Arthropoda; class Insecta; order Lepidoptera; family Noctuidae; genus Subacronicta; species Subacronicta megacephala. The sequence goes on from OY292535.1 coordinate 663,779, forward strand.
CACGCGAGGCAACACGCCCCACAGCGGCGGCGCGTCCGCGCGTGGCTGGCGCCGGCGCAGCGCCGAGCGCTCCGACGGCCGACTTACGGGATTTATACGGAATTTACAAAAACTAGGTACTTTCAAAATACCTACCTACAACACTTCACAAAATTATGAATTTTATTCGCATTCGTAGCCCACGTTTAACATTAAAGCTGACAGAGGCGTTTTACGTACCTGTCTAAATCCTTTGCGACCTTATGAGGTTTGGCTCGAACTGCGCTCCATCCATTTCGATACAAAGCCGGGCCCGTCGCTGTGTCGACCCGTGAACACGAGGCATTAGTGTAGGATCCTCAACACATTCTGCACGAAGTCTATCAAAAACGCTCACTATTCGACCCCGCATTTCATCAGCACTGCCACATTCCCGATCAAACACTCTTTCTTTCACATAGCCCCACAAAAAGAAGTCCAAAGGCGTTAAGTCGGGTGAACGAGCCGGCCAGGCGTGCGGTCCCAGCCTTCCGATCCAGCGGTCATTAAAAAGCTCAGTGAGACGCTCGCGGACGAGGCGCGTAACATGCGGTGGAGCACCATCATGCTGGAACCATGCTCGACGAAATTCAGCCAGCGATACATTATCTAGCATATCATTTAAATGTCCATTTATAAAATTAAGATATGCTGGTTCATTGAGGCGCTGCGGTAGAAACACTGGTCCTAGAATTCGTCCATTAAAAACACCAGCCCATACGTTGACGGACCATCTGGTCTGATGGCCGGTTTCTTGAGTGGCGGACGGGTTCACGTCTGACCATACATGGGCATTCCTCCTGTTTCGCATGCCGTTTCTTGTGAATGTGGACTCATCCGTCCAGATAATGTGCTCAATGAAGCCAGGCGCACGTTGTTGTTGATCTAGCAGCCAACGACAGTACGCACGACGACGAACGTGATCATTCGGTAGTAAAGCTTGTACCTTATGTATTTTGTAGAGCCGCATTCTGTTGCGGCGCAAGACTTTGTGAACTGTCCAGTGAGAGACTGTCGGTACGCCCCGGCGCCGCAATAATTTCGCTGCACTTCGTGTGCCCAGGCGTGGATTTTGGCGAATCACATTTAAAATACGCTCCTCGGTCTGAACATTCACTTGTTCTCCACCACCTGCCGCGATCGGAGCAATCGGTCGATTTTCTAAGACTCGCTGAAAAGCTGCCGTTATCATGCGAGAACCAGACGGATGCCGGACGTTCGGAAATCTGTCTCGGTAAATTCAGTGCCTCCAGTGAAAAGAGGCATAAGTCGAGTTATGCCCTTTTGTTTTTATTGCACCATTGTAATCTCCGTGTTCTGTTACACAACATATCAAAAGGACATAACTCTAGCTCAATCGTAACCTGGTTTTTTGAATTGCATCAAGGACATAACTCGCCGTTTTTTAAGGCATATCCACTGATATCAAGCAAATTTCACAGCTAAAAAGATACAACTGTAATAAATCCGAAAACACAAACCAACAAAAAGGCATAATGTCAGTTAATTGAACTACTGACATGACAGAAAAGACACAAACCATTTTGTTCCGAAGCGATTTAAATGTAGAAAGAAATAAATGCAGATAATACCTTTAAGTGAGCATGTGTATAAGGGAACAACTCGATTTGTATCGTTTGATTAGCGTAATTTCAAATGTTTATCCCCACTTAGCGCTATCGCTATTGGTGGATTGGCACGTGTATAATGAATAAGTCGTTTCATTCTTTATTTTATAATTTCTATTTTGTTTATTTTTCTTTTTAAAGTAAATACTGTTTCGTGTGTTTGTTTTAAATAATATATATATTGCAGTCAAAACTCTAGCAAAATCAGTTAAAAGTAGTTTTAACCGTATGATTTAGACAATAATACTTTTGACTAAATAACAGTCAAAAGTAGTTTTGCCCAATGGACCTGGTTAAAAGTACTTTTGACTAACTGAATCCGTCAAAAGGTTGGTTGGTTGGGTTGGTCCGTGGTTTTGGTTCTGTGGCTACAGTTCTAACCTAACCTAACCGATATGTGTATTTAGAATTTCGCCGCGAATTTTTCGCTTCTATAATGGAAATAAATGAATTGACTGCAACATATACAAACATTTAAAAGTCATTTCATATTTTTTGAGCTAAAATTTAATTAAAGCCAATTATTAAGACTTGTAACTGTTTAATGCAGTTTTGTTGTTGTACTCGACGCTAGTAGCCGTTGTAAGTTCAGTCAAAAGCGTAGTGTGATTTGTGTGTTTCCTTCAAAACTAGGGAAAAATGACACGCAGTCAAACATTACTGAATTTGTGTTAAAACCGGCTAGAATTGTAAGTACCTATTTTGTTTATGTAATTACTTTGACTTTGATTTTTACTAAGACATGCTTTTAATACATTAACTTTGGTAGAAATAGGTATACCAGGCCACTCAGAAAGTTTTGTGACAAAAAGTTTATTTTGGAAACTTCGATTACTATTTAAAGTAAAAATACTACTGTTCGATTTCCAAATTTCCCTCCGCATTTTTTTGAGAGCCAATTCAAAATGGATCTGCATCGAGAACAATATTGTTCAATGATTTCAAATGTGGCTTAAAACCTGATGAGTAATTTGATCGACATTAAATTGCTTTTATGGATGAAGGACCTTCAAAAGCAACCATCTACCGCTGGTATAGCGGTCGTCTTACTTTGGCGAATGAACAAAGGAGTGGTCGTCCTACGACGGCTGTCACCGAAGAAAGTGTGTTGGCAGTAAAAAAAATAATTCAAGAAAAGAGACGAATTACGTACGAAGAGATTCAGCATACTCTGCTGATTGGTTCAGGAAGTGTTCACAAGATTTTGCACGAGCACCTACGCGTAAGGAGGACAGTTCCCCGCTGGGTAACGCACAACCTCACCGAAGCTCAGAAGCAGGCCCATGTGGATTGGTGCCGTGATATGATACAAACATTTGATGCAGGCTAGTCACGGCGCGTTTACGACATTGTGACAAGTGACGAATCCTGTATTTATCAATACGATCCAGAAACAAAGCGTCAGTCGAAAGTTTGACTGTTTCAAAATGAACCAACGCCTACGAAAGTGAAGCGATCGAGGAGCGCAGGAAAAGTTTTGTTCGCTAGTTTCTTCACTTTGATGGGGTACCTAGTTTCAATTCCACTTCGAGACCAAAGCAGCATCAACGCCGAATGGTATAGCACAAAATACCTGCCAGAAGTTTTTTCTGTAATGAGCAACAAGCGCCCGAACACCGGGCTCCACGGGGTCGTTCTTCACTACGACAACGCGCCCGCGCACTCAAAACGAGGGACTTCCTGGACTCCACACCGGTCAGAGTATTGAGACACCCTCCTTACAATCCTGATTTAGCTCCGTGTGACTTCTTTTTATTCCCTAAAATTAAAAATCAGCTCAAAGGGATACAGTTTTCATCGCCGGAAGACGCGCTAGCAGCGTTTGAGAAGGCCGTGGAAGAGGTGTCTGCGGAGGATTGTAATTTTTTTTTAAATTAGTTCAGACACATGAAACTTTCTATAGAGGCTGGTGGAGAGTTCCTTGAAAAGATTTAATAAAAAAAAACATAGAAGTTAGTTTTTTAGTTTCTCAAAACTTTCTGAGTGTTCCACGTATTTTATATGTATTCTGTATTCAGACACTTGCGGTGGCCAAAATAAAAAATCATTTGTGAGTAAGTGCTGTAAATTCATTTTTTTTATGTTGATTCCTCGTTTTTTATGTTGATTATTTCAATAAATAGTAGTATTTAATAGTCTATTTATTTTATTATAATACTCGATAAGTTTATCATGTATGTTTGTTATTGATAGCAGAAAGACATTAAGTCGTATAATCGTCTTAAAAATTGATAAAATAAGTGAATAAGTCGTAATATTCCTTTACAAACGAGCAAAATTACAAGAACAAAAGACGTTATACCATTAATGCTTCGTTAATAAGGGCACAACTCAACAAAAAGTAAAAAAAAATATAGAAGGAGTGGTTGAATGGGTAAGTTATTTACGTTAAATAAAAGAACTATTTATTATCTAGAATGTGCAATAAAAAAAATATAATAATTTAATCCCGAAATACAAAAAAACATCAAAAGTATGGTTTTTTGGCTCTCCTGAAAAGTGCCCATTTTGAGTTGTGCCCTTTTTCACTGGAGACACTGAATTCTCAACGCTAGAGAAGCATTGCCACGGGCTTCTCCTAAACACATCAACATGTTGCCGTATTCACGAGCACTGTACACGTACGCGTCAGGCATTGTGTAATACAACAAAAAATAATAACTAAAAAACAATAAAACAGCACTAAAAACGTAACAATAAGAACTAAACACAAATTTAAAACTAACAAACTAACTAACAAAACAGTAAATACGATTCAATAGCTATCGATCGATTAAACGTAACGCACGTTCACTCACGAACCGAGTCGGAAAGGAACTAACAAGTAACTAGATTACTAAAGAAGTACTAAGAAGATCAAACACACCGCCTGCGTCGGCGGCCCTTGTCGGCTTGCCTTTGTCGGCCGGCACGTGCCGACAAACGATACCGCCGCTGCCGCAGACAACGCGGCGACGCACTAGGCATAAAGCGGTGTCTTTTGATGTGCAAAGATCAACAAATTACAGAGGCGAAATGTGAAAAGAATTTCAATTGTTAGGAACTTGTACTTATGCTTTATTTTACAATTAATTTAATTAAGCACTTTAAATTGATTGGGTTTACTTATTAAATGAAGGCTAAATAATGACTGCCTCGTTGGTCTAGTGGTCCCAATCGCGACTGCTACGCTAGAGGTCTTGGGTTCGATCCCCAGGTCGAGCAGTGTTATTGAGTTTTTCTATGAAATTCTCAGTAGCAGCTCGGAGTCTGGATTTGTGCCCGGTGAATGGCAATAGGCTCGCCCCCTATTACATGGGACCCAAACATACCGGCGAACTGTGGGTGTACATTAAGTACACCTCTGCCTAACCCTTCGGGGAATACAGGCGTGATGGTATGTTATGTTATGTTATTAAATGAAGGATACAGTAATAGCAATGACGAGCTCGCGTCGTGTGACTCTAATTACATTGACATAAAGTTCAAATTCAATTGATTCACGCGCGCTGATGAAATTTTTTTAGCCAATCACAGCTGAAGTCGGCGATCTTTTACTTTATTTCATTCGCTATCGATTATCGTCTTACATACAAAACTGTTATTAAATGCACGACACAGTGCATTAATGTAAAACTGTTGACGCCTCTGTAATGTTTCTTCTTACTTATTTTGGCGGCGATTTACAAAGGATGCCTAAGGTCGCCATCACGCCGCGCCGCGCATAGCCGTGGACGCCTCTCTTTCAAACTAGGTTGCCCGGGTTCAAACCTCGACATAATACCAATGAGTTTTGTGATCATTTACCTTGATTATCAGGATTCGAACGAAAGTTATTAGTACTAACTTGAGCACGTCGTGCAGAGTGCAGATAGAACAACACGGTCACAATTATCTCTGTACTTCGCTGGAATGTGATGGCCATCTTGCTTGCAGGTCTACAGATAATGTGACCGTGATGTAGGTAGATAAACATTTCAATTTTGTTGCTGTGCAAAATTTTAATGAACGAATTAACAAAATTGCTTGATAAGTCAATGTCTTTGCATGTACTTAATCAACTTTTTTTACTTTTCTTTCCCAATCACAGTAGTAGTACCTCTATTCGATATGGGTCTCCCTTGAGACCCATATCGAATAGAGGTACTTGGCGTAAGCGAAGTAACTGGATTTTTCTGATTTGTAAGCAAAATTTGCGAACATTCCGATCGAAATTGTAACCCTGTTCAAGGGGAAAATCATTACGATCCTTGCATGAATGGAATCCGAAAGCAGATATCCCACAGGCCCAGAACTAGGTAGAAGTGAACTGAAAAGACATTTTTAGGAGGATAGGATCACATGGTACCGCCGCACGACATTTTTGTTAGCCAGCCGCCGCGCGTAGCGTCGCGTGTACTTGGGTCGTCGACCGCGCGGCTGTCGGTGAGCGCGCTCGCACTTTGAACTCGAGGTCATGCGCGAGCGTCAGATGATTTTATTTACGAATTACATTGCGTGTTAGAGTTGTAAAGAAAAAAAATGTGTTTAATCGCAAATAATGTTTTCATTTAACCGTTCTCACAGCATAGTGTACAAAAAATGCAAAAAAAATAGGTAAAAATGTTCCTTTTTTTTTCTTCAGATTTTTTGATGGTATTGTATCGAGAATCACTAGCCCTATCACCTGTCTTCGTTTTCGGAAGCGTTTCCCTTACACCCGGTATCTATTCTACTCTAGCGAGTAATCCAGTGAAATTCGATAGCGATAAAAACAATTGAGATACCGCGAGTGAAACCGCAGGGTACAGCTAGTAAGATATAAATACAAGTCCGTGGACTATTCAGATTTACTAACAACTTTGTTTAACAAAAAGAAAACATTCCATTGAATATAATAGATAAGGTTACAACCACAAAAGTTAAGGACAAAATAAACACAAATTGAGCTCACCTGGGAAGCCATATTGTCTAGAATTTTTATTAGATGATCTAGCTTCTTCTTCAGACCACATAGCTTGAAAATCAAGTCGCTGTGCAGCCATATATTTTGGAATCTATACACCACCAAGTTCATTAACTTATCTGATGATTCCATATATTTTCTAGCAAATTCTTTTACAGTATCATCACTTATACCAAATGCAGTCCCTGAAAATAATAATCTCAATTTTAGCCTTTCCTTTTATAACCTAAGGATAACAATTTGAAGCGGCCGACGGTACTCTTATGGCTAGGGCGTTAGACTTGCGATCATTTGGTTGCCAGTTCGAAACCCACCCATTGCGCTACCGTTGTGGACTCACTCGTAATACAAGCATTTAGCTTAATACGACGGGTTGACAAGATAAAACTAGTAATGTACGCCAACCGGGATCTGGGATCAGCGCAATCAATGATGAATATCGGAACTGTTATTAGACTTAACCTTCTTCTTCTTCTTCTGACACAAGGTAGAATATCTGCTGTTGCTAATAATACTTAGTATAAGGAAATGCACCTGCATTATCATCATCATCATCATCAGCCTATACTAGTCCACTGCTGGACGTAGGCCTCCCCCAGCGTGCGCCATTTCAGCCTGTCCTCCGCTTTTCGCATCCAGCTTGTGCCAGCAACCTTTCGCAAATCATCACTCCTGCCTTTCGCACCTGCATGCCTGAGAGATTTTTTTGACGGCGTGTGAAGTTTGTCAACCCGCTAACCATCACCATCAGATTAATCCCTCTCGTACTGACAGACCCGTGCTTAACAGTGGGCAATGTAATGGGTTGATGATGATAAGGAGATACTGGCCTTTCAGATCAGTTTAGAGATATAGACCTACTTCTACTTGCTTAATTAAGAAAGCAGTGTAACTTTTTTTTTTAAAAAAAAGCTTAATATGCAATATGGGTTGCACTTTATAGTATTCTTGTTAACCCCTCATGCTAAGCTAAATGCTTGTGTTACGAGTGGGTTCACGTCAGTAGTGCAATGGGTGGGTTTCGAACCGGCAACCGCATGATCGCAAGTCCGACGGCCTAACCATTAGGCTACCGCCGCTTTAAACCGCCACTTTGTGAACTTCATTTTATTAAAATTCTTACTGCTAAAAGTCTGGAAAGCTATTTCTCTCAAGTAAGAATCGTGTTTAAAGGGTCCATGTCCAGTATGACACTCCACTTCGCTGATGAACTGCTTGGACATATGGTTGAATATATCCATGAAATTATGTACCACTGGCGTGGTGAATGCTGGGTTCAGCAGCTTGCGACGACGTTGCCATATTGTTCCTGAGGATATTTATTATTTTATCTATAATTAATTAAGATGATTTCAATATTACATACAATTTAACAAACATTATTAAAATTGACGAACCTTTTCACTTCGTTTTTTATTGATTTATTTATGAAAGGGCTTATTACAAACTAGATATATTTTAAATACATCTTTTATATATAATATATATTTTAAATTGTACTCAGGCACGCAGCTACAGCTGCGGTTGCATGCCATTATTTAATTTAAATATGGATAGTATACGCGATATTCACCTGTATTGCCTTGAACGAGCAAAATTTTGAGCACCTCGCAAAATCTTGCAAGTGATTCGCGACAGGAATTCTTGCAATTAGGAGTTGTGCATATCCCTTACACAGACAGTTGACCGGTACGAGATTAAGACACCAAATTATCTCAATTTACGAGCGTCAGACCGGTCCCATCAATTAATAAATTATACTAACCTGAAGACGTAAGTAGCCCTTCTCCAACCCAAGGTTTTAAATAGTTGTAGATGAAATGCTTCTGCACACATGTGTTGATTGCTGTCAGCGCATCGTCTGGATCCGTTATCACTGTAGTGAAGAACAGCTAGTGTGATTATCGTTTTCTTCTATAGCAGCAGTATGCTGAGATATTTAGAACCAGTTTCTGGACTAGTGAGGCGAAGAATTAATACTACTTAGATACAAAATAGTAAAAATACGATCGACGAGAACACTGGGCGCAGCTAGCTAGACTTTTATTTAATAATTACAATCAGATTCACGGTCATCAGGACCTACAACGGGCTATAAAGCTCCAGTATAAGCTGACCTTGTATTTTATACACTATTCGTATTCACTAAAGTTATCCTATACTGGATATCATAGTATCCACAGTGTATAGCCGTCTGTTCTTGAATCATATGATAATTCACCAAACCAAATCGTCCCTGCGTCTTTTTTTTCAGTGTCGAGAATAAAGAATATAATGTGTCAACTTACAATAGTATAGTTGTGTTCCTATATAGACATGTATTACGCCGCCATTTTGCATGCACTCTCTCGACATATTATTTAATATATGCCATAAGTCTGTAAAGGAAAGTACTCATTTAAGTAAGTAAATTGTTTGACTAATTCATCGAACTATACGTACATCATCGTAACCACAATTTTATATGGTTTATGTCTGAAGACTACTGGAGTCACACCAAATGAAAAAGGAGAACTGGCTCTGAAACACATATATAAAGATGATGTACAACTACCCCCAATTAAAGGATAGTCACAAGCCTGATAGACTCAAGAGGTCCTACCAGCGAGCAAGTCAGGTATTTTCATCCCTTTTACACGACGTCAATCTGAACAGGAGTAGGGAATTGTATTCTAACTCGTCCCCATACGAGATAAAACATACTTGCACTATCTCCGGCAATCACCGGCGCATGACCCAAGATAGGGTAGCCTCCAGAGAGAGCAGGTGGTAGAGGGTGGTCAGAAGGTCTCCGCCGAATACACCAGAACAGCACGACGGCGGCAAATAACGCAACACACAGCAAAAACGCACCAAGCATGGTATCTTACTGACTGACAGTACAACAAAAGAACAGTGACAAACAAAAGATTTATTATTTTTATTCTTTATAAATAACAGTGTACAATGTAAGGACCAAAATCCACCGCATCGGTGATACATGGAGAAAATTCAAGATTACCTCACTAGTCTAGTCTAGTCTAGTCCGAGTGAATAACTCGAACGCTACGCTAGCGGTCTTTGGATGGATTCTCAGTTCGAGTAGTGTTAGTGTTCAGTGTCTTGGACTTTGGATTAGTGCCCGCTAAATGGTCGAGCCCCTACTACATGGGTACACGTCATATCAATTATATCTCTTCATCCACGATTTCCATCACTCACCGCCATGTACATCCGCCAGCACATCAGATTACCACAAATTTTCTCAGTCAATTTTGAACTTAATCATCAAAATTTTAAGGTTAAACTTATTCGGAGAAATTTGACAGTTTTGTAGAACCTGATGTGCTGGTGACTGTATTTACAATCCGCAGTAGGCTAAGTCTTCATAGGTTCGTGCCTAGCAGTGGGATAATATAGTGGGTTGATGATGATGATGATGAACCAGTGACACGGAAGGGTCACCCAACGCTGTCAAATATGAGCTAAAGATGTTGTTATAATCTATCATGTCTCTACTTCTTCCATCACAGTATCACGTCTCTTCGTCTTCGCTGGGATGGTCACCGGACCTAAAATCTTCATGTAAAGATTTATTGAGGCAATTTCAGAATAACGGCCTTGAAGATATTTGTTTAATTTTATATACAAAATAGTTTTTATATTAAAACGTTTTTTTCTCCTTTGGGTGAAATTAAATGATTTTTATTTCTGCAAATAGATCCCCTAAAAACACATTCCCCAAGTTTAAATTTCTAATTAAAGAAAATTTCTTAGTGAAAGAAAAATTCGATCTCAGGCAGGGTTTGAACCTGCGTCTCTCTGGTTAAGTACACCAGACGCTTTGCCAACTAAGCTACCGTGACCACTACCTGTGATGTCGAATTTCTCTTCCACATTTTACGTCTTCAGGTGACGTCAGCACCATCTATGAAGACATTACTATGTTTTTCAACCAACACGACTGCCTTTACAGGTAGTTCAATGTCGAACGATGTTATCTTACCGTATTATGCTTATTTTTTATTAGTTTTTAGCATTAAATACTCCGAAATGTTCACACAGAAATGAATTTTCTAATTAAAAATTCTGGTGTACTTAACCAGAGAGACGCAGGTTCAAACCCTGCTTGAGACCGAATTTTTCTTTTACGAGAAAATTTCTTAAATTAGAAAATTCATTTCTTTTTTTAAGTTACTTGTCAGTTTTGTATAACTTGATGCGCATCTGGGGAAACATGTATTAACCCCAGATGAAATAAGGGAGCTCACCCCTAAGGAAATCCTGCAGTTTATAGCAGCCGCAGGGTTCAGCGGTGAACTTTAAATCTCTAAGTGGCGATCACAATAGAACGAAATCGGTCGCAGTGATACTATAGCCACAAATACCAATAAAAAAATTAAATAAAAAAATAACTTGATGTGCTGGCGACTGTATATAGTACTGAGTGGAGCCTTCACAACGTCAGACGACGTCGCGGCAGGCCCAGAAGGAGGTGGTGGGAAGAGCTAGACCTATTATTGGAAGGATTTGCCACAAAAACTCTTAACCGAGAGGAGTGGAAGGAGAGTAGGGAGGCCTTTGCCCTGCAGTGGGACGATAATGGCTGCATAAAAAAAATTAAAAATTACAAGTACATACATACAAGTATTTACAATTAAAATTGTATTCTAAGAGTCAAGTCGACATACTTTTTTTATGTACATCGGAGCATGCCTTACTAGATGTACATAGTCTCCAAAAGTGTATTGGAAATAAGACTACAGGAGAAATGAAAGCCTTTTGCACCGTTCAACGGTCGGATTTATTTTATTTATAATTTTAAATATTGAACAGAATGACAGACTGAGTGATTGATTGAATGACAACCTTGAAAGAATAGACTGAGTGAATTAATGATCAATACGTCACATGAGACTTGGATTTTATTTTTTGAATATTTTGATGCAACGTTGTTTTTGAAGCACTTTTTTATAATACTTCCTGAGCTACACCTATAGAAGGAAGAAGGTAGGCTGGCAAAAGGACCGGTGCTTATAGCTTTAGACTTTCCTTCACATTTGATAATGCGTTGTATATTAATAACAAAATGCGTTATATAGGTATAATAATAATAATTCCATAAATTGTTTTAAATATTCGTTTCGTCCTCAACTTCTTCGTTGTAATGTGATTTCGTATCCTGTCAATGGCTTCATTGTGATGTCGATTTTGCACTGCAACTTGGTGTAGTCAGCCGTCCAACGGTACTTGCGCACGAGATGCGCAAGAGCAACCTTCAGTGTTGCCATAGCATACGTCTTACCTGTAGAAACAAACAGTATTGTTTTTAGAAATTGTATGTTCGTCATGTAGCTTACCAGTTCAATTTCAGAACGGAATTTATGTAAATAACCTCTAGTCAGGTACCTGCCACGGTTGTGGCGAAAGTCGCAAGTCCCATGACCCTGATGGAAAGTAATCTGTTTGTCGTTAGCGGCAAACAGATTAACTTCCATCAAGGACCGAAGCCCACTAGCACCCATACTTACATGTGTTATTAGTAACACTTGTGAGTTTCGGTGCTAGTCAGGTACCTGCCACGGTTGTGGCGAAAGTCGCAAGTCCGATGACCCTGATGGAAAGTAATCTGTTTGGCGTTAGCGGCAAACAGATTAACTTCCATCAAGGACCGAAGCCCACTAGCACCCATACTTACATGTGTTATTAGTAACACTTGTGAGTTTCGGTGCTAGTCAGGTACCTGCCACGGTTGTGGCGAAAGTCGCAAGTCCCATGACCCTGACAATAGGGCCAGAGGAGGCAAGTGTGGTTTTTAGTTAGTAGGAGTCCGACATACTGCATGCAGAATCAATGAGGATTTTTCGCACGCCAAGAAAAATTGGATAGCTGATACTAATCCCAATCAATAAGTCTCCACTTAACGTAGAATCAAAATCATAAATATTAGATTTTAAAAGAGTGAATTCGTTCTTACTAAGCGCGACTGTTAAGTTCTGAATTTGATTCTGATATTGAGTTTTTCTATTTCTGCGTGGTAGCTCGAAGATTTGAATTTGTGCCTGGCAATAGGCCCGCCCCCTATTACATGACCTAGGCTTTAAGCTACACCAATGTAGGTACATTACTTATTAGTACACCTCTGTCTAACCGTTACAGGGAATATAGGCGCGACGATATGTTATGCTAAGATACGCTAATTGAACTTAGGTGGCAAATACCTAGTGATGAGAATAAGTGAAGAGAGTCTTAAAGGGACTTCAAATTTCGGTTACTTTTAATGGTGTTTCGTGAAATAAAAATCCCTGGATATTTTCGAAATAATATTAACAAGTACGCCCTCTGATTTGAATTAAGTCGTCGACGCATCTTGCTGCTGGACGCCTGATATGTCGTTTGTTATCCCTCGCCCACTATTCAGCTGTGGGCGTCCAAAGGGTGTAGGTTGAAAGAGGATAGCACGACTGGTGGATAGCACAAACTCAGGGGGATAGGAGGCTGCGGATGATGATGGTGATGAACAAAACAGACCTAGGCAAGATCGTTTTCCAAAACTAAAAGCGGCAAAGGCATTAGGGTTAGCTGGTAACGAAGCAGGGTCCAGCCATCGCTCCGGTTTGAACTGCTCAGGGTCGGGACCCCATAATGAGTGACGTTGTATTCCGTACATCAATAAGAAACAGTCACTGCCTGCCCGTAGAGTGTAGTTCTCTGAAAAAAAATATACGATTAGATTTGTAGAATCAACAGCGTCTCATAATAATTAGAAATTGTGTAAAAATATAAAGAAAGTACATACTTAATTAGGAAAAAAATACAGCCTAAAACTTGAAATTAAGGAAGTTCTTTATAGATTAGGTACCTACTTGTTTTTAATTTAAGTGGTTCGCACGTTCCTTGTAGGTCATCTTGTTAACCCCACGTACTAACGAATAATATGACGAAAAAACAATTCGGAAGCTATTGAATGGCAATTTTGACACAATAAAATAGCAAACTTGACGCCCGTTTGAACCCCACCTATTGCACTACCGACGTGAACCATTGTAACACAAGCATTTAGCTTAGCACGAGGGGTTAACAAGAATACTAGTAATGTGTGACCCACAATAAGTTAAAAAAAAATAAAAAAAATCCTGAGCAATTCTAGCTGAACTTACTTAGTTTAACATCTTTGTCGATATATCTTCCAATAAGGGCTACGGGTGGCAGTAATCTAAGACTTTCCCTGATTACCGCATCCGTGTACAGCAATTTCTGTAAATCATACTTATTCACATCTCCATCGGCACCGAGGACTTGAATAACCCTAAAAAGAGTATAGATTAAAAATTAAAAATAAACCCCGGCAATTGCATTATATTATCTCAACCGATTTTCATCAAACATAGCTAAGAACACTCCCGACTAATTTACGTTGAAAATGCCTGGAAAAGCTAAATTGGTCCTTAAAGACCTTTAAGAAGAGTGATCTCCTTATGCGGCATAAATTTGTTTGTTTGGTTTCCTTTTTACCTATTTTATTTTATTTATTAGGCTCATCAACAATTGTTTACACTCAAACAAAAACAATAAATAATGCACTATGAAATAGGATTAGTGTAACAATCCATTACAGATAAGCACTGCATGCACAAGATTATATCAACATCAGACTAATATTTGAATTTACAGTAATTCACAATTTATTATTTAGTAAAGTAACTATAAAGAGACAAGGTTAGATTAAATTATTAGGTAATTATACGGAATTAACAAGATAGCAGAGGATAGCAGTAAAGAATTGTAGAGGGTAATGCAAACACTTTACAGTATTTCATAAATGATTTTGCGGAACTTGTTAAGCTATTATGATATTTTTGTCTCGATGTTGGCCAAAAAAATTTTTTTTTCTTTCTTTCTATTATTTGTCCTCCACACCTGTATTCCCCGAAAGGTTAGGCAGCGGTGTACTAATGTACAGTTGCACATCCACGATTCGCCGGTATGTTTAGGTCCAAGTAATAGGGCGAGCCTATTGCCACTAACCTGGCAAAAATCCAGACTCCGAGCTACAGACAATTTCATAGAAAAACTCAATAACACTTTGCTCGACCTGGGAATCGAATTCAAGACTTCTAGCCTAGCAATCGTGCTTGGGAGCAATAGACCAACGAAGCAGTCTAGATCTAAATTATTGTAAAAAAATGTTCCCAATGACCGCTTTATAACCATTTTAATCTCTTTGCCTTTTTGTACATGCATGTTTGTTAACGCTGGGTTGTTTTGCAAAGCCCATATAAACATGTTTTTAAATTAATTTTTGAATTACTAAATAGTAAAATTAAAATCTGGGAAAATAAATTGATATTGTTGAGGATATATTCTAGGGAATACATTCGATGGAAATACGATTTGATAAAGTTGGCTCGATAGAATAAATTCAAAAAGATACCTCTTTTTGTGTAATTTTATCTTCTATTTTCGTATTTTTATTTTTTTTATTCTTAAAAATAAAATCATAAATAGCTCGAGGGATTTACACGATAGGTTTTTTTTTATTACATTTATTAATTTTTTTAAATCGATTATTCAAGTAATTTACGAGGCGAGACACTGACTGAGCCTAAACCTCGCCGAATGGATCGTAAATTTATTACTTGAATAATCGATTAAAAAACGAATGTTACTATTTACTACTTCAAAAATTTATATAAAAACATTTTTTTGTGGGCTTTGCTGAACAACCCGACCTTAAATTTATAACAATAAAAAACGTACTCTTCATATACTTTTTCTTGAATTTCAGGGTACGACCCTAGTAGTGCTAAAGTATACGCAAGTGCATTAGAAGTGGTCTCAAATCCAGCTACTATAATAGTGTTTAATTCTTCTCTGATCTCCAAATCGGTGAGGGCATTGTCACCTGTTGGTTGTAAAATCTGATCCACTATTGGCTTGTAAGATGTATCTGAAATAGATCTTTATAGATAATACTATCATCATTAACCCATTACAATGTTTGAAGTGGTGGTAGCCTAATGATTAGAGGGCTTCGGACTTGCGATCATGTGGTTGCCGGTTGCAAACTCACTCACTACCGACGTGAACCCACTCGTAATACAAGCATTTAGCTTAGTAAGAGGGTTTAACAAGAATACTAGTAATGTGCGATCCATATTGCTATTAAAAAATGTCCGACTGCGGGGCACGGTTCTCCTCTTAGAATAAGAGGGATTAGGCTATAGTCTACCACGCGGTTGACTGCGGGTTGACACACTTCAGGAACACATCTCAGGCATGACGGTTTCCTCACGATGGTTTCCGTATACTGAATACTGCACATGACTTCCAAAAGTCAAAGGTGCGTGCCTTGGGTTGGAACTCAAAACCTTTGTCGTGGCAGTCTAACGGTCTCTTTAGGCGCGATTGGTCCAATGTTCAAAAAAATGTCTAATTCTCGGTTGGTCCAATTCGCGATTGGTTCGATTCGTGATTGATTCAATTTGCAACTGGTCCGATTCGCGATTGGTCCTATTCGTGGTTGGTCATATTTATGTGATTTTCTTGTATATTTATTATGTTCATCAAAGTAATTTGATACATACCTATTATTTCTCCATTCATCGACGTTTCTTTGTATTTCTGTATCACCTGAAAAGTATATAAATCTGTTAATAAAAACAGGTAGTTCTATGCGTTCACTAACAGCAGGTATATCCAAATATTGTCGTACAGTTACATAATTATGAAATATGTACTAAAATACTGGACTTCAAAAGAGAGCATGATTCTGCGTTTCCTCTCAGAAGTCCTCATTTAGGTATTAACATAAGTTTCATCTAGTTTATAGTGTATATCATTGACTTTTGAAAGATCTATTGAAAATACAAAAATAATATAAAGACACATAAGCCATAGGGAGAAATGGTTGTAAGATAGCAAAGTGGAACAAAGGGCATGGAACCATATTATTATTATTATTTAGTAGTAGTGTCTCGTTGGCATGTCTACTTGCCAGCATGAATGGGTCGGCACGACCGACCGACGAAGTACTATCCTCCCACGGAATATCGACGTCAAGTAGCAGTATGCATACTGTTGCGTTACATACGGTCAGTGTGGAGCGCCGGAGGCCCAATTCCTCCCTTAGTCCCTTCCTTATCCTTTTCTACTTCCCCTCCCTTTTCCTTATAGGCTTGGCAACGTATCTACAGCTTCTTTGGTATTGTAGATGTCCATGGGCGGGGATGAATACTTACCCTCAGGTAGCTCGTCTGCTCGTTTGGTGAGATATTCCATAAAAAATCACACTTACCCCATCTGACAGTTCATTGAGAGTCGTCACTACCTCAGTCTCCTTCTTTTTTAGCCATAGGTTGTATATAAATTCACTTTGTTGCCAGAAATGTTGGAATCTATTTACTATTATGAGCAATATTTCATCAATAGCTTCCATATACTTTGTGAAGAACGAACTACCTTTTAAGTCTCTAATTCCGAATGTGGTCACTACAAACAAAATAAAAAATATAGTTTAGTGCTGTTCCACTATTAAACTTGGCTTGGGCTTCCTTTTAGAAGAAGGTAATAGAGATGATCTGTCACGCTAAATTAGTGTTCATAACCATACTTTTTGAAGCAGACGAGCAACCTGATGTTAAGTATTCATCGTCACCCATCGACATCTGCAATACCAAAGGAGTTGTAGATGCGCCTCCGAATCTATTAAGGAAAAGGGAGGGGAAGGAGAAAAGAAGAAGGAAAGGGACTGAGAGAGTGGACTATTTGGTCAATGGTCCGGACGACATGACGTCACAATACATTAAAGGTTGACCCTGAAGTGACTAGTATCGATGGCGATGATTGTAACATCAGCGCCTCGTCATTATGCTGAGTGTCAACAATTTTCTGCACGCAAATTTTTCTTCTTATTTAATTGTTTCTTTTCCCTATAAGTATTTTGTTCTTGTGTCAGAAATAAATATATTTTATTTCTTTCTTTCCATTTATTTAACTCTTATGGTAATAAACGACTTATGCAGCAGTACTGTTAGTAATTATTCTGTAACGATGCATAGCAGAACTTTATCTATACTTCACTACATAGTATAAAACAAAGTCGCTTTCTCTGTCCCTATGTCTCTTTGTATGCTTAAATCTTTGAAACTACGCAACGGATTTTGATGCGGTTTTTTTCAATAGATAGAGTGATTCAAGAGGAAGGTTTATATGTATAATACATACATATTTTAGTATAGAAAAGCCAATAAACCACGCGGGCGAAGCCGTGGGCGGAAAGCTAGTATATTATAAAAAGGTTAAGTTTGTGAGTGTGTGACGTTGTAATCCCTGGATCTACCGAACAGATTTTAAAAATACTTTCGCCAATAGAAAACTTCATTATTCCTGAGTGAATATTATACCGTAAAATGAAAGAAACGTATTGTCACGTATTGTCACGCGGGTGGGTGGGTCGAAAGATAGTTACTCATAAATTAACTGTTTCATTTCAAAAATATTACTAGAATGTACTTACAACATGTAGTTCCAAGAGTATATTTTCTTACATGGGGTAAAGTATCGCATTTGGCTTCATCGACGTGGGAGTCCATAGCCCTAACTAATTCTCCGGCCTGCTCATTGAATACCTCCAGGAAGCTGTGGATCACTGGCACTGTGAATGCTGGGCTCAACAACTTGCGGTGATGGTGCCATGTGGATCCTGGGAATATAGGTATACAGTAGATACGGATCTACACAAACTAATTCTGGAGTGGTAGATTATAGAGGACCAATCACTTAATTACCAGATAATCTTCAACCATAGACACAAACATCAAAGTAGTTTTACTTTAGACTGCCTCATTAGTCTAGTGGTCCTAAACGTGACTGCTACGCTAGAGGTCCTGGGTTCGATCCCCAGGTCGAGCAAAGTGTTATTGGGTTTTTCTATGAAATTCCTAGTAGCAGCTCGGAGTCTGGATTTGTGCCCGGTTAATGGCAATAGGTTCGCCCCCTATTACATGGGACCTAAACATACCGGCGAAATGTGGGTGTACTTTAGTACAACTCTGCCTAACCCTTCGGGGAATACAGGCGTGATGGTATGTATGTATGTATGTTTTACTTGCTAGTAATACATACATACATAATCAATCTATAATGTTCCAACTGCTGGGGTTCGAGCCTCCTCTCGGTAAGCAGGAGTGGGCTATAATTCACCGAAATGAAATTATATTTATTTCTGTAAATAGATCTTTTAAAGACACTTTTACAAGTCGATTTCTTAATTATTTTTTTAAACTAGATGGCGCCGACGTTTCCTATCTGACGACCTCTGAGGAGAAATGTCGAAACAAACTCAGAGAATCATGGTCTCTTTTAAAGTCCAGACAATGGTTAGTCTTCGAATTTATGGTACTAGGACATGCCGGTTTCCTCTTGATGATTTTCTTCACCGTTTTCGGAACAGTGGTGATGAAATAACTTACGCTTGTCTGGGTTTGAACCTACGACCTATAGCTTGTAAGGCGCGGCCGATACCACTGGGCCACCCCGCTCTCTAGTAACTATTACTAGACATATTTCAAAAAAATATTAAGAAAATAGTGAAGGGAAAAATCGACCGCAGCCAGGATGCTAACCTGTGTCTTCTGATAACATACCCCAGACCCCATGACTAACTAAGGCACCGCGAGTCACATCCACGAGGTTCACATCTGATGACTTAAATTCAAAATTTGAAGGAAAATTTAGATCTGACGCGAATGGGACTCGCGGTGGCAGTTGGTCATAGCATCTGGTGTATCTTACCAGAAGACGCAGGTTCGAATCCTACCTGCAGCCGAATGTTTCCTTTACATACATACATACATACACTCACGCCTTTTTCCCACAGGGGTAGGCAGAAACTATGGACTGCCACTTGCTACGACTCTTGCATATCTCTTTCGCTTCTTCCACATTCATACATCTTTTCATACACACGCGCCGGTTGCGAGTACTACGCACCTGACCTTTTTGGAGAACCTCGCCGATAAGATCGGTGTACGTCCTTCTAGGGTTTCCTTTACTAACATAAAAATATGTAATATATCATTTATGGGAAATATTTGCGATGAGATGATGTCAAAGTTTTAAAAAATGTTATATTTATTTAAAACCTCTGCATACGGACCTGCAGAAGTTATAAGTCCTTGTCCGAGCCAGTTTTTGGCAAAACTGTATACAAAATGTTTTTGTAAACAAGCATTCGACACCGTCAACGCATCTTCAGGATCTGTTATCACTGGAAGAAACAAAAATAGTCTTTATAAGCATAATACATGAAATAAAAAACGTAAGTTAATAATAATAAACATAACATAACATACCATCACGCCTGTATTCCCCTAATGCCGGGTTAGGCAGAGGTGTACTAATACACCAACACCCATATTTTGCCGGTATGTTTAGATCCCATGTAATAGGGGGCGAGCCTATGCCATTCACCAGGCACAAATCCAGGCGCCGAGCTGCTACTGAGAATTTCATAGAAAAACCAAATAACACTATGCTCGCCCTGGGGATGGAACCCAGGACCTCTAGCTTAGCAGTCGCGCTTTGGACCACTAGACTAATAAGGCAGTCCGAATAATGAATGGCTAAGAAAATAAATGAAGTGCGATGTCGTTCCAAGTACTACCCTCCCACAGAATATCGACGTGAAGTAGCAGTATGCATACTGTGAGTGAGTACGGCGAGTGTGGAGCGCCCGAGGCCCAATTCCTCCCTCGGTCCCTTTCCTTCTCCTTTTCTCCCTCCCCTCCCTTTTCCTTAATAGGCTCGGCAATGCATCTGCAACTCCTTTGGTATTTCAAATGTCTATTTAACATCAAGTGGCTCGCCTGCTCGTTTGCCGAGTTAATCCATAAAAAAAAACCTTGTGATAGGTTGGATTGCGAACCCCCCCATTGGGGTTCTCGCCTTGTCGCGGCGGGGGGGCTTAGTAGCCGTGGAGTGGGCCCACGGCGAAGCGAAGTGGAACCCCGGGGCGGGCGCTGCTCCTGCGGGCTTTGGCCTGGAAGCCCGCAGTGGAGCGGCCACTGTAGGTTGCAGTGTCGTATGGGAGGCACCGCAACTGAGGCGGGCCGCGGTGTTGCATTAGCGACACTGCGGCTGAAGGTTTACGGGGCCGCGGCGGGAGAGGAGTGCCGGTATCACGGTGCGCCGCTCTCCCTGCCTTCCGCGGCCTCGGCGGGGCCGCAGCCGCGGGACTGCGGACGCGGTGGGGCCGCAGGGGGAGAGGAGTGTCGGTATTACGATGCGCCGCTCTCCCTACCCTCTGCGGCCGAGGTCCGGGGTGGCGGATGCGGGGAAATCCGCCAGCCCCCCGTTCCATGTTCGGGACAGGACCCGAGGCGGCGGCGCGTAGTGTTCCACGCGCGCCCCTCTAGGATGTAGGGGGAGTTTTGACTCCCCTTTGACGGGCCATCACCAGTCGGGGGCCGCGGACGAATTTATAGCTCCCGTAGCCCCCGACGCAGGTGCGAAAGGGAACACCGTGTGGTTTTAGTCGGTAGGTCACCCACTCTGGGTGGAGTCCGACACGCCCCGTCGCCTCCCCGGGCGGCGGATGTCCATGAGGATTTTCCGCACAAAAAAAAAAAAAAAGGTTGGATTGCGAAGGAACTTAACTTGTAGTTGGGAAATTTCCATCACTGTTATTTCCTCAACTGCAAATGTCAGTTTGTAATCACATTTTATATATATAACTACGACTTTCGGATTTTTTCCTTAACAAGTGCTGTGAGACCTTACCTCTTGGTTTTAGGTATTGATTTAATGTCAACGGGTACTAGGTACCAGTTGCGATTTGTTCGTTATTGCTTTATTTCTCCGTAAAATGTTTAATCCGTAAAAAGTAGTTCAAGGTTCAAATGTTTTTATTTCAAACAAGCCTTATTTTATTTTATTTATTAGGGACAAAAAACATATAATATTCTTAAAGAATTACATTATACAAACACGTAACCCACACTATTGTCCACAAGTTAACATTAAAATAGAAAATGAGGAAAGGAAACAGACATGGTTTATGTATTGTTTGAGCCTTCACTGCACGGTTCCAAAAAATAGTTCCTATGGAGAAGAATCCGGCAAGAAACTCCATGGAGTTTTATTTCAATATCATATAGTCGCGTTACTTTCATTTGTAAATAGATTAGGTTTGCTTAAAATGTATTCTTTATTGTTAAAACCAATATAATTGATGCAGTAGTCGATTCTGATGAAACTACTGTCAGATCTTGCGATTTTTTTGTTACACTTTGCATAGATCTAATCGAATTCATGAAATGATTCATATTCCGAATGCTTTTGAAATAACTTGGTAGTATCTTATTTCTTTTGATATATTATTCAATATTTTATTGCCATTGAGTTCGTGGTATTATGCCAGAAAGTTTGTTAGCTTGGCGAAGGAATATTTGGCAAAGTGGAATCTTTTTAAAATTGAACTCCATTTTAAACTATACGGGATCATGTTTTCTTGCGTCATCATAATACTTACCGTAACAGATTTTCCCGAACTTGCAATAAGTCACGCCTCCTTGCTTCAGCGAGTCCATGGTTATTGAGATCAATAGTTGGCATAAACCTGAAAATATTGTATACTAGTTCATTATCATCATCATCAACCTATTACATAGTCCCACTGCTGGGCATGGGTCTCCTCTCAGTCCGAGAGGGATTTGGCTATTGCCCGCCACACTAGCCTACTGCGGGTTGGCAGACTTCACACGCCGTCAAGAAAATCTCTCAGGTACGCAAGTTTCCTCACGATGTTTTCCTTCACCGTTTAAGCGCGTGATAAATAATTATTACGCACATACCTTCGAAAGGTCAGAGGTGCGTGTCTTGGATTTGAACTCGAGTCCTTTGACTTGACAGTCCAATGGTCATATCACTAGGCTATCACTGCACTTACTTCTACTTTGAATACTAGTTATCGTCCGCGACTTCACTTGTTTACCAAAAATTCAAACGTATTATAGGTTTGCCTA
Organism: Subacronicta megacephala; assembly: GCA_958496365.1. Taxonomy (NCBI): domain Eukaryota; kingdom Metazoa; phylum Arthropoda; class Insecta; order Lepidoptera; family Noctuidae; genus Subacronicta; species Subacronicta megacephala. The sequence continues at coordinate 686,353 of OY292535.1, forward strand.
TAACATTTGAAGAGTTCCCTCGATTTCTCCAGGATCCCATCATCAGATCCTTTTTTGCTGACAATGGGACCACCTCGAGAGTATATCCTTTCAAACAAAAACAGAATTTTCGTAATCGGTCCGCAATTGACGGAGAAATCGGTGAACATACATAGAAAATATATATATATACAGACGAATGTAGTAACCGCCTCCTTTTCAAAATTTCTAAAGTCGGTTAATTATTATATAAAATACTTTCACTTACGTAAAGCACTAAAATAATTTTATTTTAAGAGCATATTATAAAATGTTATCTTTGCTACGCCTGAAAAAGGCACTAAGTCTTGACCTGTAGCCGTGTGTACTATTTAAAATGTAACACCTTTGTATTCACTCAGTTCGCAAATAAAAGTTTTGATTTGATTTGACGAAGGTGAAGCAGCAATTCAACAGCCTCCTTATAATGTCTACAGGTTACAGGTACAGGTATAGGTATTCTTTTTTTATGGGATAACTCGGCAAACGAGCAGGCGAGCTGCCTGATAGTAAGTAGTCATCGCCGCCCATGGACATCTGCAAAACCAAAGGAGTTGCAGATGCGTTGCCGAGTCTATTTAAGGAAAAGGGAGGGGAAGTAGAAAAGGAGAAGGAAGGGAACTGAGTGAGAAATTGGGCCTCCGTCGCTGCACACTCACCGTACGAAACGCAACAATATGCATACTGCTACTTGACGTCGATATTCTGTGGGAGGGTAGTACTAACCTAAATAAAAACCATGACAAATAAAATTAGCTCCAGTAACAAAGAAGACTACCTTCATTTAAGTCTAACAACAACAATATATTCAAAGCAAACTAAACAAATAAATAACTTTATAAATATGTTTAAATATATGACGGCGCATCGATTAAAATAATTATATCATGTATCGTATTAAGAGTGAATTATATTCACTCTGACGTAATACGGAACACTGGTGCTCGATGGGTGGTTATCGTTCAATTATTAGTCGATTAACTTGACAGCGGTAAGTAACATCACTAGCATTTTGAGAGGTGTGGCCGACATCTTACTTAACGCGGGTGGCGATAGTCATTATCCGTTTGCATCGCGCCCGAGCACCACGTGTTCTGTAGAACGTCTGTAGTTTCGTGTTACTGATAATTAAAAGGGCTAATTAGCAATTGTATTTTTGTAATCGGTGAAGTGAGGAATATATAGTGTGATTTGACGTACTCGAGTTATTTTATCTCCTCGCCCGAATACCCACGTGCTAGTACATATTAAAAAAGGATGGAGAGTAACGAGCAACAAGATGTCTCCCATGATTCTTCATCAGAAGTGGGATGCCAAGGGCCTCTCCGTGAGGAGGAGAACGAGAACATTACACCGAAGGCGGCACCGAACCTATTGGCGAACATGGAAGCGCTTCTTACTCGTCTGCTGGCTTCGCCACAGCCACAGGCATGTTCTACTAGTGGAATGGTGACTCGGCTCGTTGAATTCGATCCAGATAGCGCTGAGGCTGACATTGAAGGTTGGTGCAATGTGGCAGAGATAATTATCAATAGTAAGCAACTTGTAGGGGCTGAACTATTACTAGTACTCACGCACGCCCTAAAAGGTAGGGCCGCCACGTGCCTTACCAAGCTACAAGCGTCGCAATTGGCATGGCCGCAAATCAAAGAAATGTTAATTGCTAAATTCGCTAAGCCTATGTTGCCGCAAGATTACTTTGACGAGATTCTACGTTTTCAAATCAACACTAAAGAAACTGCGTGCGAAGCCGCCATGCGACTTTGGGGCTACATCGAGCGCATGCCAAGAATTGAGATGGCAGAAGATATGAAAGCTGGTCTCGTCACATCAGTATTGTCGCAAAGAGATGCCACAATACGAAGGGAACTCCACTCTCATATAGTGCAGACGAGGTCACAGTTGTGCCGCATCCTCAATAGCATTTCTCTCAAGAGGAAAGGCGATGCTACCGATGTCAGTGAACCAGATGCCAAAAGGGCACGTTCTGGTGAGAACCGCTTCACTGGCGCTTGTCACCGTTGTGGTATTACGGGGCATCGAGCAAGCGATTGTCGCAAGCGAGGCGACGTTTCTGATAATACGAAGAAGACTGCTGAGAAGATGGGGAAGACCTTCGAACGGACATCGAGCGCGAGTATTACCTGCTTCGTTTGTGGTCGCCCGGGACACGTCGCGTCGGTGTGCTCGGAGCGGAAAGGCGGTGGTAGCGGACTGCCGGCGACGACTAAGGAAGTGCAAGTCTGTGAGCGCAGAGCCGTCAGAGGGAGTCTTTCTACGTCACTGGGTGAGGTCATTCCTTTTCTTTTTGATAGTGGATCCGCTTGCTCTTTAGTCAAAAGTAGTGTATTAGTAAAGCTGCCGGGTACACAGCGCAAAGAACTAGTGCACCTCGCGGGTATCGGTAGTAACGGCATCGAATGTTCTTCACAAATTCTTAGTTTGGTAGAGATTCAGGGTATTCAACTGTCAGTTTTATTTCACATAGTTCCGGACAGTGCTATTTCGGAGCCGATATTGATAGGTAGGGACTTATTAGATCATGGGGTAAGAGTGAATATCAGTAGCGACTGCATCTCTTTCACACGATGCGCGGAAGTAAACGCCGTAGATGTTTTTAGTTTCACAGACATCGACACGGATCTGGTAGGAGACGAACGAGCTACCCTCGTTGGGGTTTTGAACAAGTACCGGGATTTCTTTATAAATGGGATACCGAAACGCCGTGTCACAACTGGTGCTATGCGTATAGATCTTATTGATCCGCAAAAGATCGTGCAGAGGCGTCCGTATAGATTATCGCCCTCTGAGAAAGAAATAGTTAGGGAAAAAGTGCAGTCTCTTTTAGACGCCGGCGTCATTCGAGAGAGCACGTCACCTTTTGCTAGTCCCATTTTGCTCGTCAAGAAAAAGGATAATACAGATAGGATGTGCGTTGATTATAGGGAGTTAAATGCTAACACGAAACCCGAACATTATCCGCTCCCTAGGATAGACGAGCAAATCGATCGGCTTAATGGTGCAAACTACTTTTCCTGCTTGGACATGGCGTCTGGCTACCATCAGATCCTGATGGATCCTTGCGATGGTAGCATTGAACGTACCGCTTTTGTGACCCCAGACGGCCAATATGAGCATTTGGCTATGCCTTTTGGCCTGCGCAATGCATGCTCAGTCTATCAACGCTGCATTAATAAGGCATTAGGCTCCCTAAAGGACACTGCGACCCTGGCCTACATGGATGACGTACTTTGTTATTCTAAGGGAGTAGACCAAGGTCTGCGTCAGCTCGACCTTACTCTTAAGGCCCTATCCGAAGCCGGATTTTCCCTCAATATTTCCAAATGTAAATTTATGAAAAGGGAAATTGACTACTTAGGATTCGTGATACGAGCGGGTGAAGTAATGCCGAACCCTAGGAAGGTCCAAGCCTTGGTTGATGCGCCTGCGCCCAAAACTGCTACACAAGTAAGACAGTTTCTGGGCCTTGCTTCGTATTTTAGGAGATTTATACCGGGGTATACTCGCATTGTAGGACCATTGTATCCTCTCACTAAGCTTAAGGGTCCTATAAAGTGGACCGCTGCCCATAATGATATCCATAAGAAAATCGTGCACATTCTCACGTCAGAACCTGTGTTGACTATCTTTGACCCCAAGATGCCCATAGAACTCCACACAGACGCTAGCGCGGAGGGGTATGGAGCTATATTAATCCAGAGGAAGAATGGGGCCCCACATGTAGTTTCTTACTTCAGTCATCGAACGACTGACACGGAATCGCGTTACCACTCCTACGAATTGGAAACGATGGCAGTCGTTCGGGCAGTAGAAAACTTTCGCCACTATCTTTACGGGCAGCACTTTACTGTATTTACTGATTGTAATTCGTTGAAGGCCTCTAAATCCAAAACTGACCTTACTCCCCGCGTCCATCGATGGTGGGCTATTTTGCAAGCCTACGATTTCGATATTGTCCACAAACAGGGTAGCTGCATGGAGCATGCTGACTTCCTCTCTAGGAACCCCTTACCCGGATCTCGGTTTGATACTGTTCTAAACGACCAGACTGTTCCGGCCCAAAAGAATAAACAAGTAAACTTCGTAGAGCTACATCAGGGTTGGCTTAGTGTTGAACAAAAGCGCGATAGTGAGGTTCGAGACCTTATCGCCAAGCACGAGAACAGTGAGTTACCAGAGGGCATCTCGCATACCTACGACGTGCGAGACGGTATACTTTATAGGAAAGTCGAGAGAAATAAAACAAGCTCGTGGCTTCCAGTAGTACCACGCTCGTTGATATGGACCCTGATTAGTCATGTCCATACTGAAATCCAGCATTTAGGAGCAGAAAAACTCTCGATAAGTTGTACGAACAGTACTGGTTCCCCCAAATGTCCAAACAGGTTCATAGGTTTGTCGATTCATGCATAGTTTGTAAAGCATCCAAGGGTAGTTCTGGAGCCCAACAAGTTAGGCTTCATCCGATCCCAAAGCCATCAATACCTTGGGATACCATCCACATTGACATGACCGGTAAACTGAGCGGTAAAAGTGACCGGAAGGAGTACGCATCGGTGATCATCGATGCTTTCACGAAGTTTGTCCTTCTCGAATACACCCCTTCCATAGACGCAGCCTGTGCTGTGAAAGCTCTCAAATCCGCCGTATGTCTTTTTGGGGCGCCTAGGAGGATTATAGCGGATCAAGGGCGGTGTTACGCCAGCGCTGAATTTAAGCAGTTCTGTTCTGACCAAAACATAGTGCTGCATTTTATAGCCACGGGTTCTAGTAGAGCGAATGGGCAGGTGGAACGCGTAATGCGCACACTTAAAAGCTTACTTACGATTATAGAAAATGACCCGAATAAAGTGTGGCGCGACGAGCTTCAAAACGTGCAGTTAGCACTAAATAGTACTCGCTCCAGGGTGACGGGCTATGCGCCCTCAGAATTAATGCTAGGAGTTCGTTCCCAATCCTTAGGCTTAGCACGAATTTCACCCAATTCCGAACCAGCAGCACGTATAGATTTAGATGAAGCTCGCAAAACTGCTTCAGAAAATATTATGAGTGCAGCTACTACCGACACTCAGAGATTCAATCGCGGTAGGGCAAAAATCAAACCGTTTTCGGAAGGTGATTTCGTTTTCATCAAGTGTAGCGAACGTAACCAAACCAAATTACAAAGCAAATTCAAAGGTCCTTTTATTATAACCCGTGTTCTAGAAAATGATAGGTACGAGCTCAAACATATTAATGGGTCAAATAGATTCGTCAAGTACTCGCATGAAAATCTACGCGCAGTACCCGGTGGCTATGAGGGCCTGGTCGAGGCTAGCGATAGTTTAATGAACAACAAGGAGGCCGAAACGGCGGTCCACAGTCAGGAAGGGGGAGGGGCCTCATCCGATGACGATAGCGAGACGTTGTCAGTCGCTAGCTCTCGCACCATGACCGCAAGCTCTGAATGCATGGCAGCGTCTCAAGAGCAGGAAGCTCCTTCTGATAACGACAGCGAGACGTTATCAGTGGTCAGCTCTCGCACCATGACTGCAAGCTCCAGAAGCCTCTCTACTGACAATGACTAATATTGTAAGTAGTCGTTAGTAAGTGTTAGGACCGGCTCACATGGGTCGATGTATGAACTGTGTGGTACAGTAGTCGTAGGGGCTCCAATGAGTGGTAGCCCGGGCCGACTTTGTACGAATAATAGACAGTCGTAGGGGCTCCAATGAGTGGTAGCCCGGGCCGACTTTGCACGAATAAAAGACAGTCGTAGGGGCTCCAATGAGTGGCAGCCCGGGCCGACTTTGCATGAATAATAGACAGTCGTAGGGGCTTCAATGAGTTGAGGCCCGGGCCGGCTTTGCACGAACTGCAGGTAATCGTAGGGGCGCTAACGAGTAGTAGCCCGGGCCGATTACGCTTGCAGTGCAGTATTGTTAAAGGAAACAAGCCGTCCGATAATTTAGAAGTCAGTGATGAGCGAGCGAATGTTATAAGACACCTAAGGCTCTTTATTTCTTTACAGATTGATCAATGACGTTAGTCGCACGAGGACGAGCGACATGTCAGTCTGGCCGTGACGGCGCATCGATTAAAATAATTATATCATGTATCGTATTAAGAGTGAATTATATTCACTCTGACGTAATACGGAACACTGGTGCTCGATGGGTGGTTATCGTTCAATTATTAGTCGATTAACTTGACAGCGGTAAGTAACATCACTAGCATTTTGAGAGGTGTGGCCGACATCTTACTTAACGCGGGTGGCGATAGTCATTATCCGTTTGCATCGCGCCCGAGCACCACGTGTTCTGTAGAACGTCTGTAGTTTCGTGTTACTGATAATAAAAAGGGCTAATTAGCAATTGTATTTTTGTAATCGGTGAAGTGAGGAATATATAGTGTGATTTGACGTACTCGAGTTATTTTATCTCCTCGCCCGAATACCCACGTGCTAGTACATATTAAAAAAGGATGGAGAGTAACGAGCAACAAGATGTCTCCCATGATTCTTCATATATAATAATAAATACACAATTATGTAAATCTTACTAGGTATATTGATACTATATGCTAATAAAATAAACGGTATATAAATAGTATATACAAAACAATAACTATAAAAAAAATAATTAAGAACATAAATAAAAAAAAACTAAAAAAAGTAGTAGGCATAACAAATATAAAAATAGAATGCCTTCCTCCTCTCTCCTAAATTGCCGAGCCCGACAGGTTCCATGATTGATACCTACTAAATTATTGTGTAACACCTGTTAACATTGTGGAGTGCAATAAATATATTGAGTATTAATAAATTAATAAATATAAAATAAATTATTTATTTATTTCTCACCACAATATAAAATACAGATTTTATTCGTTATTCTTACATTTCTAACATTGTAATGCAATATATTGTGGGAGACTGGTGCCTAAACTAGGCGAAAGCCTGTATTTCAAGTCACCAGGACTCCACACCGTGATAAAATATTAAAACTAAAACAATGTTACTAGTAGTAGTATTGAGTATTGAGTACTTCCCCGGTCTTGCAGACCCATTAATTCTGGCACGTAGACATGCCTACTAATACTACACTTATGCTTGCTTAGGCAACAGTCTCTAGTTAAGGGTCTCGTCACAATTTCTCCAATTTCAAAAAGTCCGGTCAGCAATTTAGGGGTGAAAAGGTCATATAGGAAGAGATCCCAGCTACTTACGTATTTATAGCATTAGTGTGTAAGTATGGGTGTTTATACTAACTAGTTTAAACTAGTATAAAATACATCACCCGCGCAAATGTATTGCGGAAATAGTATCGCCGTGCGACGGTTCGTTGAGCTCCGTGTCATGTGTCAGTTAGGAGAGGTCAAATCAAAGCCACTTTTTCTTCAAAAGATCTGTTCAGATTGATATTTTTTTTTTATCACTGATTTACTTACGTTTTATTATTTTGATAGGCTTACGCTTGACCACAGCTTGCCTGATGAATACATCAGGCAAGCTGTGGTCAAGCGTAAGCCTATCAAAATAATAAAACGTAAGTAACGTAGTAAATATAGTAATAACTATATTATATAGTAATAACTATATTTACAATATTTACTCATATTGTAAAACTCTAACTCTGATAACACTATCTGGACTTTTAAAACCATAAATATTTATTTGAATTTGTATCGGCGTTTTTTTGTCAGTGGTGATTAAATGGAAAATCCCAGCGACATTTAATTTAAAAAAAATACATAACATTGACTTGTAAAAGTGTTTTTAAAAGATCTATTTACAGAAATACCTGTATTTAATTTATCTTGACCTAAATGACACGATAATCTTTATTTATTATTTATTAATTTATTAATATTATAAATGCGAAAGTAACTCTGTCTGTCTGTCTTTCTGTCAGTCTGTCTGTCTGTCTGTCTGTCTGTCTGTCTGTTACGCTTTCACGCCTAAACCACTCAACCGTTTTTTTATGAAATTTGGTACTGGGATAGACTAAAGCTTGAGAAAGGACATAGGCTACCTTTTATTGCAAAAAATAGTTTTGAAGGGGTTGAAATAGGGGGTGAAAGTTTGTATGGGAGTTCGTCATTTATCAAGATAAAACCATGAAAATTTAAACGACCTGTGTGGAGATGAAATAGGGGATGAAAGTTCATATGGAAGTCAAAACAAAGTCACGCTTTGAAGCCCAACCTTGGAACCGATTTTGATGAAATTTATATGGGGTTTTTGAAATTTCCATCTGTGTGGGGATGAATTAGGGGATGAAAGTCCGTTTGGAAGGATATAAGCTGCGTTTATATTTCGGTAAATAATAAAATTGGTCAAATTTTGTGGTCTACCCGAGCAAAGACGCGGACGGAAAGATATGTAAGGATTATTTGCAATTTCCCGCCAGAATTGGAAAAAACTAAACAGTCAAAATCGTGTTGTCCACGCGGGCGAAGCTGCGGGCGGGAAGCTATTTATATAAAGTAATGATAACCTAGTGATATAACAATTGACTGCGAAATTAAAGATCTCAAGTTTAAATTAAAGGCGGTATTTGCCTTTGTGAAGTCATGTGCATATTAATAGTTCCTACTCAATATTTTATTGCTTGGTAATAATCATCATCATCATCATCATCATCAACCCATTACATTGTTCCACTGCTGAGCACGGGTCTCCTGTCATTATGGGAGGGATTAGGCTATAGTCCGCCACGCTAGCCTACTGCGGGTTGGCAGAATTCACACGCCCTCAAGAAAATCTCTCAGGCATGCAGGTTTCCTCACGATGTTTTCCTTCACCGTTTAAGCGCGTGATAATTAATTATTAATACGCACATAACTTCGAAAAGTCAGAGGTGCGTGCCTTGGATTCGAACTCGAGACCTTTGACTTGGCAGTCCAATGGTCATATCACTAGGCTATCACTGCACTGCGCTGGTAATAATGATGCGCTTAAAACCTGAGATAATTTTTCAGCAGTATGTGGGATGGGCCAACCAGCATAGTGGACTGCCTAATCTCTCTCATTCTGAGACCCATGCCCAGTTGATTATTATGATAAGATCGGTGTTGTGGTAGGGCCACGCTGTTCGCAGCATGAATGGGCCGGCTTGACCGGGGAAGTACCACACTCTCGCAGAAGACCGACGTCCGAGTAGTAGCGTTTCGTTACTGCGCTTCGTCCGGTGAGCGAGAGGGCCGGAGGCCCAATTCCTCCCCCAATCCCCTTCCTTCTCCTTTTCTCCTTCCCCTCCCTTTCCCTAAATAAGCTCGGCAACGCATCTGCAACTCCTTTGGTTTTGCAGATGTCCATGGGCGGCGATGACTACTTACCATCAGGTAGCTCGCCTGCTCGTTTGCCGAGTTATCCCATAAAAAAAAAAAAAAAAAAAAGATCTTCTTAAAGAATGTAAAAGACTGACTTTTAGTCCAGACTTTCAGTCCAGCTGTCGTAAGTGTGACTGCTACGCTAGCGGTACGTTTGTCTATAAAATTTTCAGTTTCAGGTCGAAGTTTTTAATTTGTACTCGGTTAATAGGTTCACGCCTAGCTACAAATATGTCCTTTACAAATAAATTTTGTTTCTTTCTTACATGGGATTGACGTTCCGGCAAGCTGTGGGTATTTACAGTACCTACAGCCCTACATCTTTGAGTAACGCTTCGGGGAATAATAATAATAATGTATTTGTCCATTGAAATGAAAACACGTAAACAATATGAATAATCCCAATTGTAATCTCTACAACAGGAGTTATCCCCAAATCACTCAGACCTAACCTAGACATCTTAAATGTGCCACCATCCACAATCTTTCTCTTACAAAAAGCTGCCATACTAAACACCTGTCGAATAACAAGAATCCATTGTCGGGAGGACACGGCGCTGCACACGCTCATGGAGTGTGCAGCTTGGGAGGAGCCGCGCCGTGTCCTCGTCGCTGAGGTGGGAGACGACCTGTCGCTGCCGGCCGTCGTTCACGCTATGGTCGGCAGCGAGGAGTCTTGGGACGCAGTGATTTCCTTCTGCGAAACAGTCATGTCGCAGAAGGAAGCTGCGGAAAGGGAGAGGGAAAGTTCCAGTACCATCCCGATCCGCAGTAGGCGCACCGGGGGCCGTCGGAGGAGGGCAGACAACGCCCTCTTCCAGCCTCCGTAAATGGGTCCGGGGGCGGTGGCCGCGGGGATGTCCACCAGCCCCCTTCGTTCCATGTTGGGACCGGACCCGAGGCGGCGGCGTGTATTGTTTCACGCGCGCCCCTCTAGGATGGAGGGGGAGTCCTGACTCCCCCGTACACGGCGGGGCCCGCAGAGGCGGGCCATCACCAGTCGGGGGCCGCGGACGAATGCATAGTTCCCGTGGCCCTGACGTAGGTGCGAGAGGGAACACCGTGTGGTTTTTAGTCGGTAGGTCACCCACTCTGGGTGGAGTCCGACACGCCCCGTCGCCTTCCCCGGGCGGCGGATGTCCATGAGGATTTCCACTCGCACAAAAAAAAAGAAGAAAAAAGGCCCGCACGGCAGGTTTTGATGTAACCTTCATAGAAGGGAGAAATATTAAAACAATAAAAAAAGAAAAACAATAATGTACCTATCGGTAATTGTGTCAGCTAATGACCTAATAGCCAAGAGCCTTGATCAACATCTAAGGAAGCTCTCGTTGAGTGGTTTAGTCAAGGGCTTGATACAGAGAGCCATTTTTTTTAGAAACGCCCCGTTTTGTTAGCAAGTTCCTTTCTCTGGGGCCCTGACCACCGATAGGTTGGATCCTGCTCCTAATACCAATGGGTTACCTTTTCTTAGATTTTTAAATGTGTTTCTTTTCTTTTCTGTTTTTATAAAAATATTGAAAAATGACAATGACATAGTGTATATTCATACACTATGTTCAAATAAAGGAGATAATAATAATAAATTAAATGAATTTCTTCCACTAATAAACTTAAATTAGAATAGAGGCATAACGATAATTATGTTATATCCTCAACTATGACTTTCTTTCCGTGTGGAAATAAAATATGTTTCTTTCTTTCTTTCCCTTGCATCCCGATTACAAACAAACATAATATTGCTTACTTTGCGTAAGTGGGTGAAATAATAATTACTTACTTGCTGTATTAGTCATTAGACAATGTAAATGTCCAATGATGGGTAGTTTGCCTGGATAGGCTGGTGGTAACGCATGCTTAGACGTCTGCCTTGCATGCATGCGTAGCCCAAAAACCAAGCATATGCAAAGCAACACGAACACTAACACAACAGAAAACATGATGGAATAAACGTTTTATTGGAAATCTTGTAAGAGAACTAACAATAAAGAATAAACACTGCTCTTTATATAGACATAATTTTAATTATCGTAACCATAAAATAAATATGTACAGTAGTTTAACTCTAAACAAAAGAACGACCGAATCGAGTGACGAGCGCCCCCGTACCGGTACAACGATTTTTAAGTCTGATTGGACATAGAATTAGTCGTTTATTAGTCAAAATTAGTCGCAAAATTACAGATTTGGTCGGTCTGTGATCAAAAGTCATAAGAGCAATTACTCTGATAGCCCAGCCAGAAAAAGTACTGTCACATCCCTATTTTATTTACATATTGCTGAATTGCAGTATTGCAAATCAGCAATAATTACCCAATATAAACCCGTGCTTTCCAAATTTACAGTTTAGTTATTATTTTTTAGCGCTGATATAATAGTGGTCTAAGGACTACTGCCCAACCTTGGTTGGTTTTCAGCACAAGTCCAGAAAAGTAATTGATAAAGTGTCACTGTAGTAAGATGTCACTGCTTGCGGTAGCGTCATTGGTCGGGTCACCCCCTTCCCTCTAAAATGGCGAGGGGGGTGATGACTGATCCGTGCGTTATACTCGTGAACGGGTGCTGCTTGTGGTGACTGGTCGACTTGCTGGCTATCGTGTCTTAAATATGTTTTTTTTTTCTCTTTTTTAACTCAAACTCAAACAAATTTACTCCACATATTGAACAAATAGTAAACAAATCGTCTCGTACGCTAGGTTTTGTTTTAAGGAACTCAAAACATTTTAAAGAGAGAACTAGAATACTATTGTTCAATGCGCTAGTTCGGAAGCCAATTAGAGTTCTGTAGTGTTGTGTGGAATCCTCAATACGCGTACATACCCAGCGTCTCGAAAGCACTCAAAGGAGTTTTACCAGGCGAATTGCCTTCACTTCACACGGGATATCCCACAGATGCCCTTAAAATCAACGTTTGACATATTATAAAATGCAGTCACTACGTGACCGTCGTACAATGCACGATTTAGTACTACTTCATAAATGTATCAACAGCGCTGTTCAATGTGAAGCCATACTGGAATGTTTATCTGTGACTGTACCATTTCAATATCCTAGACAACGTATTGGCAAAACTTTCCATCTACCACCCTGTAGAACTAACCTCGGCCGACATTCGCCGATTTCCAGAACATGCTCTGAATACAATGAGATTAGCACATTATACTCAATACTCAATATATTTATTGCACTCCACAATGTTAACAGGTGTTACACAGTAATTTAGTAGGTATCAATCATGGACCCTGTCGGGCACGGCAATTTAGGAGAGAGGAGGAAGGCATTCTATTCTTATATTTGTTATGCCTACTACTTTTTTTTAGTTCTGTTCTTAATTATTATTTTTTTATAGTTATTGTTTTGTATATACTATTTATATACCGTTTATTTTTTTAGCATATAGTATCAATATACTTAGTAAGATATACACAGACCTTGTTGTGTTCTCTGACCCGCCCTCTAAATACAAACGATAATAATAATATATATATATATATATAATATTTAATTGTTTGAACATTAATATATATATAAATGTTCAAACAATTCAATATTTAACTGTTTGAACATTAATATATATATAAATGTTCAAACAATTAAATAATGGCAATTAATAAAGCGGCGGTAGCCTAATGGCTAGGTCGTCGGACTTGCGATCATGTGGTTGCCAGTTCGAACCCCACCCATTGCACTACCGACGTGAACCCACTTGTAACACAAACATTTAGCTTAGCACGAGGGGTTAACAAGAATACTAGTAATGTGCGACCCACATTGCTGGTAAGCTCTTTTTTTTTTAAAGGAAAAATAAAAATTTACTACTGTAATACTGTTTTATTTTATATTTTATTAGTTCTAAGCTTCAATGGTAAATGTTGTGTATACCTGTAATTGGCATATTTATCAGACCTTTTCTATGTATCTTTTCTATTTATTGTTAAATATATATACTGTTGGTGTACCTAATTAAATAAATAAATAAACTAAATAAACTCACACGTTGACTGGGTGGCCTTGTAGGTCCTAGTAATTATGTATAATATTATTTTGTTTTAAAATGTTGATTGTACGATATTAAAATGTAAATGTGAGTCCGATGTAGGTTAGCTTTAACTCGTATCATATGTATAATAAACTTCTCTGACAGTTTTGAGTATTTCACATGACCTACACAAATGTCCTGCTGATCTGGTATCGTTGTGCGACGGGTCGTTGAGCTCCCTATAAAATGGTTGAGCTACACGATGACTGATGTATGCGTGCCGTCAGTTAGGACAGGTCAACTCAAAGCTGCTATGGCTCTTTCTTCAAAAGGCCTGTTCCGATTTTGCCCTACATTGTTAAACTCGCAAATCGTCAACATTTCGCATTTCATCGCAATAACTATTGTCTGGACTTTAAAAGAGACCATGATTCTCTGAGTTTGTTTCCACGTTTCTTCTCAGAGGTCATCAGATAGGAAACGTCGGCGTCATCTAGTTAATAAAAAAAATGTAAAAAATCGACTTATAAAAGTGGCTTTAAAAGATCTATTTACAGAAATAAATATCATTATATATATATATATCATCCTGGAACAAGTTAGGGGAGGCCTTTGCCCTCACTGCCGGGTCTGCGGAGGAATGTCACAACGCTCCCGTATTCCCGGCACTGAAGTGGTGACGCGAAACGCCGAGGTTGGTTTTAGTCGGTAGATCGCTCTTTTCAGAGCGGAGTCCGACACACCCCATCGCTCTCCCCAGGGCGGTGGATAGTGCATAAAGCATTTCCAACCCCGAATAAAAAAAAGGAGAAAAAAAGGCCCTTGCCCTGCAGTGGGACACGAAAGAGGCTACATAAAAAAAAACATTTCATTTCATTTCAATTAACTCCGGGTCTATTCTGCCTTTAATTGAGGCAATCGCGAAGTGCCATAATTGAAGTTATTATTTTAAAAGTGTAGTAATAAAGTTATATCTAAAATCAGTACTAAGTTCTGTGAATATTTAAATAAACTATTAATTTTAAACTCAGTGTTGTTGTTTTTTTTATAACTATTATTTCGCCGAGTCTGAGTTCTGGATAGACCACTGTCCAATCAGAATTAAAATCGGTGACGTAAATTGAAACCTGCGAATTAATTACAACAAATAATAAACAAGATATTTTAACATATTTTTTTTTACTAGACTGCCTCGTAAGTCTAGTGGTCCCAATCGCGACTACTACGCTAGAGGTCTAGGTTCGATCCCCAGGTCGAGCAAAGTGTTATTGGGTTTTTCCATGAAATTCTCAGTAGCAGCTCGGAGTCTTGATTTGTGCCCGGTGAATGAGACAATAGACTCACCCCCTATTACATTGGACCTAAACATACCGGAAAATTGTGAGTGTTCTTGTTCAGTCGCCAGCACGTCAAGTTACCCCACTTTGACCTTGAGCGCGTTATAAGCGGAGCAGCGAGAATCGTGTGAAAGAGACAAATAGCAGTCTGTTAGTTCTTACTTGTAATGTTTTGTGCGTTATGTGCGTCGTGGTGTAGAATGAGATACGATGGGTGAAAACATAGCAGGTTGCATACTTGAATTCTAACTAATAATGGCATTGTAATAAAAACAGACGGCCCGCGTAATTAAAAACTAAACTATCTACGAAAGTTATACTCAATTTTGCTTATAATGTATTCCTTTATTGTTACCTACTCATTTGTTGCAAAATTACCTATAAGTATTAAATAGGTATTACTTACTCATATTAACATTCAAACACGTAGATAGGTATGGCAAACAACTTTACAAAATTAACAAGCGGAACTTTACGCTCGTGATGAATATTGATGGGTAGGTAGGTAGTGTAGGAGTTTGTAACAAGAAGTTTTTATGTGCGCGTCCCGGCACATAGAATATTTGAACAAAAAAAGTAAGTAGTGTTTGAAATATGTCTAGAAAATAATTTTATTAGAAATGTCATTACATTGAGAATTCTTCCATCAAGGAATAAACAAGTCGTGATTTTTATCTATGTTCTACCTGTAAGGCATGCAAATTTTTAATTGTTTTACGTACATAATCGTGTCAATTTAAACAGAAAGATTAAAAATTATAATAGGCTCGTTTACACTTATAAATCATCATAATTGTCAAATTTGGTAATAAATAATAATAAAATTAACATAATAACAAAAGTAGGAATGTCTAATTATTAACTATGTCACTCATTAAAAACCAATAAAAACTATATCTTAGTGTCTATAAGAAAATCTTTAACCGTATAATAACATTGTTTAACAAGAAAGTCCTTTAACTTATTTTTAAACAAGTTCAGTTGTAATTCGGCTTTTATTTGTTTAGGTATTTTATTATATATTAATATCGCCATACAGCAAATATTTTTGTGCATTAATTCAGTGTTTGCTTTGCGAATTCTCAATCTAGAATTGTCTCGTCGATTACGTTCATTTGAACCGAGGGTCTCGAAAAGTTCTGGATTTTTTTTAACAAAAATAGCTGTTTCATAGATGTACAATGCCGGTAGTGTTAGGATTTTAAATTTTTTAAAAAAGGGCTGACAGCTATTCTCTGTTTTTAATTTAAACATGGCTCTTATGCAGCGTTTCTGGGCTTTAAATGCTATATCTCGGTGAGTCGAGTTTCCCCAATAGATAATCCCGTTTTTCTTCTCCGGCACCGACAATGTATGTTTAGATGAGTTCCTAGTGCAATTTAGGCTGGTGGCCGCAATTAATAAATGGCCGGAAAGTGATTTAGCTCTG
Organism: Subacronicta megacephala; assembly: GCA_958496365.1. Classification (NCBI taxonomy): domain Eukaryota; kingdom Metazoa; phylum Arthropoda; class Insecta; order Lepidoptera; family Noctuidae; genus Subacronicta; species Subacronicta megacephala. The sequence goes on from OY292535.1 coordinate 702,449, forward strand.
ATAGTCGGGGCGTATTTACAAGGACCAGCCTTGATGTTTTTTAAATCCGTGTATCGCGAGGGGATTGATTACAAAACCATATGCGAGAAGTTGAGAATCGAATTCCCTTCAGGAATTAATTACGTGGAGAAATTTTATAGCAACAAACAGGACGTGAAGGAAGATTCGATCACATATTATTATAGGTTGGCGGATTTAGCTGCGAAGGCCGATATTGTAGATGAGAACATCTTTATAAAAACGTTCTTAAAGGGATTATTACCGTGCGACAAAGTCAAATTAGGCACCAAACTATATGCCACAAAAAATGAATTGCGTGCAACAATTCTACAATTAAGGGACATATTCGAGAATAACAATACACCCTCGATTAATCTGCCAATACAACCGCCCCGCGGTATATTATCAAAGATACGCTTTGAACAACCGTTCAATATGACAACACCAAGGTCACCAACGCCGTCGAGAGCATCGAATTCGTCGATGACAGCGACTTCGACCCCATATCAATCCCCAGAAAGGAGGGATAGGGAAGAGTTTCACACTCCCCGTTATAATTTGAGACCACGGTCTCATTTCACCTACACAAACGCTTACACCCCTAATAATTTTAGCGTGAGAAGGAACCCGCAGCACCCAAACTTCCAAGGACGCAGCCAATAAATAAACATGAGGAGTTGCAGATGACTGCGTCCGAAAACCAAAAACTCCCAGAAGAACAGAAAAGTTTAGGTCAGTTCAGTCCTTTTATTAACATCGATATAAACGGGCAGACATTGGTAGCTCTGATAGATACAGGTGCATCAATCTCCTGTATCTCTGAGAGATTAGCAGCGAAGGTGAAAGCAAAATGTAGCAGTGACACATCAGAGAAGCGTTTTGTAAGGTCAATTTCCGGTGCGTGTTTAAATGTGGTCGGAGAGACATTATTGAACTTTATGATGGACTCGTGTCTTTTTAATAATAAATTTATAATTATCAAGGATATAAATCAAGAGATAGTCCTTGGTCAAGACTTTTTTTATAAAAATAATGCTATTATTGATTTCCGAAATAATTGTGTAACGTTGAAAGATCAATTTAAGATAAAGTTTCTTAGTAAGGCGTCTCTACAAAGCGGTACTTCTATGTCGCACTCCATGTTTTATAATGATCAACATGATGAAACTCAACAAAATAAAATTATGTATGATCATACGAAGAATGAAGAAAAAAGTCTGAATTCAATCACCAAAATGATTACTTATATTTCCTAGAGCTGGCACAACGAAATGATGATAAATTTATTTTTTCGCTGGCAAACAATTTAAAAAATGTAAATGAAATTGACATAAATCCGGACTTATCTGACAATGACAAGATGTCATTACGTGAACTTTTTTCTTCATACAGAAAATGTTTTGCTTTTACAACTTCTGAGTTAGGAAATTGTGATTTAGTGGAAATTAGTATTAATACGACCGATGAGCAGCCAGTTCATCGACCTCCGTATAGAGTGTCTCCAAAACAATTAGACATAATTAATTCGCAAGTCAAGGATATGTTGGACACGGGAGTGATCCGTGAATCCAAGAGTGCTTATGCCTCTCCAGTGGTATTGGTACAGAAGCCTGATCAATCTTGGAGATTTTGCATCGATTATCGTAAATTGAATAAAAAGGTAATCACAGATAGTTATCCTCTGCCAATCATTGAAGATATAATGATTTATCTTTCGGGGGCAAGTTATTTTGCTGACTTAGATTTAAATTCTGGTTATTGGCAACTAGCAATTTCTGAGAGAGATAAACACAAGACTGCGTTTGTCACACCCTCAGGACTTTATGAATTTAATGTTCTACCATTCGGTCTTAAGACAAGTCAGGCTGTTTTCCAAAGAACAATGGATAAAGTATTAGCTGGCATAAAATATAAAAATGCCATTTGTTATGTGGACAATATATTAATATGGGGTAAAACCTTTATAGAATTTAGGGTAGCTCTAGAACAAGTATTAGAACGCCTTAAGAAAGCAAATCTAACATTAAAACCGAGTAAATGTAGTTTTGGTTATAACAAAGCTACGGTATTGGGACATGAAATATCAGGAGCTGGTATTAAACCTGATAATAAAAAACTAGAGTCACTAAAAAGGTTAAAACCACCAATGAATACTAAACAAGTAAAGTCGATATTAGGGTTGTTTTCTTACTATCGTAAATTCATTGACAATTTTGCACAGGTAGTGTTACCTCTCACTAAATTATTGAAAAAAGGTGTGCCATTTGTTTGGTCGCAGAAACATCAGGAAGCATTTGATAAAATCATAGCATATATGTGTAACCCTCCTATATTGAGTTTTTATACTAATGATATAGAGGTGTTGACACGTTTGTATGTTGACGCCAGCGGAGAAGCATTAGGAGCATGTTTAATGCAAGGGAAGGATGTCATGCATCCAGTTTCATATGCTTCTAGGAAACTTAGTGATGGAGAAAAGAAGTATTCTACAACAGAAAAGGAATGTTTAGGTTTAGTATGGGCATTAAATTACTTTAAACATTTCTTGTGGGGTATGAAGTTTCAGGTTGTTACAGATCATAAGGCGTTGTGTTGGTTAAGAGATAAGAAAGATATGAATGGGAGATTAGCTAGATGGTCATTGTCTATTCAGGCATATGAGTTTGTTATAGTCCACTGTGCAGGAAGAGAAAATGTGATTGCAGATTTTCTGAGTAGAAACCCGTTGAGTCAGGATGATGAGAATCATAAGGAAATAGCAGGTCAAAATGATGGTCTGGAGGTATATAAAATAGGTGTCACGGAAATGACAGATGAACAACGCGAAGATCAGATTTGTCGACAGTTATTAGATAGAATAGCGACTAGCGAGGAAAATGCATATAAAGGATTTAGGGTCATAGATGGTATTTTATGTAGGCAAGCTATGAGATTTAATAGTGTGAAGAACTTAGTGGTATTACCAGAGCGGTTAATGTCAGATATATTAAAAGAGTTACATGATGATCCTTGGGCTGGAGGACATCTAGGTTTAGCTAAGACTTTAACAAAATTTAGAGATAAATACTTTATTAAAGATGCAGAGAAGAAAATTGAAAATTATATTAAGAGTTGTAGTTTATGTCAGGAGCGGAAAAAGGTGTTAGAACTATGTAAACGCAACCTCTGTAGAGTGACAACTGTCATATTTTTTTTTTCTTTTCATATACTCCCTGTTTAACGGTCGACATATTGTGTTTTGTGTTTTGCTCATACCTATTAAAATCCTATTCATTGTAAACCTTAGTTTCCTTATGCAACCTAAAATATCCAACATGGTAGCAGAGCGTGGTTCTATTATCTAAAGACGCTGATATTTCGGTTCGACAAGCGAGGAAAATTTTGGTAAGAAACAACAACGCAACAATTTTTTCTTACATTGTAAAAATGGCCACCGCACAATACATGAATTCAATTGAGAAATTAAAGGGATCAGAAAACTACTCCACATGGAAATTCTCAATGCGAATGTTGTTGATTCATGAAGAATTATGGGATTTTGTTGATAATGATGCGAATGACGACAAAAAGAAGGCTGAAAAGGCATTGGCACGGATTGCTCTATCGGTTCACCCGACGGTAATTCCATATATTCGCTCCGCGAAAAGTGCCTATGAAGCATGGCAGAACCTGAAGAAGGCGTACGAAGGTCGCGGGTTGTGCAGAAGACTAGGTCTTCTTAGAAGTTTGTTTGGCACTAAATTATGCGATAGCAGCTCAATGGAGAACTACCTCAACAAAATTAAGGAAGTCTCGCATCAGTTGAGTGAAATTGAGTCATCACTGGATGATGAGTTTATTGCTGTGATAATGTTAAGTGGCCTTACTGAAGACTTTGATCCGTTGATTATGGCCATCGAAAATGCTGGTACTAAATTAAATACAGAACATGTCTCGGCCAAACTATTAGAAGAGACACGTAGGAGAGAAGACAAGCAGGATAATATAACAGCGCTTATCACACGGAAGCAACCCAAATGCTTCAAGTGCAAGCGTATTGGTCACATCATAAAGAATTGTCCCGATAAACAAACTACAGGACAGCCTGTAACAGAAAAGGTTACAAAGAGTCATGGTCAAGACAGGATCAAGCCAAAGACTAAACCTAAGGACAAGGCTCTTGTTGCTGCTCTTTCTGTCAAGGTGAATAGTGATGTGTGGTATATTGACTCCGGTGCCACAAACCATATGTGCAATAATGAAAAAATGATGTTAAACAACACTTCAAATAAAAAGGTGGATGTGAATATTGCAAATGGTGAAAAACTATTGTCTGCTGGATTAGGACAAGTGAAAGTACATTTGAAAAATGGTATAAAGACAATAAGTGATACATATTATGTACCTGATTTAAGTACAAATTTATTGTCAGTCAGTGCTATGACCAAAAAGGGTTATATAGTTACATTCGATAGCAGCTCATGTACTATTTATGATGGTGTTGACATTTTAGCTACAGGTACTCAAATAAATGGTGTCTACCAACTCGACACTGTGTTAGAACCTAACTGGGCTAAGGATAAGGATAGTTCCTTAGAGGCAGCAGCAGCTGTAGCGGGCTCGACATCACAAGAGGTATGGCACAGACGTCTAGGGCACCTCAACTCCAGGAGTATGCAACTACTGCAGTCAGGTATTGCTACTGGTATTAATTATAGTGTGTCTGAATTTCAACAGTGTGTATCATGTGTTGAAGGAAAGCAATCTAGGTTGCCTTTCCCTAAGAGGTCCTATTCTAGAGCTACAGATGTGTTAGGTTTAGTGCATACAGACCTATGCGGCCCTATACAAACTCCATCACTAAGTGGTGCTAAGTATGTGTTGAGTTTCATAGATGATTATACAAGAAAGCATTATGTTTATTTTCTGAAAACAAAAGATACAACTTTTGGTTATTTTCAGCAATTTAAGGCTCTTGTAGAAAATGAAACTGGAAAGAAATTAAAAATACTTAGAAGTGATAGAGGAGGAGAGTACATGAGTTCTAAATTTCAGGATTTCCTCAAGATTAATGGTATTAAACATCAGAAAACTGTACCTGATTCTCCACAGCAAAATGGTGTTGCTGAACGCTCAAATAGAACTGTTATGGAGAAGGTCAGGTGCATGCTACGGGATGCTGGACTCGACAATAAATACTGGGCTGAAGCAGTGAACACTGCTGTCTATTTGAAAAATCGAAGTCCAACTAAAGCGGTTCCTGGCATGACTCCAGAAGAAAAATGGAGTGGAATTAAGGTAAAGCTTGACCATTTAAAATTTTTTGGTTGTATTGCATATGCTATGGTGAAGAATAGAAAGAAACTAGATGTAAAAAGTAAACCATACATATTTGTAGGATACAATGGAGAATCTAAAGGATATAGACTCATTGATCCTAATAATCCAAGGGATTGTGTAATTTCTCGTGATGTTGTTTTCATAGAGAATAAATTTCATAAGAATGAAATGTCAAATGATGAAAAATGTGATCAACAACTGATTTTTGATCTCAGTTTGAATCAAAATGATGTTCAACGATCGGAATCATCCACTGTGAGTTCTGATAATATATCTGATGAGAGAGTGAGCACAATCACACGAGATGATTCCGACAGTGAACGGACAAGTGATGAATCAGATGATCGCTTGGATCCAACTTACCTTCCAGGAGGAGATTCTGCGACTGAAACAGAGTCAACAGAAGACTGCAGCTATGATGATGCTGCTGAGTCTACGCTCATGATAAACTTCGTGACTATGGCGGACAACAATGATCCTGATGAACCTCAAACTGCGGCAGAGGCATTGAATGGACCAGAGTCGGATAGTTGGCGTAAAGCTATGACTGATGAGTATGAATCTTTTATTAAAAACAAGTGTTGGACTCTGTCAGAACAAAATCAACAGAATAAGCCTGTTAAGTGCAAGTGGATATTTAAGAAAAAATATGGAGCAAACGGCGAATTGTTGAAATTTAAGGCTCGTTTAGTTGCAAGGGGATACACTCAAAAATATGGTATTGATTATCTGGAAACTTTTTCCCCAGTTGTGAGATACTCCACACTTAGATTATTAATCGCTTTAGCAGCTGAACATGATATGAGTATTGACCACATGGATGTCAAAACGGCGTTTCTGAATGCAGACCTAAAAGAAACGGTTTTCATGGAACAACCACAGGGATTTGAAGTTAAGGGGAGTGAGAATATGGTATACAAGCTCAATAAAGCTGTTTATGGTCTTAAACAGGCATCTAGAGCCTGGTACGAGAAAATTACCAAGGTATTATGTGATAATTTGAGCTTTTGTCGTTTAACTTCAGAACCATGTGTGTACTATAGGTCTGACAAGCATTCAATGATACTCATAGCTCTGTATGTTGATGATCTGATTATATTTTGTTCACCTACATTTCAAGGAAAAGACAAAGTAAAAGAAAGATTGCAACAGGAATTTGATATGACAGATCTAGGTCCAGCTCAACACATACTTGGTATGAAGCTATCTAGAAAAGATGATGAAATCTCCCTTAGTCAGTGTCACTATATTCTGAAATTATTAAAGAAGTTCCGGATGGAGGATTGTAAGCCTTTAGGAACACCGATGGAAACTGGTCTGAAGTTACCCAAAGAAACTCAGAAGGATGACACTTACGACTTTAGGGGGCTGGTAGGGTCACTAATGTATGTAGCGGTTTGTACCAGACCCGATATCAGTTATGCAGTTAGCTACCTAAGTCAGTTTAATAATTTTTTTTGTGAAACTCATTGGAAAGCTGCTAAGAGAGTTTTACGCTATCTAAAAGGTACACTTAATTTGGGTCTAATTTTTACTAAAAGTGGTATGAATATTAGAGCTTATGCTGATGCAGATTGGGCATCAAACAATATAGATCGTAGGTCGTATACGGGCTATGTGTTTTTTCTAGGAAAGTCTATCATTTCTTGGGAAAGTAAAAAACAACGTACTGTAGCGCTATCTAGCACAGAAGCAGAATATATGGCTTTATCTGATACATGTAAAGAAGCTCTGTTTATAAGGAAGTTTTTATTTGAGATACTAGGTACCATTACTAAATTTACTATTTTAAATGATAACCAATCTGCTATAAAACTTTGTAAAAACTTTATGTTTCATTGTAGGACAAAACATATAGATATACGCCATCATTTCATAAAAGAAATTGTCAATAATGGTATAGTTGAAATAAAATACTTATCAACTAATGTTATGTTGGCTGATGTATTAACAAAACCGCTTTGCAAAGAGAAACATTGTGAGTTTACTAATTTAATGTTAACTGCGTAACTCATTTTATATATGTTTTGTGAATTTATAAGTAAGTTGTAATGATGAACAATAATAATAAAGTTTGTGATTAAGGGCCAGTCTTAGAATTATATTAAGTTTGCGTTTAAGGGCCAGTGTTAGAACTATGTAAACGCAACCTCTGTAGAGTGACAACTGTCATATTTTTTTTTTCTTTTCATATACTCCCTGTTTAACGGTCGACATATTGTGTTTTGTGTTTTGCTCATACCTATTAAAATCCTATTCATTGTAAACCTTAGTTTCCTTATGCAACCTAAAATATCCAACAAAAGGTTAGACAAGTAGCTCAGTTACAACCTGTTTTAGTGAATCATTTAATGGAGAAAGTAGGGATAGATATATTAGGTCCATTCAGAAAATCAGTGAGAGGCAATAAATATATAATTGTTTGTATAGAATATGTTTCTAGGTATGCAAATTGCAAGGCAGTGCCTAGGGCAACAGCCCAAAGAGTTAGCGAATTTTTGATAGAAGAGGTATTTTGTCGTTTTGGAGGGGTAAAAGAAGTTATTTCAGATAGAGGTTCGGTGTTTACATCACATCTAGTTAAAGATACTGTTGATTATTTTGGTGGTAAATCTCGCTTTACTACGGCTTTTCATCCGGCATCCAATGGTCTAGTAGAAAGGTTTAACAGAACGTTAACACAAATGTTGTCTATGTATGTTTCTGCAGATCAAAGGAATTGGTGTAGTTATGTACCCTTAGTGTGTTATGCATATAATTCGAGTAAACAGTCAAGCATTAAGATATCGCCACACATGATGATTTATGCTAGAGAACCTTTATTCCAAACTGATATGGTTGTTAATTCTGATAGGCGAAATTGTATAATTGATTATGTTGGAAGACATGATTTTCAGAATCTCCTATCACAAAAGGCTTTACATAATTTGAGAAAAGCACAAATAAAACAGAAATTAAATTATGATAGGAAAGTTAAGGTTAATAATTACTCGCCTAACCAGTTAGTTATGATTTATACTCCTAGGAGAATAGATGGTAAAAGTTTAAAATTGTGTAGGTTATATAAAGGGCCTTATCAAATTGTAAGAAGGATTTCTAATGTAAATTATGTAATTAGGAAAATAAATAATAGTTGACATAGAGATATAGTACATGTAAATAGGTTAAAGCCCTTTCATGTTAGATTATAGATAGTTTCATAATATTATAGTTCATTAATTTTGTTTGGTAAAAGGAGAATATTTAACACTAATGATTTTGTTCGTTTGTTTTCATATATCTGATGTGCTGTCTGATGTGCTGTCTGAACGAGCTGGGGAGAGGGAAAGAGATACCAATGCGTTATAGATGAAGGCATTCCGAATATATTCAAAAAAAAAATTTTGAGGGTTTTTTTTTGTCTAGTAGGAGGGGGACCCTGCTCATGCTGTATCGACTTCGTGAAAGGGATATAATCCTTACGAAGGGTGTCTGAGTTGGATACATATGATTCAGCAAATATGATTTTTAATTATATAATACTAGTCTCGGAAATTAATTAATTATAGTTCGGAATGAATTCATGACAGGGTTAATATGATTTCTCAAGCTTTCCCTTTCTCTGACTCAATTGCGTTAGAAGAAGATAAAGTTTTCGAATATGATATTGATTCTTTTTATATTTAGTTTCATAAACCCTTAAGGTATGATGTTTAGCTTTCAATGTAATTAACTTCGAAGCGTCATTGGATAGGAGGCCGTTACGCATCTTTTACAGGCGTTTTGGTGCGTTAAAGTTTATGGCGTGTTGTGTTTATAAACTATGCTGAAGCTTTATTAATTTTAATGATAACTTAACCATGCACATGCCATAAACTATCCCATTATAAGGGACCAGCCTCACGCATCAGTGTAATAGGTATAATAAAGACTTCTTCGCCTGATAGTAATTTTTCGAGTTAGGTCTTAGGCAGGTAGTTAGTTACTTTTTTTGTTTGGAGTTGGGTAAAACTCTTTTTTTAAATTTCTATTGATTTGTTTTACCCAAATGCGGGGGCGTAGCTGATGTAGGAGTTTGTAACAAGAAGTTTTTATGTGCGCGTCCCGGCACATAGAATATTTGAACAAAAAAAGTAAGTAGTGTTTGAAATATGTCTAGAAAATAATTTTATTAGAAATGTCATTACATTGAGAATTCTTCCATCAAGGAATAAACAAGTCGTGATTTTTCCCTGTCTGAGTTTGTGATTTATAAAGCCCCAGATATATTGAAAACCGGTACCGCTCCCACAGTAGGTAGGTAGGTATAATTTGATTATTTGGTAGAAACACATTGTTGTTCTTATTTCAAACTGATTTCAATTACCTTTTCCGGGTTTTGTTAAATACTTACAGGATGGCGGGCTGGCGGTCAACTGTTTTCGTGCGTTTCTTCGTTTTCTATTCTAAGTATTCTTACGAAATGTAATGCTGAAAACCCATAACACAGCAGGTGTTTATTTGCCTCAAACTGCTTGAAATGTTGAATAAATATAGACACTTTGACAAACGTGTGTCAAGTTTAACCAATTATTATGTTACAGTTTGTTCGAAATAAGTAAGCCGATCGGAAGTTAGCCGTTCCGAACTACCGCAGTGATAAAATCGTGTTTTAATACGTAAATATCGAAATAAGTAAACAACATATTTTAATATTATATATATATATGTATAATATTAAAATATTTTGTATATATTCTCGAATTATACGTATTGAGACGCGTGTTATAAATGTTGTTCAGAAAGAGAGCAAAAATACATATCAGCGTAAGGAGAGCGAAACAGAGCGCGGAAACGAGGCACTTAATCTCTAGTCTGTAATATTTATATAAATCTCATAAGTCCTATCACATTCAGGTATCAGCTACCTACTGATATACAAGAATGATTTATATCTTTGACCCGAGAATACAGATATATAATGTTTTCACTTCACTGAAATACTGCCAAACGCTAGTAGGAACTAAACGGGTCAAGATGAGGCTTGGCGCGAGCTGTCGGCTGCCGCCTGTGGCCTCTGCCGTTCCGGTGTGAATAAGGCCTAATCGGACCCAATATCAAAATATGTAATCAAAATATCTTGCTGGCAAAAGACCCCGCCTTTTGCCAGCGGAGCCAGAAAGGATGGTGATTTTTTTAAGGAAATAAGTATGCCGTCGGAACCCCGTCATGAAATTTTGCATATTTACCTGCACGTTGACAAGGGTCAGAAAAGGACGTACGATAAGTTAATATGGGAACGCGTGTAAAACCACGGTAATAATATCAAAATAAATCGCGGAATAACAATCTTTTTATTTTTTTAAACCTTAAAATTTAAAACTTAAAACATTAGACAAGCTTTTATTTTTTAATTCCAGAATAATTACACAGTAACCATAATACCAATGGCTACACAACAAAATTAAATGCTGCCGCCAAACAAAAGTAAGCTTTTACCTAGACTAGTATAATTTGACTGGGCTGTTTAATGGCCAAACCGCTGTGCATTGTTGATGAAAAATATGGAGATAGTTTGCCTGTGGAAGTATATGAAAGCCAGTTAACGCCATGTCTGACGTCTTTCCCAAATCGAGCAATGGAAGAAAAGTGGTTAGAGAAACAGTGGTTGGAACTTTATACCCAAACCTTTATTTTGATTAATAAAATAATAATAATACTAAAATATACTACTTATGGATTGTTAAACTGCTATTATTTAATGTGAAAGTTTTTGAGAATGGATGGTTGTTGTTACTTTTTCACGCCTTAACGGCTAAACGCATTTTAGTGAAACTTGACACATGAATAGACCATGGCCTAGATTAACACATAGGATAGGGTGAATGAAGTGCATTATTTACTAGCGCCATAGAATCGGAGTTCGTCATCTAAAGCTAAATTTAGGCTACGAGTAATGAGACACTGTGCACTCAATGTCTGACAACTCAACGGATGCCTATACCTTGCGACACCGAGTGTTGAGTGTTCACACACGGTGTCACACATTGAGTGTTCGGCCTATACGGCCTTGCTAATCTGGTATCGTTCTGCGTCGGGTCGTTGTGCTCCCTATAAAATGGTTGAGCTACAAGATGACTGATGTATGGGTGCCGTCAGTTAGGACAGTTGAACTCAAAGCTGCTATGGCTCTTTCTTCAAAAGGCCTGTTCAGATTTTACTCAACATTGTTAAACTCGCATATCTAATAATATTACTATGTATTGTCTCAACTTTATAAGAGACCATGATTCTCTGAGTTTTTTTCGATATTTCTTCTCAGAGGTCGTCAAATAGGAAATGTCGACGCCATCCAAGTAGTTTAAAAAAATATATAAAAAAATCGTCTTTTTAAGTGTCTTTAAAAGATCTAGGTATTTACAGAAATAAATAATTTAATAATTTATAGTGTTAAGTATAGATTAAATATAAAAGCAAGTTCGCTCGGGTCTTATTAGCAATACAGAATATGCCATAACCTTTTTTTCTCGGGGATGCGAGACGGTTATGCCCGTCAGGTAGCCAGCATACCGACTAAAACGACTACCATCTTCCGCCATATGACATGACCTAGAAGGGCCCAAACTTGACCTCAGAAAACCGCAACATGATCGGCCTTTTAGTTGTTAGAAAACATTACATGAAAACGGAGCGTAACGCGTTGGCAAAACAATATATAAGTATTGAAATAAAACTACTTTTTACGGATTTTATCGAGTTATATTGATATTTTTAATTCCCGACGTTTCGGATCCTCACACACACACACACACACACACACACACACGCACACACACACACACACACACACACACACACACACACACACACACACACACACACACACGCACACACACACACACACACACACACACACTCCGTCATTTTTACGTCGAGGGTTAAAAACGAAAAAGTTTAATCTATCTCATGGTAATTCAATGAAGGGCCCGAGTGTAACCCCATCTAAGGAGGAAAGAATTTTCCCGGGCCAGCTAGTATATAAATAATTATTTAAAGAAGAAAAAGAGGATGGATTAAAAATAAGCTGCCGCTAAATTCACCAAAAAGTATAATTTAAACACTGCCTGCCAGGAACGCAATTTTATCTTTAAAAAAAAAAAATTGACAGTTTCATATCGAGAGTCACGTAGAGGGTTTTCTATACCAATATAATTTATTCTATTTTAAGTGTTTTTTCAATATTTTCCTTATTACTTTCCTTCTTAAACCACCCCAGTATTATCTCAACATATAATAAAATTGTAACAGGCCGATGTCTGTACATTGAAGGTATTGAAAAAAAAATAACACAGGGGGTCTTTATTAGAGCAAGAGAAGCCAAAACATTTTTTTTTAGAATTTTTGTCTGTCTGTCTGTCTGTATGTTTGTACCCGCATCACGCAAAAACCACCGCATGGAATTGAATGCACTTTTCACCGATGTATTTCTACAGGTCTAACTTAAAACATAGGCTACATTTTACCCCAGAAAATAACTTATTCACAAAATATAAAATTTAATATTTTCCGGAGCTCAGGTTGTTCCGTAATAAAATGATAGATGGCGCTGTTTAAAATTGTAAAGGTTAAATATCAACCGATTACCTACTATTTGGCTTGGTTCCATGGAAAGTAGAAATCGGGAAAAAAATATGAGTAGAATATAATAATTTGATATACCTACCTACTTTATTGCACACAAAAACACACAAAGCTAAACAGAAATTACAAAAAAGAACAGGGAACAAAAAGGTGGCCCAATTTCTTGATTTCAATTTCTACAAAGCAGCAAAGAAGAGTATCTAATAGACACCGACGGGGTTCGCCGTAGAGAGGTAGCCAGCTGTCTTTCGTAAGCACGCACTGCAACGAGTGTACCTACACTGTTCATCCAAGTAAAAGTGAGTTCTATTAAACACACAGTCCACGGAGCCACGATTAACGATATTGTAAACAATAATATGGAGACCGATAAGTGTCAATGAACAGGACAATTAAACATTTTCCTGGAAGCCCTTGGTAGTACAGGCAAAAGCTTTTTGACACGACTACAACTATCTGAAAGGTGACAAGATAAGGGAAGATAACACTAGGTGTCGCCAATTAATCCCTGGAGTTAAAACTGGCCACACTGCTTAAGATACTCTTCGACCTGGATATAGACGTGGAGTGCAGCCTAATCGTTTAGGACTAGTGTACGCTGGCAAGAAGGCCCTGGAAGACGTCAATTGGACTGTAAGACTTCCGAAAGAACGATCACATCATGAGAAGAGTTCCTGTTTCATTTTGCGGGGATTTCCATCAGACTCTATCCGTTATATCACGAAGAACTAGAGTTGACGGCCCCGGGTATAGAAATAGAGTCTGATGCGGAACATGGAGACCAACTTAGGTGGCAACTTCTATGAACAATTTTTTTTTAATCGTCGACGATCCATCTCTCGAATCTAATAGGGTAGTAACTCGACCGGAAAACCTTTGTAAGATTGTTGCTTCGGTGAAGGAACTCATTTATTTCGTTGTAGAGTTGTATTACAAAGAATTTCATTTCTTCATTCCATCTTATATTTTTTCCATTTTAATTTTTAACGCGTGCGGTATCTCCTGAGCGTATGTTTCGCTATGACCATAAGCAAGTCGCAAGGTTAGACACTTCAAGCCGGCCGGTGTCATCCTCTGGAAAAACTGTTTCTCGGGCGGCAAGTATGCGTTAAAATTAACGCTGTTTATCTACCCATACGAGTCCATTTTATTGGGCTTTAATTTTTAACTCTCTGAAAAAATATATGCCTACTAAATTCTAAATTCCACGAGTATGAAGTCGTGGTGAAAAGCTTTTTATAAACAAACGACTTTTCAAACAATTATCGCTATCTTCTTCTAACAAAATTATTATATATATAATATATTATGTCCAGTAGATTCTAAAGTGAGTTGATCGCCTATACGATGTTTGTAGCTTAATATGTTTCTTTACTGTGTTTTGTGTAATTAGCAATTCAATGGTAATCATGATTTTGGATGTTTGTTTAAGAAAGGTGATCAATTCGATACTTTTTTCATAGTTAACAAATTAATAGAGGCAGTTTGTTGAAAAAAATATGTCTGCATAAAATAGTATGTTTATTAAGGAAGGGTATAAATAATAATTTACTTCATATAATAAATGGGAAAGTCTGGATGGATGTTTGTTGCTCTGTCAATCCAAAACTACTGAACGTATTTGTATGAAATTTTGTACACAGTTTATTATCTGTGCTAACACATGAGATAAGTCTTTCTGCCCACCACGTGGACGAAGTCACGGGCAGAAGCTAGTAATCTATATAATTTCGCACTTTTTTACAAACTGTATTTCTCAAAGGGTGGCAGAGGTGTACTAATGTACACCCACGCTTCGCCGGTATGTTTAGGCCCCATGTAATAGGGGGCGAGCCTATTGCCATAAACCGGGCACAACTTAGACTTCGAGCTGCTACATAGAATTTCATTAAAAAAATTCAATAACTAAACTACCCTTAAGCTAAACTTTAAGCCTAAATCGTTATCGTGGGAGATTTAGGTCAACATTGTAATTTTTTGCCGAATCCTCTATTTTACACCGAAATCTTCTATGATAACGATTTTTAAGCAAAAGTTTTAATAATAAATTGTTAACAAGTACTACTACTGCTAATGTAAGCACGGCTACAGGTCAACCTATTAAAATCCAGTTTCAGCTGATTTGGCATTATATAGCCATGCGTACCTAGAATGTGATATTGTCGGATAATTTGCGAAAAACCAAGAAAAAATAAATTTCGCGCCCAGTGCCGAACGTTTACCCTTAAGTAAGCGGGATAGGTGAATAAAAAATACATGCGAGCCATAAGCGATTAGACGCGCAAGTGCGCTAACAGAAAGAACGAATCTTTCTTACATTCGTTCCGTTTTACGGCATTTTTTTTTGTTGGAAAATATTTTTTTAAGTCCTAAAAGTAACGTAAAAGTAACATTTACAGTCGTGTAACATGAAGGTAACATGAGAATCTTACTATTCTACTTACGTAGAATGTTACTTTTGTAACATTTTACGTTACTTAAGACCCCATAAGTCAGACCACAGCGATGCCAGAGCAACGCTGTGGTCAACCTAATGCCGCACTAGATCATATAAGGTTTATTTTAGTGATGGGAAATAAATAGTCGATAAGTAAAAGAATCAAGTTTGGTTTATTCCAGGTTTAAAAAAAATTTACTTGCTTAATACACAATTATATTTTTACATATAAAAGCATTCATAGACCAACGAGGCAAAGACTGCCTCGTTGGTCTAGTGGTCCCAATCGCGACTGCTACGCTAGTAGAGGTCTTGGGTTCGATCCCCAGGTCGAGCAAAGTGTTATTGAGTTTTTCCTTGAAGTTTTCAGTAGCAGCTCGGAGTCTGGATTTGTGCCCGGTGAATGGCAATAGGCTCGCCCCCTATTACATGGGACCCAAACATACCGGCGAACTGTGGGTGTACATTAAGTACACCTCTGCCTAACCCTTCGGGGAATACAGGGAATACCTAAATCCCAACATAATTATTAGCTGTAAAAAGAAATATTAGGGAGATAGTTACGTCTGTTGGAAAGTTTTCAGAGCTATTACTTAAAATAGCAAACGGAGATTATCTCGAATCCGAAAGAAAAATATATATACCATGTCTGCTAGATACAGTAGCGACAGGTGGCTATGTTAGGTCTAAGAGTGTATATTGATTTTTCTAATATACAAACGAGTCTATAGATTGACTGTGCAAACGTGCAATACTTACTCCGAAAAACAACAGTGCAGCTGCTATTAATTACATACTTCTTAAGTCGTTTGAGGGCTCAGAAATTTAATACAGGTCTATCGATTCAGTGCTACAAGCGGATGAAGCAGTTTACTATCATGTGGAGTTCCTTAACAGTGGTAACCCGTCTTGGGACACCTGTATTGCTGCTGCGTCTCATTAAACCACTTAAACTATTTATCGGGAATAGACTGCGAGTAACAAAATTGCCCAAAAATATTAAAGAAGCCACTATGATTCCTGCATGTAATCGGGGGAATGACTTTTCATACCTCGAATACCACTGATACAATCCGACTATGTTTTTGAGAACGATTACATTTCCCCTTAAGATCTGCTTTGAAATGACCATAAAAAGATTTAGGGTGAGTTACTAAGGGTGGCAGGCATAGATTTAAGAGAAGACTGATTCTAACATGAGCAATCTACGTAGCCTGTTACAGAGTCGGTACTAATAGCAGTCTGGTCATTTTGACACACCAGACAGAAAAAAAACACAAATAAGTAAAGTGGTCTATCACTATTTGTACCTCCCTGTGGAAATCGATCCTGCAAAACCTCCGGAATGATAGACCATCGCTCTAGCTATTAGAACACGAATGCTGCTCACCTAAAGAATAACAAATAAACATGTTCTTTTGAAAAAATCTAAACACCCAAAATCATGTTGTCCACGCAGGCGAAGCTGCGGGCGGAAAGCTAGAAACAAATAAACGAGAAATTGTCCATAAAAATGATGTGAAGTGATGAGCTAACAATTTTTTATGAGATCTTTCTTTGTATACCGCTAAAGTGGAAACAAGCATACTGCTCGCCTGATGGTAAGCGATTACCGAAGCGTATTGACGCTTGAAACACTTGTATCATCATCAACCGATAATAACATTGTCCCACTGCTGGGCACAGGTCCTCTCCCAGAACGAGAGGGATTAGGCTGTAGGACGCCACGCTAGTCCACTGCAAGTTGGCAGACTTCACACGCTGTCAAGATGTCAAGAAAATCTCTCAGGCATGCAGGTTTCCTCAGGATGTTTTCCTTCTAATCTTTACTAATATTATAAAATTTGTGAGATGTAGGTGGTAATCTCTGGATCTACTGAACGGATTTTGAAAATTCTTTTACGATTTAAAAATCACTTTATTTCTCAAAGATTATAAATCACTTACATGGAGAAATAAAATAAATAAAAATAAAAGTTTGGTTTGCTGTTGAGCAAATATTAGGGACGGTTTACATGAAGGCCAATAGAATAATAAATAGCACTTAGTCACCTGTACGGGTAAGGATGCAAAAAAAATATAGAAATGACAAGATTAATTATTATTATATTTAACAGAAAATACAAATACAATTATCTACAGAAAACATTACAGTAACCGTGTTAGTTATTATTCAATTAATTGAATTTATTGAGCAAATCTATTTGACAGTTTAATAAATAAATACTAATGTCCTAGTGACTTGGTGGTACTACAACTAAAGTATTAAGTTAATTGAAACCTTCTGACTGACTTCGAGTGGTTCATAGGTTTAAATTAGGTAATTAAGAAGCGTGTTCATCGATCTATCGACTATCTGTGTGTGGCATCGTAGCTCCTGAACGGATGTACCGATTTTGATATTGTTTGAAAGGTGAATTAGTCTGGAGCGTTCTTAGCTATGTTTGATGAAAATTGGTCGAAATATAATTCAACTTTCGAGGGTTATTTTAATGTTTAATTTAGTAGTTATTAACCTTTGACGAAACTTTACATCTGGTATAGGTATCATAATCTAATCATAATGAAAAGGTAAAATCGGATGTAGGATATCATGTACTCTCATTTTTTTTTCTTAAAAAAATAACTTAGTTAAAAAAAAAACGTGCGATGTTAAAAAAATTCTGATATTTCCCAATGAAGAAAGATTAACGAAATCGGTAAAGTTGTTATTAAGTTATAGCGTGACAAAGGGAATACCTACTTACCAACCGAATTCAAAAAGGAGGAGGTTCTCAATTCGTTTTATTTTTAAAATGGCGACTGGCAGGAAAATAACTTTGACATTTAAGTCAATATAATGTTGCCATATGAATCGAATCAAAGTCAGTCTCCAGATGAATAAATACTTAAAAAATACTTAAAAACTAAGAATAAATAATGTTTTTGCTACTAAAACTATGTTTTGGGCGTAGCTGTCGTAACTAAGTAAATGCAAAATGTAGGAAAATATTTTTGTCGTGTAAAAACACTGATTAGGCCGAGTTTATATATGAGTGAGTTATCACTGGGCTTTTCTTCATAAATCTTAGACAAAGCTATATAGATGGTACTATTAGTTGATATTAAATACGATAGTTTTCTAATTTTACCTCTATGTATGAAATAGGTTAGTTACTTTAAAAAATATCTGAAGCGGTGCTGATCTACACCGTTTTTTTTAAATTCACTATTATCCTTTCATAATGAAGACCCTTATAATTATTCATAAATTTAACAATCAGAGTAATTTTGAAATATCGAAAAAATATAAAAGATTAATATCTTTATACTCCTCCCATAGAGTCTAATGAACTAATCATACTACAGAGAGTCAGTTATCAATTTTAGTAGTCATTGACTCAATATAAACCTGCCTTTATAAAGAGTCAGCGCAAATAAGGCGGACAATTGCAAATGAATATTATCCTTAAACAACAACACTTAAGAGGATAGTATCCGCTTCGCGCTCCATACAAACGTAGTTTGGCCCTTGCTTGAATTTTAAACAATGAAAGTCATTGAAATTTTGCAGTAACAATCTTATCATTAAAATACATGTTCCTGTAGTATACAATTTCATTTCAGTATACGGTTAAAAAGTTACACGAGCTCAAAGATTGGCAATTTTCGTTGAAAAACGGCCCAACTTTATGCTAGTATTTCTCGACAATGTATCAATACAGAAACATTTTGATTCGAAAGAAACCCAGATAATATAGTGAATATATTTTTACAAGTTTTTTCTTTTACGTATTAACAATATAATAGGAGTAATCTCCAAAATTCGGAACATAAGAAATACGCGTGAAAATGTTGCAAATGTATTGTTGTTTCTCCTCTCGGGCACGCGTTCGCATCGCGAGGGATAGAGACAGCGACAACTGTGCAACATTGTTGCGTTCGCGAGGGACACTCCTCTTAAAGTTGTAAATAAAAAAAACCATCAGAAATGAACTTCACGTTTGGTATTCTTCTAAAGTTCAAGTTAATCACTGGTATGTTCTCTTCCCGTGTATTAAAGGGCAAAGAGCTATTGAAAATTCTCTTGCAGAAAAAACCCAATAAGATTTTCTGGCCTTGGAATTGAAATCAGGACCTCATACTCCGTTACACTAGGATTACTTGACCGACTATGCATCAAATACAAGTTTTATACTTAAGTAATTATATGTGATCGTAAACATCCTTTATTATATAACATTTTCTTGGTATATTTTCATCTCTTTTCAGACTTTCAACAACTTAATTCAAGCCATTGTCCGCCTGTACTACGCTGACTTCTAAAGAAATCAATGAATGAGTTTAACACTTACCTTTTTCCCAGAAATAATTAAATTTACATAAATATAACTAAAGTACGGTCCAGCACATGAAGTTACCACAAAATGTAAAATTTTCTCAGTTCATTTTGAACTTAACCATTAATATTTTAAGGTTGAAAATCATTGGAGAAATTTGTCAGTTTTGTGAGATGTGCGCCAGCACATCAGGTTATACAAAACTGACTGTACATACATTAGAGAAACTACAATGTACTGACTGTACATACATTAGAGAAACATGGCCCATTTATTATTACAATTATTTCATTAAGAATAGAAATAAATTGATTTTAAAACTATTACTCGAATAAATATTCAGATTGTTCGATTACGTAAAGTCATATGCATTTTTGTTTTTATTTTGTTATTACAATAGTACTGAATTTAAGGCTTGGTTTCCATTAGCGTTATCAACATTCAAATTGAGTGATATGCTTTGGATCTTGTCCTATCGTTATATTAAAAAATAAACTTTAAAACCATTCCATTACCTATAATAACAAAAAAATGCAATTATTTCATTACTGTGTAACAAAAATATAATTTATTTCCCAGACCTTTGTTTTAATAAATAATATTTTTTTAAATACCTTAAAATACGTATCGTTGTCTAATTTTTATTCAACTACGTTAATTTTCAAATGCAATGTTATAAAAAATAAACGAATTTGCAATACTTGAATTAACAAAATTAATTTGCAAAATTTGAATTTATTCAACTGAATTGCAAAATTAAAAAATGAGCGATACTTGAAATGAATCAATTATTAGCAAAAAAATAGTTTCATTTTTTGTTTCTATTGAAATCTATATCGCAATTCGGGTACGATGTAAGGCAGTCTTTTTGTTCTTGTCCATCTCGTGCTGCCTGGACATATCTGTAGTAGTGCAGCGCCATCTTGCTGTCAGCCGCTGGTACCAGCTCGTTGGAATCCCTGGAAACATATTAAAAGGCATGTTTTAATGTAGGTTCTCAGGGATCTTATGGGTTTTAGTTAGTGTAGGTACTTAAATACTAATGAATTAATTGAGCTGGAAACGTCAAAATCGATCGAGGGAGGCCTTTGCTCTGAGTGGGACGAGACGAGCAAGAATAAATAATAATATACATAATATAAAATAAATATCGGTTAAGATACTTGCCATTTACGAAAAATTATATATAAATAAATGCCATTCAACATTTTTAAATTCAATAAAACGAATATCAAAATGCAGTCAATTATAAAAAATCAAGTACCATCTAAATCTCAAACAGGCGTCGAAGTACTCCTTTACATCGCTGGTAATATGCCTAAAAAAGACTGGCAGCCCTTGCCATGTTGAATGGCAATTATATATAATTTTTCGTAAAAATTAAATTATATATAATTTTTCGTTCTCGTTTTTCGTAAGTAACTATGCTCTTGTAGTCAGCTTGAAAATGAATATAATGAAGTTGAAAGAGAAAGATCTTAACCGAGAGGAGTGGAAAGAGTTTGTGTATTGAATCGATAACGAATGAAATAATTACTTATACGATTCTTGACCGTTTCGTCCCACTCGGTGCAAACGTCTCCTCCGAGTTTATTTCACCATTCATTACTAAGAACAGACCCTATTACTAAGAGTCCGCTATCCGTCTGTCTGTCTGTTACCAGGCTGTATATCATGAACTGTGATAGTTAGACAGTTGAAATTTTCACAGATGATGTATTTCTGTTGCCGCTATAACAACAAATATAACTAAAAAACAGAATAATTAAATATTTAAGTGGGGCTCTCATACAACAGACATGATTTTTTTGCCGTTTTTATAGATAATGGTAAGAAACCCTTCTTGTGCGAGTCCGACTCGCACTTGGCCAGTTCTTATTGTTTACAAAGGTCGTAGTGTACTTACTATAAAACATAATTTACATCTTAACTCGGTCAAAGTCATAGTTATGTCTTGAATCAAATGCGGTACTATCCTCATTACCTTGAAATTTTTTAATGCATTTATAATAATCTGTGCCTTGATCTCAGAGCGATTTCGTATAATAACTTTATTTACGTTTTGAATCATTATGTTCTTGATCTTTCTTACGTTAATGATAGCAAGCTCTGATACCTTATTGCATTGTAATCTGCATTGTAATTGTAAATTGTAATCTGCATTGTAATCGAAACTTAGATACCTATACCAACCTCAGATCAAATAAAAAGTTAAGATGGAACTTTGCGAACAAAAAAGTGGCGTGATGGTATAGTATGAACGTGGCAGATCGGTTGATCAGCGTAGTTTTTACTTAGTCACCTGCCCCTTCCTAACATTGATGTTTAAAGCCATCAAATAAAATATCATCAAAGAGATCTTATTATCGTCAGTAAGGCGTAAATGATCAACGTCCATGACGAATGATAGGCGGTAATGACACGCGCTGCGTGGATTACTGTCATTTAACACAAATACCGTGTTTTCGGAGCAGCCATGAGCAACAAGGGACCAGTGTTTAATGTTAAACATTTTGAACTTCAATGTTAGACATTTTGAACACAATGATGGTGAGATTTACTTGGTTGATGTATGAGTAAATTGGGTAAATCTATATAGAGATAAAGAAGTCGATCCAGCTAATAGACTTGTTGAAATAAGAACGTAGCTGATATGAAATGACTGCATATAAGTTTGCGAAGCAGCCCAATTACTGACTGAAAAGGAGGATATAATTATTCTAGAGGGATATAATTACTTTACAATCTGTAACATATAATTATACACAAGGTAATTAAACAATAAGCTAATAAAAAAATACAAATATAAGGAAGAGGTAGTCAAAATAATTAATATACCTATTTCAAAACTAACTTTCCGGGTTTATTATCTTCATATATTTAATTACTCTGTTCGTGTGTAGGTATGTCACTGAACTCTTCCTAATCGACGTTTTGGTTTTATGGGTATGCTATTGGACCTGTTAGGTGATGCTGCATTTACCCAGTTAAAGACTCTATATTGAAGCTGCACTCGGGTAGTTAGTGTTAGTTTACATGTTAAAAATGTCCGCAATAGATAATACTCACTTGCTAAGATGTCCAGAGACAAGATTGCTGTAAGGCGTATGCTTGAAGGGGTCCCCATAGAGTGTACACACCGCTCTTTCTCGACACCCAAGGTCGTGGGCTCCCATCTGGCTTAGCAATACATTCACAGAATCCATCAAGCTCCCATAGAACTTCTCAGCTGCTATCGTCTCCTGGAATATAAACTGGTGTTAAAAAACTAAGCAGTATGTCCTCTGTCTACCTTAATGGCAAACTACAACGCGGCAGACTCAGACAGAGACAGCGGGATGAGCTGCATTCTTTCCAAGAGACGCAACGGATAAAGAGAAGTGAAAGAAGAGTAAGGAGGCCTTTGACTTTGAGGAGGCGTTTTAGGAATTTCAGTAATAATAATAAGATGATGAACAAATATACGGGCCGTCTGATGGTTATTAGCATGGCACACACAAGCAGCAGTTGGCAGCAGAGTTCTAGCTCCTCAAAAAGTAGTTGAATGTAGCGTGATCATCCTAATCTTGGAAATAGGACGGTGGGTGGCTTATGAGACTGAAATTATATTGGGCAATTACAGTTGGCATGTAATGGCTGAAAACAAATATCACACTTCGTCTTCTATAAATACAGACCAAAACTAGCTAGAGACTTAATCTATATTTCTAGTAATAGGAACAAAAACTAAAATATCTGATGACTCACAGGGTCCTCTGCAGATAGTATTTGCTGCTGTTGCTTGACCAGTTCTGTCTCCGCCTTGATCCTGTTAGTCTCCTTCAGCTTGACTGCAGATACCCTGAGTATCTCGTCCCTGACCGGAGAAGGTGGCGCCCGAGCTGCAATTGATGCTGCTCGAATCTGCAAATATAATATTTCTTAAGATAAAGATTTTGTTTGAAAAGCTGTCTTCATTTTTGGTGTCAGCATCTTTGTTTTAACTGCTGCATTTTACTGTTCTATATTGTCATTTTCCATAATATCTGCTTGTGGATAGTATAAAAAATTACAACATTTACAGCTTTTGGTTCTCCTTGGTGAAGTTATTTTTTTTCTTTATCTGATAGTTTTCTTTTAATCACGATCTCATTTGATATTTTACAATGATGTGTTCGACGATGGAGCATTATTACATAGAAGTAACCTAGGATTGGCTGTCATTAAGTCAATACTTGAAGATTCCGAGGTTGTACGTTACCAGAAACAGACTGATCATAACAATCCACATAAATATGCGTCTTCTAGAATTCACCGTGTTCTTTCAATCTCAAAATTTGCATTACTTAGAGATGATGACCTCGTAGAGAGTTTAGGTGACGCTCATAAATTTTAACTTAAATAACTCTATACTAGAAAGTAAAAGAAAATTGATTGTATAAAAACGATTGTTTCGCAACTTGATAGATGCTATAATTAAGCGCAAATGCTCACCTATCGATAATATACATGAAGCTACGCATTTATCCAAGTGGCATACATTGAAACTGGTATAGATATGGGATGGCCTAGAATTTTAATTAAGTAAAACTGTTACGTTGGTTAAGTACTTCATTAAGTACGACCGGACTGGTTCAAAGGGCTCGGAAAGTTTTCGGTTTTTATACTAGCCTGTATTTCCATTAGCCTCCCTGACTCTGTTACTTTTATTTAATTAGACAATATTGAAAGAAGTGTCTATGGAGTTTCATGCAGATTTTTCTCTATAGAAACAATAACCATGCTAGTTTTCGACAGTTCAAAAGTGTTTAACTTCTTGCTTACTAGCCTCTTTGAGTACATGTAATTTTTTATTACTCTGACAAAATATTTTGCATAGTTTTAACATCTTGAATATTATATAGACTTGAGTTTCACAATTATTATGTTATCAAAACGGAACGCATAGCCTTATTTAATGAATTAGTATTTTTCTACAATCTCTAAGAATTCTGTGTTGCTAGTTAGTTATTGCCTGGGAATCAATTTGTAAATGAATACGTTACTTCTACAAACATACTTTGTTGTTACTATAATCATTGATTGCTAAACATGAAGTTTTTGTGAACAGTCGGTCATTCGTTACCATGACCATATTTTTTTTTATTTGGAAACGTAAATAGCCTCTCACGTCTTCTTATGAACTAATTTTTCCATACTATTCTCCTGAGATAGCTACTATTGAAGTAGTTGTCTAACACAAACTATATTCAACATAAAAACAAACAGGCCAAAGGTAGCAAATAAACTTTGTAACACTTACCAATGCTTCTTTTTCAGCTAAGAGAGGATCTTTAGGGTTGGTCTTCTTATTTCTATAGTAAGGGTTAGGAGGTCCTACAGGTCTGCAAACAAATAATAAGGTTTAAACAAGGTAAGATAAGAAAACAAACTTTAATTGCATTGGTATTCTTAGATACAGTATTTGCTTAATTAAGACAGGGTCACCACTGCAGAAATGTGGAGAAACTAAATCGGTGAAGGTACAGGTGTATCTACCTACATAAACAAAATTAAAAACATTTATTTACTTTTTTTTTTATTTATTTATTTATAGGTACTCCAACGACTTATCCACTATTACAACTTAAAGAAAAAAAAATCATTAATATAAATAACAAGATTGTGGTGAATTCGTCACTTATAGAAGTACACAGCGTTGGCACAAAACATTAGATTGTATTGAAAAATTAATTTAAATTATTTTATAACAATTATAATTGAAATTAATATTAAAATCAAAATAAATAAGATACACATTAGATTAAATTAAAATAGATAACAAAATCAAAATAAAAATAATTGATAGATGGGTGAAAAAGCGAGTGCAATAACTACTTATTAAGTTATAGAAAGGCATGATATAAAATCAGGTTAGTTACGTAGGTTATTCGTCGATAGCGAGAGATAAAATCTTTTTGCGAAATAGGGGAAATGAGTCTGAATAGATATCGATATTCTTGATGTTTATTTTATTGTAGTTAGCCAATAATCGATTCATGGGGGCAGTCTGGCTAAGGTTGGTTCTAAATGAGGATATGGCAAAGGTTTTTGTTTTACGTTTAGATCTATTTGTGGTGCATCTTGGTACAATTATATTGATTTCGGATAATAGCTCAGGTACAGTAACCAAATTATGTATGAGTTTATATAACAAGAACTGATCAAACGAGCTTCTACGTTGTTCCAATGAAGTCATATTGAAATGGCTAAGTCTATGGGAATAATCAGCATCTCGAGGGCAACCCGAGCATCTAAACCGCATATATCTAGTAAAGCTCTTCTGTATACGTTCAATCCTATTGATATGGACACGATAAATGGGGTTCCAAACTGGAGATGCGTAATCTAGAATGCTTCTGACAAGAGTATTGTACAGAACTTTAAAAGTTGATATGGACCGAAATTCTGAGCAAGTTCTCTTCACGAAACCCAACATTCTTGATGCTTTGGCGACAATTGCATCAATATGGCTGACAAATGAAATTTTTTTGTCGAGTTGAACGCCTAAGTCACGAATGCTGTCAACCTTTTGTAGGGAAACTCCATTTATTGTATAGGATGATGGCCGTGTGTTCTTGTTCCGCGTAAAAGTCATGTGATAGCACTTGCTCGCATTGAGTGTCATCATATTTTGTTGACACCATTCAACAAAATCCTGTTTTTAAAGTTTCAACTTCTTGAAAGAATGTTGCCTTGCTTTACCATTTTCTGCCGTATTGTGGTCGTTATTAAAACACAAATTCCCACATCCATAAACATCCAAAAATAGTGGTGCATTATCACGTGAGTTTATAATATCTCTGGTTCTGCATTATTTGAATTATTACTTCGAGTATGTATATAGAGTATTTTTAGCCAAATCGTCTTCATGACTGCCTCATTCTAGTCTAGTGGTCCTAAGTGCGACTGCTATGCTAGAAGTCCTCGGTTCAATTTCCAGATCAAGCAAAGTACCATTGAGTTTTTTGATGAATTCCTCAGTGGCAGCTCGGAGTTTGGATTTGTATCCGGTTTGGCAATAGCCTCGCCCCCTATTACTCGAGACTGTGGGTATACAGGTGTGATGGTATCTTATGTTATGTTTATTTAAACATTATTCTTACCTTCCAGCATTAGTGGCGGGTACTCTCTGTGGCACATTAGAAGATGCTGCTGTATTTGGCACTTGGTTACTAGCCGCGTATTCCCCTACATTTGAAGATGGTCCTAAAAAATCATACAATATCAATTAGTATTTAATTTGTCTCTTTGCGTTAAAGGAAAATGATGGAAGATTATTTCTTTAAGATAAGACGAGGTTAGCTCATTATATGTATGTTATTATTTTGTAATATTAGGTCTTTGAATAGTTAAAAACGAAAAGAATCTGGGATCATGTTTTTAAAGAATGAAACTTATCATTAATAAAACTGATGGGTATCATAATGCTTGGTATCATTGTCATAATGTACTAGTAGATGATGTCAGATTAGGTCTTCACTAGTTTATGCAAGCAATGAAAATCATAAGCCTTCTAGTTTAGGTTCGGTTTGGGCTTAGATTCAAATATCATCAATTTACTATGAACTTACAATGATGTACAATTTGGAGGAGAATAATGGTTATAATAAAAATAATAAATGAGACTTTGGTCGGGCAATTACATTTATAATACTTTACCTGGTGGCATGCCAAGTCCCCAAGCATTGATATCGTTAGCGTCATTCACATTTGGTTTGAAGTTTGTTATAGCGTTGCGATGTATGTCTCCAATAATATAACTGTTGACAACAATAAAAATAGTATTCAGAATAATGTAGAGATTTATTTGTAAGTCGATTAGTCAAACCCCATAAAATTTAATAATACTGACAAGTGTATCGCTGTTTTTGTCAAATAGAATGTCTATGAATACAGCTCAGGGCCCCTAGACAAGTGGCATGAACGCTAATCCAATAGAATAGAATAGAATTCTCAATGTATGGGAGTGACACTAGCTTACGACATGACATGTCAATTAATGTCGTAAGCTAGTGTCAATCCCATACATTGAGAATTCTATTCTATTCTATTGGAATAGCGTTCATGCCACTTGTCTAAGCCCTCAGCTGTCTCTTAGCTTATAAGATTTTTATAATAAGTGAGTTAGTCTAAATTGGCTCATAGTCTAGTGGTGCTGAGTGCGACTAATCTAATTTTCAAGTTTACATACACAGAGGGAGCAGAGTGTCTTGATACGAAATTTGTTTTATCTCCATATAAACAGAATGGACTAGTTGACTGTATTTTTTATGGTCTTAAAGGAACTGCTCACCATAAATAGAGTCGATTAGGAAATCAAAATTCGTTTAAAAAAAAAGGAATTTATAAGCATTTGCATCACCTTTCAATCCCCACCAAAGACTATAAACGCTTAAATCTAAGAACTTCATTAATCGATGTAAACAACTAACACCGCATGTTCAGGAGTTAAAAACTAATGAGATACTTACTCAGTCCCAAGTGGAGCGCCCGACAGTGGCCAGTTTTCATTATCGTAGCTCTCGTAAGATGGCGGTGGACCCTGGCTGTGAGGTCGCACCACTACTGTGGATGGGTGGGACGAGTGACCGCCGTACGCCGGGTGATGTTGTTGATGGGGACCCTAGAAATGCAACATTGGTTTGAATGAATTGACTAGGAAAGTACCACACTCTCGCAGAAGACCTACGTGCGAAACAGTACACACACAACAGTACAAACAGTGCAGTAGCTCTAGCGCTTTCGCGCTTCGTTCGGTGAGCGAGAGGGCCGGAGGACAATTCCTCCCTCAATCCCTTTCCTTCTCCTTTTCTCCCTTTCCCTAAATAGGCTCAGCAACGCATTTGCAACTTCTTTCGTTTTGCAGATGTCCATGGGCGGCGATGACTACTTACCATCAGGTACGCCTGCTCGTTTGCTGAGTTATCCCATAAAAAAATGTTAATGCTGAGTTATGTACGACTAGGTAATAAAGTAAATATTCCGATTTAGAACTGTATCTAAAAGTGCTAATAATCTCAGCATCAATGATGTCTACCAATACTCCTAACTAATATTATGATATATTCGAAAGTAATATGTTGTGTCTGTTTGTTTCTTATGTTTGAATTTTTATGTAGATATTGATTTAAACTCATAAAAGGACAGAGGCTACATTTTTTCTATAAAAGTTCAAAGGATTGCAGGCTTGTAAGTGACGTCGCGTATATCATGACTCGACCCCGGATCAACGTAAAGTTTTTTCGCACTCTAGTACCTACTTACTAATTTTACAGGATTCTAAAAATGTTAAATTGAATCCCCGATTAAGAATGATGAATGAACATGATAGAAAATGACATTATTTCGATTTACGGATGAGATTCAACTATTGGTGACTAAGTGTAACGACGTTGTTCGCGCAACAGCTAAGCGGTCAAAGCACTGTGAACTTGAACAGCAAGTATTTTATTCACTTTCTTTTTCTGTTATATAATTTGAATGAAGAAAGGAAAAAATATTCATGATATCTTACGTCTGAAAGCATGAAATAAACAAATTAAATACCTAACATAAATGAACATAATGATCACGGTTGGTAGATCTAGTTAGTAAAAACACAGATTTATAATTATAATGTTAATATACCAACAAGATGTATAACAAAAGTTGTAAAACAGTAATGAGCTCTTTAATAATTATTAAATAAGATTCTAATGAAAACTTTTAATTTCATGAACTGCAATATATCATAATTGATGATATAATGGAAACGAAAGACAGTATACACGCTATTTGTGATTGTGACAATAAAAAAATATCAAGTGCACGCAATTACGTAATAATGCGGTAGAGATATTTGATTCGATATTCGTAACATGTAAATTCCTTAACTTCATGTCTCTATCCTAAAAAATGCAGTTTGGTATTGGTATAAAATACTACTATGGTATAATATATTGGAAACATCGAGAAAGAAATGTAAGACTTAGGTACCACAATAATTGTGAGAAATTATGGACACTGAAATTAATTTTACAATGACGTTTTGAATGACCTCCATTCATATAATATATTTTTAAACAAACGTTATACTTGAATGGCTTAAAATAGAATTGTGTGCCACTTGCTATCTATTTACATGTGTGTGCATCTTTCACCTATTTACATCTAAATAGTATAAAAGTCCATACCAAGGTAGATCCTAAGATTCAGTCAAATGTTGTATGTTTAGTCGAAAACGTGAAAGAGGAAATTAAAAAAACAATCTCATAAAAACATACCTTATGATGATGAGTAATTAGGTGATGGTGGTGATGATACTTCGTGGTATGATAGTTCTGATGGTACCAAGAGCACAGCTTGAAGATATGACTCAACGCAGGGAATACGAACAGTAGAAGCTTCAGGAACATCTTTTTGGCTGTCGTCACTCCCATGATGAGAGGCAGCACGAAGACTAATTTAAGTGCTATCAGCTTTATGACTAAGATGATTGCTATGGCAGCTGTTACTAATTTCTTCCTTATGTATTTTTCTGTAATCAGATTTGATAATTGAATGTCAATGCCGGAGTTTTGCTTTACTGTTATGCTTTTTTTTTTTCTTTTTTAAAAAGCTACCTATGCTAAACTAGCAATGTAGGTTGCACATAACTAGTATTCTTGTTAAGCCCTCGTACTAAGCTAAATGCTTATGTTACGAGTGGGTTCACGTCGGTAGTACAATGGGTAGGTTTCGAACCGGCAACCACATGATCGCAAGTCCGACGCCCTAGCCATTAGGCTACCGCCGCTTAAATACACTGCTAATCCTGTAATAGTAATATAAAAATCAACACCTTAACAAAACGTTCATTAGGTATGTCTCTTTTAGGTTCCATGTTATTGGGGACTTGCAAACCTGTTTCTCCATGCACTGCTTTCACATGTTTCATAATTCGGAACTCATTCCTATTGAGATTTTATTTACTTTTCCGATTTCAAATCCTTTAGCATAAGAATTAAGTACTTACTTATTTTGTGGAAAAATAATCTCCCCTGGCCATTATCCTCTTTTGGTTCTAAGTCTATGTGCACCAAGGCTCCAGTCTTGGTCAATGCTCTAGGAGATACCCTCAGGGTAGCACCTTGGAAGAACGTATCAGGTAACGTTATTTTCATATCGTGAGTCACTAGGAACTTAACGCTCTTGTCATATAGTGCGTCTGTTATTTCTTCTAGAGGAGACTCTGTAACAAATTATTGAAATCTTAGTGTATCTGAGTATATCAAAGTTTAAAATAGCTTCAAAATAGTCCTCAAATGCTGGCTGGCCTATACTTTGGTCAAAGGATCAGCATTGCCATTCAACGTGGCCATGCAGCTAATTAAAATACACGTTAACAAATACCCGTGACGTACATAATAAATAACGCGACACAATACAAAATACTTTGTTCTAATGCCCTGCCTTGCGCGATTTGCTTAAATAATATGGGAGCAACTGCTTTGTATTTTTATAAGTTTAACCAACACTTTTCAAACGAAGTTTCATAATAATAATAACTTCTCATCCATTTCTCGATCATGCTTTTTCTAAATGTTATTTGGTTTTCTCAACATTGTGATATACTACGACTTCCTCAAGAGTTTTAATTTCTCTTGCATTGTGAACATCGATACTTTCTTCCGGAATTCTACACGTTCTAGATCTATCATCGATTGAGCACTAGGTAGATTAATGTTATTATAGGTATTTTTCTCATCTGTTCATGTCGCAAAATTTTATCATTACACCATATTATCGGTATTAATGTATGTTATATTGTATGTTTTAACATAATATAACATAACATCTCGCCGGTATTCCCCGAAGCCATCTCTGTCTAACCCAGACAGAGATGAAGTAAGTGACTTATGGAGATCCACAGTTGGCCGGTATGATAACGTCCCATGTAATAGTTGGCGAGGCTATTTGCCATTACCTGGACTAACATCTAAACTCCAAGCTACAACTGTAGAAATTCTCTAAGAAATCTTTATCGAACCTATCGAAATGAACCCACTCGTAGGTAACACACAGACAAACCCAGCTTAATCCGAGGGATTAACAAGAATACTAGTAATGTGCGACCCACATTGCCAGTAAATGTTAAAGCGTAGCATTCACGTTTTTAACACCACTAATAAGATTGGTAATAACTACCAATTTCAGCTAATTTACTAGTAAGTACGTAGACGGTGATATCAAACAAAACTAATAGCTAGCTTCAACTCTTGCGCGTCGCGGCGTCGAAAATAACCAGAAAATGCAAATTCATCCGCTATTGAACTGTGGCTATTATAGCTAACGCAATTGACACCAATTATCTGGGAATAATTCACAACTTTCATGCTTACTTAGCAATTTATCATGTGGATACTAGGTACAACAATGTTAGCTGCTTTAAGTATGAGAAGGGATTGTTCAATTATGATGTTTAGTAGCATCTTTGTCCATTAATCTCCTCTGTAGATCATACTTATTCAAGTAGTGCCTTTTGTGCTTCATGTACCTTTGATTTTTATCCGATTGTATCCGTGTGTGTGTGAGATAAAGGTAAGGCTTCGTTCTTTTTCAAGGTAAAATCTATCTTTATATCAAAATTGATTCATAATGTTAATATTTGCAACCCTTTTCAAGTAATTTCAACTATTAAGGCCGCATTTCTATTAACTCCGAATCACAGTTTCCATAAAATTACGTGGTAGTTTATTTAATACAAATTGTGTTCCATTTCTATATTTATTCGGAGAGTGTCGGCTACTCTAACATGTTGTTCCACACTTGGATTTTCTGCAATATAACCTGTATATATTTCACAAACACAAATACCTACACTCGGAAGAACTACTTGTATATCATCATCGATATTGTAAACGCGCGTTGCAAAAGCGAATTGCTCACGACCAAGCCAAAAATGGCATCAATGATTTCCTCAACAGTCACTTCTTTCTTTATTATGCGTGTAGTTGAAGTAATATCTTCTATCAAAGCAACACACCAACAAACAAAATGTGAACCATCCCTAAGTTAATTTTCAATTACACGCACTCATACACACACGTCGGTTTTCCATTACAAAATACTATCGCTGTTGTGTGTCGTGTAATTGTGGTTACGCGTAATAAATTGGTCACGATTGGATGTAATACGGGCTTTAACAGCCTATCATTTGTCTGTCCCGTGTTTTTCGGCGTTTTCTTTAGTACTTTTGTATTCTGTTTTGTTGATTGAATTTATAGAATGTCTTGTTTTATTCTGTATAACTGAGCACAGCTTAGAACTAAACTTATAGATCACATGACTTGTTATTAAATAACGGTAATGTGTTTTGTATAAGATTCTGTCAAAAATACATGACCTAAACATATTAGTGCGAGCACGACTCTTATCTACCTAGCAATATATCAATCATGTTGGCAGTCTTAAGATAATAATATAAGAAATACTTAAAATGCCTAGACAGGCATTTCGTAAACGATAGTTTGACTGCAACAATAACAATAACTTATTCTGCGGCACCTTAAACATTTTCAAAATATAATTTTGGTCAACTTAGCTATTATTTTGTATTTATATTTGTATTAGAAACAGACTTCCATATATGAGCATTAAGGTTTTAGTTACTATGTATATTACCATATCAATAGCTCTAAACACATTATCCTCACAAAACCCATACAATTTCTCCCTTTCTTCCGCGACCGCAGCCTCCAAGCAGTTTGCAAGTGCTTTTCAACAGCCATGACAAGTGCCGATCCCTTTGTGGTTAACCACAGAACAAGTGCAATGCTCCATGGGCCACTGACCCACTGCGAAATGGTCTTTTGTTGCCAATACTGTGTTATCGGCTCTTAAAGTATGTATTTATAGAGTTAATTGTGCTTCTAATAAATCAGAAATGCATGGGGGTTGGTCAAGTAATTTAATCATCGTCCTTATAGTATTTTTCCAACTAAGTATGGTAAGGTCGGTTTCAAATGTTACTAATAGCGACTGAATAACAGTATTTGTATCCATAAAGCGACTACCTTTAGTGATAGCCTTGTGATATGATCATTGGACTGCCAAGTCAAGTCTCGAGTTCGAATCCAAGGCACGAACCTCTGTCTTTTCGAAGTCATGACATGTGCGTATTAATAATAAATTATCACGAGCTAAAACGGTGAAGGAAAAGATCGAGAGGAAACCTGCATGCCTGAGAGATTTTCTTGAAGGCGTGTAAAGTCTGCCAAACCGCAGTAGGCTATCGTAGTGGACTATAGCCTAATCCCTCTCATTCTGAGAGGAGACCCGTGCTTAGCAGTGGGACAAAGCAATGGGTTGATGATGATGAATAAATTACTACCATCAAATCTCCGTAACCAATCTTGACTGGTTTTCAGGCTTCTGGACAACCGGGACCGAAGGCTTTACATGCGTTCTGAGGCACGGAGGTGATCAATTAACGCGTTACATTGATATTATTCAATTCTAGATCATTTGCAGTATCTATGGTCATGGACGGTGTCATAGCTCAGTTAATCCGTATCAAACACTATCAATCATTATCATCAATCCATTACATTGTCCCACTGCTTAGCACAGGTCTTCTCTCAGAACGAGAGGGATTATTATAGTCCACCACGCTATCCTACTGCGGGTTGGCAGACTTCACACGCCGTCAAGAAAATCTCTCAGGCATGCAGGTTTCCTCACGATGTTTTCTTTCAACGTTTAAGCGCGTGATAATTAATTATTAATACGCACATAACTTTGAAACGTCAGAAGTGCATGCCTTAATTTCGAACTCGAGACCTTTGATTTGGCAGTCCAATGGTCATATCACTAGGCTGTCACTGCACTTAGACACTATCAATAATTTGATAAAATCCGTATTATTTAATTTTAATAAATAAATTAAGTTAATAATGATTGTCAAGATTTGTTACTATGATGACCTCAATTCGGAATACTAAAAACTCCCGATGTTAATCGAAAGTAATTTATCTTCTTTTTTTAATGAAAAAGTTTGTAGTGGGAAATTAGTGTCTATTTTTCCAACGACCCAGTGAAGTACTCAATGCGTGACCTGGGGTCACGAACAAGAAACGCAATTTTTCTACCTGTCTGCCCATATTTGAGGCATTATGATAATTTATGAGTTGGTGCCGTTCCGTTGTATGAAGAGAAAGTATTGGAAATTGCCAGCAAATTTTTGCTTTTTCTCATATAATTAATTAATTATGTAATACCAGGTATGCAATTAATATTTAATATAAATAGGTAGGTACATAATGATTTATAGAAATGATAGTATTTTTTTTTAATTTACATAAAATCGAACAGTTTTTGCTTGTTCTTATATAATTATCTAATTATGTAAGACGCATGTATGCAATTCATATTTAATATACATACATTATCATTTATAGAAATGATAGTATTTTTTTTTTATTTACATAAGATCGAATCGAGACATCTATCTAGGTATCTAAACTAATATTATAAAGAGCAAAGATTTGATTGTTTGTTTGTTTGCATTGAATAGGCTCTGAAAGTACTGGATCGATTTGAGAAATTCTTTCACCAATAGAAAGCTACATTATTCCTGAGCGACATAGGCTATTTATCCCGTAAAATGACACGAAACGTAGGTATGTACACCACGCGGGCGAAGCCGCGATCGAAAAGCTAGCTATCAATAAAAAGCAAGAAAATTATGATCAATTCCAAAATTTCTTTACGATTTTTTTACGACATTATACAGTGCTTTCCTAAAAAGTAACTATTTTTGGTTAAAAAAGTTATTTTTTAGGAAAGCAATGTATAATGTATGTATGTGTGTTAATGCTTGTATTATGAGTGGGTTCACGTCGGTTGTGCAATGAGTGGGTTCCGAACCAGCAACAACATCATCGCAAGTCCGATGCCCTACCCCAGTTAGGCTACTCCCACTTCAAAATATCAAATTACAGTATGGTTTTCATAACCAAAATTTTAATATTACTAAAAAGCCTTATTTCATAATATTTAAAATAAAATATTACGAAAAAAGGCTGTTAAGTGAAACCAATAGACAATAATGCAACTAGATTTTGACATTTCAAAAGTAGGTACCTGTAATTAATGACCCAATGTAAATAAACCATTTGACTTTGTATAAAATTTTCTACCTAGATGGTAGACTTTTTTATAGCCATGTATGTATGTACTTTAATGATGTTAGAAAAGGTGTTATTATCTTAACTTTGACAGAACGGCGTATAAGTAGATAGAGATGAAAAAATAATCTGAGATACTTATAATAATATAGACTGAGAAATTATACATTCCTTGCTCATAGAAATTGTAGCAGCTAAAAAGATCATTTGAACATACCTAACTTTTTTCTACAGTCAGTCGACTCATGCCACTGCCATAACAATATTACAAAAACACTTACGCAATCGAGTGTAATCCTTATCTTCACGCAATAAGAGTTGTAACAACCGCAAACGGTACGCCAGTGGTCACGAAGAAACAATTCAAGGAAACATCATTCAGTTTTCAACCTTATATATTGGGAATTGAGTGCTGAATTGTGTACTTTGTATATTAGTTTATTTTGCTTTCACTGAGGAATGCAAAATGCTTTCGAAATCACGTTTGCGATGAATTAATTCACAGATGGTCGATGGAAAAAAAATGAAAGTGGTTAACTGAAAAATGTGATAATTTGGTTATATTTTAGATGATAATTGGAACGTTACCGTATCGTCAATATGATATAATGTTAAACATTAAAGTTAATAGTCAATATCGAATTGTAAGACTTCCTCGGTGTTTTGATGACGTAACAAGAATTTTCATTCATCATCATCATCATCAACCCATTACATTGTCCCACTGCTGGGCACGGGTCTCCTCTCAGTGCGAGAGGGATTAGGCTATAGTCCGCCACGCTAGCCTACTGCGGGTTGGCAGACTTCACACGCCGTCAAGAAAATCTCTCAGGCGTGCAGGTTTCCTCACGATGTTTTCCTTCACCGTTTAAGCGCGTGATAATTAATTATTAATACGCACATGACTTCGAAAAGTCAGAGGTGCGTGCCTTGGATTCGAACTCGAGACCTTTGACTTGGCAGTCCAATGGTCATATCACTAGGCTATCACTACACTTTTATCAAAAGAATTTTCATTATCAGGTCACAACTTAGATTTGTAAGAGGGCACTGAATGAATGAATGAGTGAATGAATGAATAATCTTTATTGTACACCATAATATAACTACATTTATAAGGACATAATTAAACTATGGCAGTCTTATCGCTATAAGCGATATCTTCCAGACAACCTTTGGATGGACAGAGAAAATATGAAATAAATAATAATAGGGGGGTAGTCCGCGGTGTACTTAAAAACTAACTTAGATAACCAAAATAAATACGATATTTATGTAAACGTACTTATATACTATATCTATATACTTATATAATATATATGCAATATTATAAATAAATTATCTTAAATTTTTAACCAGGGTAAGATAATAATAATATAACACTGCACTGTTGCGGCACTGTTACTCTGATTCCAATTAATCTGGAGTCAGCACATAATATTGTTAAGTTCCTTGCATCTCTATTAGCCATCATTTCATCTTTGCCCAGATTTCAAGACAAAAGATCCATTGGTCACCAACCTACTGAGAATTTATTAGATCGTTTTGATTACTAGTACTATTTATTATTGTACTTTTCTTGTTGTACTTTCTTATATAAGTACCTAGATCAAATTATACAGTACTATCAGTTACTTATAAGATAAAACTACTAGATCTACGAAATTCCTATTAATTACTTACCTAGTCTTCTGTAGGTATTTACTATTTTTATGTCATCCCAATTTATTCAAGATCAGCGCAATACCTCGTTTTTTCATCATCAGTTATTATGTCACTTACTTCTTTAGCCGTGTTATCTTCCACTTAATTCATTATTCCTTTAAGCTAACGGTTTATCTTTCCTTAATTTGTCATTATCCTTCGTTAGTTTATCCTCCCTCTCCTTAATTTGCCCAAATTTTTTTAACAACCTTGACTTTGAAATAGCAATGTTGTCCGTATACCTACCACATTTTTTATGATAATCTCCAACATTAATACAGTTGGCTTCACACGAAACAACTGCCTATTCCAAACAAGTTGCTGAGACGACACACATAACCAGTCATACTGTCAGATTTGCACCACAACGCGTAATTGTTGTTACAATTATTTGAGTATGAGAAAGAATTGTTGGAATAAAGTGAAGTTTATTTATGGCTTTGTAAAAATTTTTTGAAGCAAGCGAAAGCTGTAATAAACTATGAATAATTATTTTGTTCGATGATTTTGGGAAGCGGGTTGCTTTAATATCAAAGAAAAAACTCAATAATAGTATAAGAAATGGTTGAATTAAGGTAAATATATAAAAAACATATTCTTTCAATACACGATACATACTTACTTCATCTCCGATACATGAAAGATTATTGATGTATTTAGAGAGGTACGCAGCAATTTTACCATTATGTACAGTATTCCATCAACCCATACTAATATTATGGAATTAACTCTGTCTATATTTTGTTTCTTGGTTATATTTTCAAGCCTATTCTGTTGAAAATATTTGATGAATTTTGGCTTAGAGATACAAAGGTTTCCGTTTTTCTCAGCAATTTGGGATACGAGTGAAACCACGGGCATAAGCTGGTTCATATTGCAATTAAAAGCGGCGGTAGCCTAATGGCTAGGGCGTCGGACTTGCGATCATGTGGTTGCCGGTTCTAAACTCACCCATTGAACTACCGACTTGAACCCACTCGTAATACAAGCATTTAGCTTTGTACGAGGGGTTAACAAGAATATTAGTAATGTACGACCCTCATTACTATATTTCAAATAAAAAATCTAACAAACATGTTTTTCTACTTTTTGGGCTACCACACAGTCGGGTGAAAATAGGGAAAACATTTCGGTGAATGCATGTCGCCAAGATTAACTCTTTATGCAATGTCATTGACACTGAATTGGAATGTTTGAGACGGAAACAGAAAGTTTACGGTTTCAAAGTGATTGGACACTAAATTTAATAAAAACATATCGCTGTGTGTCTTGCCGTCTAGATGATAATTTCAAATCTGGTTCCTAATAGGATTGCTTTTGTTAGGCTAGAGGTCGCAAACTTGGCGAACGGGTGAGATCGCATATATTGATTCTGAGGTCAATGTATGATTCTGTGTTTTTGCGTTTAAATTGGAAATTCTCGATACTACTAGGTACAAATTCCAACTCTATATAACTCTGTTAAGCTGCTTAATGACAATGGGCTTAATCATTAATGGGTTTTAAAACGTAGCGGCGGGAGATAAGACGATGTACAGTATGTCAGTAAACCTCTGCCTAACCTTTCGGAGATACAGTCCATGGTACGCGACAGACTTGCTGCGCTGACTCCAAATAAATGAGGACCAGAAAATGAGAACAGTGATGAGTTAAGTGTAGTTCATTTCGGCACTTGAGATTCACGGCACCCACTTGGGCCATCTCTTAGCGAATGAGTATTTTCTAATAAAAACTTAGATTTAACGAGGAAAATTCCTAGTATGAAACTTGGTAGAACCAATCATAAAGTTAAGTTAGCAAAACATAATAATAAGGCTTCATTTTTAGGCCCACAATAAACACTAAAACGTATAAAATAAACAACCTTTTATCAATCATAATAAATACATAAAATGATAACCGAAAACCGGATTGAAAGTAGCAGCTACCATTTTATGATTCAGAGTATTTTGTTTAGAACCAGAGCTCAGGATATATTAGGCACTGACATCACTGTCTGACATGAATTGGTCATTGTTTGAACAAGCAAATGTATTTTCACCACATATGTGGATTTCCTCAAGTCTCAATGATGTTTTGAAGTGTCAATACAAGAGGTCTATAGGTTGTCTAGAGAAATCTTTATTTATCTTAGTACACGGTTTACTGTGTGCATATTGCGCATATATACATGCGCATCTAAAGTATTTATGGAGTGATGTGATTGTCATGTTAACACAGTCAATTCTTCTTTGGCATAAGCTAGACGAGAATAATTCAGAACATCAGAATCAGTTTACAACGCATCTTAATGCACCTCAATCATTAAATGATAAAAGTACAATTAACTAAATGATGAAAATAGAGTTAAAAACTTTTTTGGAATAAGAAGACCAAATAAAAAGTTATCTATAGGTAGGTATATGAATATGACGGTATATTTTAAAGATTTTTGTTAGACATAATACCACAATATCTCAATCAGCATTTGTATAATTTGTCGGTAAGGACCTCTGTTTTGTGTCCAGCCCTGCAAGGATTAACACTATCGCACAGTAATCAAAAATACACTTACCCGGTTCGTCATCCTTGATTTCATTATCTTCATCTAGATCTCTCTTCGTTTCCTCGTCATTTTTACTTCCACTGAGGTAGATAGTATTAGCTTCTTTACTATACTTGTTGATATCCACGTTATTTTTTTTAAAACACACACCCCTTGCCACTTCCAAATCATCATTCATCCCCAACTTATCATCCAGATAAGTGTAAACATTTTTTTGTAAACAACTCACTGATGGGGAAACCGTACACTTATTTAAAATATTGTCCCATAACACATTACCAGTTCTAAATGTACCATTTTGGTAAACGTCACTAAAATATCTCCCCGATACACTTTCAATAATCTTCATTCGTTTCGATATATCGTCATTGTCACTGCACTTGATATTTTTAGCACTAATTAGTAATATTATAACTAAAAACTTGGCTATTCTATGAATTCCCATTATGTTCTTTTGTCTTTCATCATCGTGTTGAGCCATTGTCATATCATTACTGATTTCCGTTTACTTTTCAAAAGTTGTTTTATTTTGAACACACGTTTGGGTCCTTCGTATATCCGCGTGCGTCTACGCAAAATAGTTCCATTCTCTTGAAGTTTTGTGAATTGTAATGTTGGAAAGTATGCTCATCGTTGACAGGTTAGAGAATTATCTCTTGTGTTGATCCAGATATGTCAGCTTGTTTCATCTGTAACAAGAATGAATTATATTACTTGACATGTATAACGAATGTTCGTTCATTGTTGGACTTTTTAATAATAAAGTTTAAAAATATTAAATTGCAAGTAAATAAAAAACCTATGATAGAAGACATAACACTGAATTCATGTAAATGAAGAGCTATCGAGAATTTGTGTAGTTTTTTGTAGCTCCCTTTTGTTTAAAATTGTATTCAAATAGCGTTGATATCGATTATCATATAAATATTTTCTGTAACTAGATCGTAACAAAAAAGGTGTATTATGAACCCAAAGAAATCAACCTTTCATGCAACTTCAATCTGAATAAATTATACTTTAGAACATAAGAATATGATTTCGAAAAAGAATATGGGTAGATTACGGAGCAGACTCCCGTAAAACGTGAAGAATGTTGGGATTTCAGGAACACAAAATGCAAGCACATTAATGCTAAGGGCAATATTGCGGCAAAGTGTATCAAGTACGTATCAACCCATCTGTTCTCTGTAGTGTTTAGTTAAGATTCGCATGTTGTCGTCCGAAAAATAATACGTACCTACACACTACACAATACGTGCTAAAAGTGGAAAGAGCTCAAAGAGCTGTTTTGAAAGTTCTGTCTCGAAAGCCTCGCAGATACTCAACTTCAGCTTTATACCAGGAGTGTGCCGTTCTAACGGTGAGACAGCTTTATGTGCTTCGAATCATTTTGTTTAAGAATACTTCAGTCCTCTATAAACCCATTGAAAAGAGAAGGAAAGACCTTATCTGTGAGATCGAACCACACAAGACGTCTCATGCCAGTAGAAGTATTTATATAAATGGATCTCGATTATACAATAAAATAAATAAAATAATATATGTCTACCCTCTTACGAAGAAAGAATGTAAAACTGCAGTCGAAGAATGGCTACAAAAGTTGAATTATGTCGAAACTGAAAATTTATTAAAAATTACTCATTGAATAGGTAATGCGCTATTTCTCTCTCTCTTACTCACACATATCGGACACACACACACAATCTCTAATCCATGTGTTTACCCTAAAGCTTTTCTTGTTTTAATTTACCTATTTTCATCCTGTCACTGACAGATTCAATAGTTTTGGTTTAAATGCAAACTTGTACCATTGAAGTGGAGGGCGCTGGTACTTGTGATACAATGTCTTACATTAGTACAGGTACCACCGTTACATCAATCGTTGTACAGATCTAACTAATTGTATCCTTAATTAAGTGACTCCTGTAAAATCTTATCGTGAAATAAATTATACTATACAAATTATACACTTATCATTCGTATCACATTTTCGAAAGCATTCCGATTGTAAACCAACTTAAGTGAAAGTGAGAAGATGACATTGAAAATATATGTTTTTTGTTATCCCATTAAATTGGTCATGCCTTGTTAACCAAAAGGATAGTTTATGGCACTAACGATATTTTGATTGAATCTTAGTTTCTAATAAATGATAGATGTTAATTCATTGAAGCGATAAATACTAGATTAAGAAAATGGGACGATGAAATTCTATTGATGATGAGTGCTATGAATATGCTAGTGTTCAAAGGGATTCATTGAATCGCAGAGATTCAACGCAACGTCGTCTATTCCCCTTAAAAGTCAAGTTAAAGATACAAATGACTCAAGACCCAACAGAAATTGTTAGTATAGGTGTGATTGGTTCCAATAGTAATCAGGTGATTACTGATTACTATTAATAAATTGCAGCAAAGGAGGCATTGATAAAAAAATTTGAACATAAGATAACTAAAAATTGACTGCAAAAGTCTAGGTCACTAGTACATTGATAAACCAATGTCCGGGACGTAATTTTATATTCCTTTTACTTAAAACGAGATATTGTAACTTGTTTTTACAAGGTATTGAAACATGTCAGTATGAATGAGACTTCTGCCCATAAGCGCGGACTTACGGATCTGTAAAGTGTGGATATGCTGTTTTTAAATAAAATAAAGATTCTGGTTTAAAGGTTTTTGCAACAGTTTAAGAAATATTTGAATTTTGGGTATTTTGGGTGTAATTACTTTATAAAGGACC
This sequence comes from Subacronicta megacephala, assembly GCA_958496365.1. Lineage (NCBI taxonomy): Eukaryota > Metazoa > Arthropoda > Insecta > Lepidoptera > Noctuidae > Subacronicta > Subacronicta megacephala. The sequence continues at coordinate 745,280 of OY292535.1, forward strand.
TCGATTAGGTAAGCGTGGTGGATAAAATCTTAAACGTTTTAATCGTTAATCGAGATAAATCTCTATTGGCCCTTAAGGAGGCTTTTTGTCGGACTGTTAAGATTCCTCGACAATCTGTATTCGCCCAGTCACGCTTCTCTGTGGCTCCAAAAAAGTGGTTCAAATTTATTTATTTTTGGAAACATTAAAAGCCCTCATTAGTTAAAAGTACTAACAAAAACAACAACAAAAAATGATTTACAAAGAAAGAAGAGAATATTAAGGTATTTATTCAAATGATTATTATCTATCAAAGACAACATGTATTTGACAATTGATGATAATAATCATTTGAGGTAAATCACCCCAGTATATAGTATGCACTATCTGTTACAGAAATTATTGGATCAGAACCTATGATTAATGAAAATGCTATAATTTTTACCGTAATAATCTCGTATAAAGTAGACTATGATGAGAAAAAATATTCAATTTTCATTAATTGTTCCGTAACTGTTATTGATTACAGCCATGTTTATTTATGATATTAACTAGAATAAACTGATTGTTATGTATGCCAATTGGACCGAGAAGAAATGTATTGTTATCTTTAACTACGATACGTGTAGTTTCAGTCTAGATCTAGTGTTCTGGTCGCAGAACATTAGGGATGAACTAGAAAGTAAATGAATATAGGGCTACTGGCGAGGTGTTGAGGTTTGTTCTTGTTCCGGTGTATAGGTGGTGATAATAATAGCCTAATTGGTAACTTATTTGACCTTTGAAGGTAAGATTATGAAAGTCAATGTTACCGAGCAAAATTTTAAAAGTTATGTTTCGTAAAAATCTGGAAAAGACGAAGAGAATCTTCGCTATGAAGGTGTTCTTTAGATTTATATAAATAAATCAATAAAATATTTCTATCTTGTTCCAAATTTAAATAAAAACATCGTCAAGTTTACTCCCATAGTTTATAGTACACCATAATTAACAGTTGGCAACACACCTGGCCAACCTTAGATACGGCCCGGAACTAGTCAACCCGCTCCTAAAATCTGTTCACGTGTAACCTCTTTAACGACGGACGTCTTGCATTCTAATTAAACGAATGATGTTGAACCAATGTGGGTTTTACTGGTTTGATGTTTGTAGGTAGAGAAAGTAAAAACTGTTTATGGAAAAATTTCAAATCTTGATGCAGAATGTGAATATTTCCATGGTCCAGATCTTGTAGCTGATAGCATTGTATTTGAAAACCTTTTATGGGGCTTAAGGTTTATAAGAAAAGATATGGTGGGCGGGAGAAGTGAGTAACGTTGTTTTTATATTTGGGAGTAGTAGTTATCTACATTTCAACTGAATGTTTTAGTACCATTTATATGCTAGGCTGACTTTGAATGCACTGAATGTTCAATAGTAGCAAAAGTCATAAGTGCATCTGTGATCAATAATTGTTTGCTTGCAATATCTAAAATGTTTGCTAGAGCAACGACCTTATGGTCTCTCGCATCGGGAATTCTACAAAAAAATAGATAGTTAAGCTACAAATAATAAGATAATAAGCATATTCGTGAGTTGACGCCTAAAGTTGCATGTTTTTTTGAATATCGTCAAAACACTACGTTAAAAAAAATAATACGCTTATATGTCAATAATAATTACGCACGTCACTAAAATGAAAGTGAGAAAAGAAGAATAGGCTCACATTGACATTGAAATTAAGTAGGTATACGTTTACTCCAAATCTTGAAACCTAATTTTTTTCAAAAAGAGAAATCTCATAAATATTGCAAATTTTATTATTTTAATTTTCACATTTAAAAAAACTTGATTTATGAAGATTATACGTGAGTGGTTTTTGCGGTATTTGATACCTAGTCTTATAAATGTTGAACAAATTTGTGTTCAACATTAGAATAAATATTTTCAGTTCTTTAAGTTTTGAATATATATTTTTTGGTTACAACATTTAATTTGTTTAGTGATATGAATAGCACTGTCTTGTGTATTAATCTGACCGGCACGGAACGTTTCAAGCTTAGACGAGCAGTAAAGATTGAATAAAACTGCTTTAACAAAAGAAAATGTTGCTTTAGAACTTGGAGCGTGTTATTCCACCAAATTCTTGAAGGTTTGCAAATAATCAAGGAGATGAAGCTTTACATCAAGTATAGGAATGAATAGGAATTGAGTCATATCAAGAAGTCCAATAGAAGGATAGTGTCAATAACTCAACCGCCGAGAGCTGAACTCTTGAAATGCATAAAGAAAATTCAAAAATAAATACTTAAAATCAGACAGTAAATAGTCTGCCTTATTTATTAGTCTAGTGGTCCTGAGCCACTGCTACGCCAGAGATCCTGGGTTCGATCCCTAGTTCGAGCAGTGTTATTGGGTTTTTCCATGAAACTCTCAGTAGCAGCTTAGAGCCTGGATTTGTGCCCGGTTAATGGCAATAGCTCGCTTCCTTAAATGTGGATGTATATAAGTACACCTCTGCCTAACCCTTCGGCGAATAAAGGCATGTAATGAATGATGTATTGTATTTGCGGAATAATATCCATGATACGCAATTGAATTCATACATCCAAGTAAGAAAATAATCTGTAAACTGGTTGTCCACAAGACCACAAGACACACTTTTAAAAGAATAGTACCGGTTTCCTATACCAATAAAACGCCAGTAAGTACCTTTGCTATTACGGCACGGAGTCTATATAAAAAGCTCTTATCGACATGAAATAAGATAAGAAAGAAACAATAAGAAAGGTATATAGGTAGAAGAAGAAATTCAAAATCTGCCGAAGGAACAGAGCACAACCTACCTTTTCTCGAAGCATTTCGTCTTATTTTCGAACCTTCGTAGCTCTGGTCTCCATTACGAGTATTTTTGTTTACTATGGAATAGATGCTTGATAGCGCTTTTTGAACATCAGTTTTACATTAAAACTTGCATCATCCAGGAAGAAATCCTAGTAAAAATCAAGTTTGTTACGGTTGATTGAATACATCCAAGCGAAAGGTTTGTTTTGGAGTATTTTAACCACAGAACAATAGAATGCAAGAAGAGAATCTGCCTTGATCCGTTACGCTTTCAGCGCTTGCGTAGGTAAAAAGATATATTATTTCTGGATGATACGCAATGACATATTGAAAATGTTCCACTCTGCTTGATAATGCAAATAATATAGTATGTATTTTTGTGAATATTAGGTATTTCATTTTTGAGTGTAGACAAAAGAAGTGTTCATTCATGTGTTTTCTTTGACCTTGATCAACTTTCGCGTTTATTATTTCATGCGGTCGAAAAGTTTTTACTGTGAAGAAATTTATTAGGATTTTTAACATTTACACGAATTTCGTAAAGCAAATTAAATAAAAAAATTAAGGGCGTTTTAGTTCCTAATACAATCATCCTAATACAATTAAACATTGCCAAGTTGTGTAATTGTGAAGGTTTTGGACAACAAAAGGCATTTCAATCGACAAAGGTAATGATAAATAAAAAATATTCTTTTCTAGCTACAGACCGTATAAGAAGCGTCTTAAAGATGTTAGAGAAAATAACTTCAGTCAGAGTATGAATCATAGTTTTAGTATGAAGGAAATCCATTCACAAAACTCAATAAGGTCCGGGGTTTGACGCGCATGCGTTTGACTTTCACTGCGAAAGTCAGTAGACAAACATTCATTAGACAATGTATGTTCACATATTATCACCCGACCTTTTAGTAAAGGTGTTTGTGTGTCTGATCCTGGTTTTGAAATGATATTCTTTTAACTTATCATCAATTTCTACAGAAATTATCGAAGTCTTCTCTATTACATATTATACGGATCAATTCCATATCATCTTAAGTTTTGTTTTTATTTGATAGTAAGTATAAAAATATGAATGATCATATTTTCTGCATTAAGTATTTGTAAGTAATACTGACCCTCGAATGTATGCCATGCAATCTTATTTATCTCTTCCGTGGCCATGCAGTAAAAGGCAAAACCAATGTAATTTTATACATAGATCCAAAGATTGAAAAAATCAAACTCTACAAAAAAGCTTGCTAATGAGCAAAAAATTTTGGAACACTTTATCAAAAACCTATCGGTCATCTAATAATTTCGGTATTATCTAAAACTGCAAGTCAACATACTCCAAAAAGATATGGAGACTTTCGAGCATCAACGAGTGAAACGTCTAAAAATTGGAAGTAGAATTGTAAACATACGGTATATAGGTACTTCATTATTTTGTGAACTCCTATCAAAAATAATGTTGAACAAAATTGTTTGCCTAGTAATAACGGGGCAAACGTAATAAAAAATATGATTAATGATTTCCGAAATATGATTGCAAAACTATGAGCGAAATAAAGCTAATGTATGTCAAATACAAAAGTACTTTCGTTTTTCGGCATCAAACATTGTATGGATATATGATAATGTTTCTGTAGATTTACTGTTTTTGTCATGAAAGTAAAAGCATATTAAGCAGTTGCAGATGATTATACAGCTTAGGCTTTTATTGATGTTTTTAAAGCCTTCGTTGATGAGATACTAATGGCACGTCATTATAGTGGTTTAAAACAAAGTTCATGGATGCGTTAGCATATCATTGTTCTTAATATTTTAAGTAGGTTTCGAAACTACTAGATATTTAAATAACAATACAGTTTTTGAGCGTGAAGGTTCGACGCAATTTTTCTACTTAATTCTCAATCTTACCAAGTATTAAAAATTCCAGTCAGTCAAGTCCAGATACTGAGTAGCTAACTCAGTTCAAGTTCAATTCAAATGTTTTTATTCTAAATAAGCTTTTACATGCGTTTATGAAACGTTATGACTAGTTGCACGGTTCCAAAAAGTTGATCACAATAAAAATTAAGAAGAATCTAGCAAGAAACTGCATGGACACCCTTTTAAAATACAAGATGTAACATTATTCAATAATAATATATATTAACATTATTCAATGGTACATTATGTAAATAACAGGATGTGAGGACATACAATATCTGGACTTGGTAATAGTCAGTTCCTGTGAAATCTACCAAAAAACAAACTGGTGAACTTTAGGTGTATACCAGCTCTTATGGAGAAAAGAAAATACGTGGATTGATATTCAGCTAAAGAACGGGCTCTGTGGCATTCACTTAAAGATCCTTTAAGGATCTGTCTCCTGAACTAGGTTGTCAGCCTGAATCTCAGGAAACAGTTCCTGCCGTCATGATAACTTCCTTAATGTATACGGTTTTTACTAAGTATACCTAACCCAAAGAAAAATTATTTGGAGTTATTTAGATACACTACCAATATAACCTAGGAAGAGAGCCAACGAAATTAAAAGAAACCAGTAACTAGTCTAAATAATTTCCTATAAGAGTATAGGAACGTAATCAAATATAGAGTAATGAGTATTTTGAGAACAGAAAAAGGGTTCACCTTCAAAATCTCATACCAAATCCAATAACCATTAACGCAATATGAAATTCCTTTCAGCTCTCGCAAGTAAAAAACAAAAGGTAAGTCAGAAAAGACTCCGCGAAAGTCATAAGAAAGTTGCACACAGACCATAAAGTATATGATGTTTATGGAATGGTAATAACTGTCAAACTGACATTACCATAAGTACTAACTTATGCTTTTCATCTTGACTGAATTTTAAGTTTTCGTAATAATTCCAAGAATATTCAAAATTTTATTCGTCTTCTAATGTCAGTATGAACTTTACAACAATATTTAATGACGTAGTAAAAATATTAGCTAGTCAACAAGTTATAAGCAAGGGATTGATAGACACAGGGTGCACCAAAAGATACAAATATTATAAAGAGGAAAAATTTGTGAGGCTGTAGGGGGCAATCTCTGGATCTACAGAACCGATTTTAAATATTTTTTTGCCAGTAGAAAGCTACGTTATTCCTGAGTGACATAGGCTATAGCTATACAATATCCCGTAAAATGACAAGAAACGTATAGTCCACGTGGACAAAGCCGCGAGCGGACCCATTCACGGAGGCTCTACTTTAGTGTCAGCAAATGAGTAAGAGTCAGAAGTGTTGCTGATGCATTTCCTTCTTTCTGAGAGCCTTAAGAGCAGACTATCTGCAGGGCTCTTAAGGGTCTCAGAAGTCTGCAGTCACTGCAGACTGCCGGAGTAACAAAAACCGAGAGGGAGAGCTGCGTTTCATACGCAAAAGTAAAAACACATACCAGGGTGCTTAAAGCTCTGAGTCTGGGGAACATAATCGTGACAGTATTCTTGAAAAATGTAATATAACTACTTAAACAAAAATGTCTTAAATATCATCAAGCAAAAATTCTTCGAAGAGAAAGCGCCGTTGAATGGTTTACGGAAAAAACGGTTCGTAATAAAGGATCGAAAGTGACATAGCCGATACGTCTATTGGTTGGAATTATTAAAAAATCATATATTTTATAAAGTTTTATTGAATTCGATAGATCTCAGTGAAAGTACTACGAGTAGGATCAACTGTCGAAGAAAAATATATCAAGGCAGAAAAGAATCTTTACTGAGCTGTCCATGAAAGAAAGTGAGGGAATTGCAGTATTTCCACTGCAATGTATTATACCAATAAATATTACCCGTAAACATGCATTGAGTAAGTACGTGTGGTGTAAATAAGAATGATAGACTGAGAAATACTGTGAAGAGACAACGTGACGGACTAAAAGATGATGTAGTAACGCGAATTGAAAGGAATATGCTAAGATAGTGAGAGAACAAATGAAAGACGATTAACAAAAGAAATTCATAAGGCGAATGTCAACGGCAGCGTCAGAAGAGTTTCCTCTAGAAGGACATATCCACCGTTGTTATTGCTGAGGTTTATGTAGTTTTTGCAACCGGTGCGTGTGTATGACAAGAAGTATGAATGTGGAAGAAGCAAAAGAGGTATGCAAGAGTCGTAACTAGTAGCGGTCTATATTTTCTGCCTAATCCTGTCGGAATAAGGCGTGAATGTATGCCTCTAGTCATTATAAATTATCATTTAACTCTTCTTCTGCCTTGGTCTAGATTTTATTGTGGTTCGCCCATTAATATGTCCTATTTGTTCTATCCCTATCTAATTAATTAAACACTCTCTTCTCAACCATATCATCCTTTACACAGTCTATGCATCCTTTTTCTGCTCTCTCTCTGCCTTTTCATCCCTCCGCATTCATAATATATCTATCACTGTATTAGCATAGACAAGTATTAGTATCATTTGTTTCATCCCTTCGGTCGTCAGACAGGAAATGATGGCACCATCTAGTTCAAAAAAATTAAAAAAAATCGACTAGTAAAAGTGTCTTTAAAAGATCAATTTCCAGAAATCAATATCATTTCATTTCATCCCTTCTCATTACATGACCGTACCAAGACAAACCATTATCTTTCACTACACTTCCAATTGACATCTAATCAATTTGATTTCCACGCTAACGAAGCTGCGATTAAAAAACTATCTTTATAATAAAAAATGAACTCTATGTGCTACTAGTATTGAAACCTATAAATTATAATGACCTCGTAATAAGATTACTATAATTTTGTGCGTATGTGTATCTTTTTTACAGTTCTTGAATTTGTGTGTCAATCCATATTTACAATGGTAATAAGGCTTGATTGTAATTTGCCTCATTAGTCTAGTGGTGCTTAGCGCGACTTCTACACTAGAGGTCTCGGGTTCGATCCCAAGGGTGAGCGATGTTATTGGGTTTTTCTATGAAGTGAGGTTTGCTTATGTACACCTACACTTATGTTTAGGTCCCATGTAATAGGGGGTTAGCCTATGCCATTAACCGGGCACAAATCCAGACTCCGAGCTGCTACTGAGAATTTCATAAAAAACCCAATAACACTTCGCCCGAACTGAGAATCGAAGTCGTGCGTAGCAGCGTAGCGTCGCGCTTAGGACAACTAGAATAATGAGGCAGTCAAATCTTTGTGTCTTAATTAATTAACTTGATAAACCTTCAACTAAATATTGATAAGTTAAAATTAATTTGATACATTTAAAACCTGTTTTGCTGTCGAATTCCTAAGTTAATTGTATTATAAGTAATTATAAATAGAGATTATATTTCTTTATCGAGTTTAATGTATGCGTAAAATTTTTTTTGGGAAAGGTTTGACATACATCTCGCTTTTTTGGTGGAAAATTTCTATTGAAAGTTGTGTACCATTTAATAAGGCCAAAACTTTCAATAAGATTAGGTATCAGTATTATAGTGAGATTGTATTAATTCAGTAGTAATCCGTACTAGTTTCTAACACTTACGCGAATATTAAACATTGTAATAAAACTACTTTTTACGAATTTAATCGCTTTGTATTGATATTATTTAATTCTTGACGTTTCGGATCCTTTATAGCATCTATTACATCAGTCCACCCGTGACCATGGATGCTGTAAAGGATCCGAAACGTTGGGAATTAAATAATAGACGTCGGGAATTAATTTGTAGTCCTTAGTTCAAGTCATTGGGCGTACTTGGATGAGATTGGCACGGGACCGAGATGGATGTCACGAACTCAGGGAGGTGAAGTCTATACCCAGCAGTAGATGAAGTCAAGCTATGGATGATGTTGAGTTCTTCTGCGGTCGTTACACATTGCACGATGATATGATAACCATATTGCTAGCAGTGACTGGATAAGGAAAGCCGAAGATCGGGCTCTGTGACCTTCACTAGGAGAGGCCTATATCCAGCAGTGGACGACGGCTTTTTATACAGTTTTGGAAAGAGGAATTACCTAAAAGGGTTAAAGACTTATGTAAGAAGCTGGGGCATGACGTTAAAAATAAAAAAAGGAAACTAATTACTGAACTGTCATCTAGATATTAATTATCGTCATAGTTACATAGCAATTATATATACATTTCAGCTTGTATTGGTAACTTTTTACTTTCACACTGTCCTACCAAAAAAGAAAACAATTAGTAGTTTCTAGTTTTCTCTTTGTAATGGTTCTTGAGGACAATAGGTTGCATCAGCGTCCATTCATGGTCAAGTAGGTACCTATTGCAACAAAAGGATGATTTCTAGAAAACGAAATGAAGTAAAAATTTAAAAGTGACACCTTACTATCTACTGTTTCATGCCATGACGCCTGTTTTCCCCGAAGGGTTAGGCAGAGGTGTACTAATGTACATCCACAGTTCGCCGGTATGTTTAGGTCCCATGTAATAGGGGACGAGCCTTTTGTCATTAACCGGGCACAAAAGCTAAACTCCGAGCTGGTACTGAGAATTTCATAGAAAAACCCAATAACACTTTTCAACCCGGGAATCGAAGCCAGAACCTCTAGCGTAGCAGTCGCTCTCGGGTACACTAGACTAATGAGGAGTTTGCCAAAGAAATTTCAATTTATAGTACCTAAATGAGTTATGAATTCATCATCATCAACCCATTGTCATTGTCCCACTGCTGGGCACGGGTCGCCCCCTCTAGTCCACCACGCTAGCCTACTGCTAGCCTTGGCAGACTTCAAACGCCGTCAAGAAAATCTATTAGGCATGCAGGTTTCCTCACGATGATTTCCTTCACCGTTTAAGAGCGTGATAAATAATTATTATTACGCACATGACTTCGAAAAGTTAGAGGTGCCTTGGATTCGAAATCGAAACCTTTGACTTGGCAGTCCAATGGTCATATCACTAGGCTATCACTGCACTTTTTATGAATTAATGATTGCAAAATGATGATGAAAACTAATGTATGTAGGTGAAAGTTGGGTACGGCAGAAGAAACATGAAAGCAGAATAAATGCTGTAGAGATGACAGCTTTGAGAAGTATGTGTGGTGTTACGCTAAAAGATAGAGTGAGAAACAGTGTGATAAGGGAGCGTTGTGGAGTGAAAGAAGATGTAGTAACAAGGATTGAGAAAGGTATGTTAAGATGGTTTGGTCATTTATAGAGAATGGATAAACGGAGATTGACGAAACAAGTATATATGGTGAGTATGGATGGACGAGTTGGAAGGGGAAGACCTGGGCGAACGTACCGCAACCAAATTGCGGATGTTCTTAAAAAAGGCCAGGTTCCGAGCACCCAAAACCGACGGTCATGCATGAAGAGATTAATGAATGTAGATGAAGCGAAAGTAGTGTGCCAGGATCGTAGCAAGTGGAGATCTATAGTCTCTGCCTACCCCCATGGGCGACAGGCATGACAATATGTATGTATGTATGATGATGAAATCATTCTATAAACATGCTTAGACCTCCATCAATGCAAAGAGAACTATCATTAATATTATCGACCAGTTGCTCGCTATAAGCTATGCAGTTATCGAAAAATATAACATAGGCGTGGCCCTTTCTCAAGGGCGTGGCAAAAACAAGCCGCACCTTAGACCATCCAAATTAGGGTGACCTTCAAACATAAAATTTAACAAGAATGTCCCTATAAACAAAAGTTTCACTCAGTTACCTGTTAAGGGCGCATGTTTAAACACTTTCTCTCCAACCGGTCGAAATGACGCAAAACGTATGTCCGAAGTCGAAATATAACAAGGTCACACTTTCGAGTAGGTATTTATAATCTACTATAGTGATGCACAACTGGTTTCGTTTATATACTTATACCTGATTGGAATTCGAACGGTTTAGACTTAATCGTTTTTAACAGACTTCAAAAAACGGAGGTCACAAAAAAAAATGTTGTAAGTAGGTATATTTAATTTTTTTACTTCTCGTTTGGTTCCATTTAAATTTGGTGAAGACTTGATCACTCAAAGTTTAGGAAATAAAAATAACATTTCGATTCGAAAAACAATAACGTCGTCAACATAGGTAAACTTGTACTTGTAACTATCGAACATGACTGCTACGCCAGAGATCCTAGGTTGGATTCGCAGGTCGAGCATAGTGCCATTGGGTTTTTCTGTAAAATTCTCAGTAGCAGCTCGGAGTTTGGATTTGAGCCCGTTTATTAGTAATGAGCTCGTCCCTGGGACCTAAACATACCGACGAAATGTGGGTCTAAGTACACCTCTGCCCCCCATTGGGCCATTTAGGCGTGATGGTATGTTATGTAGAAACGGCAATTGTATGGATAGCCTTGTTCTTCTAGGAGTGTTATACAAATTTTCCATTCAAAATATTTGACATGTCGCACGCTAATAGACTGAACGATTACGGTTTAAGTCCAAAGCGAGAAAAAAATATATTTTAGTATCAATATAATTATTCTTTTGAAAAAGCTTATTAGCATATGTGGGTCACACATTAGGTACTAGTATTCTTGTTAATCCGTCGTGCTAAGCTAAATGCTTTTGTTACGAGTGTGTTCACGTCGGTAGTGCAATGGGTGGGTTTCGAACCGGCAACTACATGATCGCAAGTCCGACGCTCTAGCCATTGGGCTACCGCCGCTTAAAACTAATTACTTACTCAACTATTCTTACAATACCTAATTTATTGTTATGACGCTATTTTCATGGAGGTTTTGTGATTTCCCAACAAGCGGCTTTTTTTGAGTTAGGTCAGTCTAATATTACACATAACATACTATCACGCCTGTATTCCCCAAAGGGTTAGGCAGAGGTGTAACTAATGTACTCCCACATTTCGCCGGTATGTTTAGGTCCCATGTAATAGGGGGCGACCCTATTGCCATTCACCGGGCACAAATCCAGACTCTGAGCTGCTATTGAGAATTTCATAGAAAAACCCAATAACACATTGTTCGACCTGGGGATCGAACCCAAGACCTCTAGCATAGCAGTCGCGATTGGGACCACTAGACTAACGAGGCAGTCCTATATTAAGCGTGCGATATAGCGACTTTCGGCTACTTAACTCCTAGTTAGGGTTCAGGACACGACCTAGATTAACTAGGCCACCTACGTCAATATGAATAATAACATTACACTTGCGGTCGTGCTTTCTTCTTTAAACAATAAGAGAAAATTAACACATTATGTATTCAAATGTTTAGAAAACCAATAAATATTCATTTCTATAACCCTTTACTGTGATTGACCGGCCTATTGTTTGAATTAGTTGTAGAAAATCAACTCTAAGCAACCGAAATAAGGTTGAAATTATTTTAGGGAGGCTGACAGTGTTTATTAAACTTTATGTCTCAAATACAAATTGTAAACATAAAGACAAATGAATATGTTGGATATTATTGGTTTGTTTGACCACTAATTATGTGGGATTGAGCTAAATACGAAATGGTAGATGCTATAGCGCGTTAGATTATAGTTCATCCGACTTAATCGTCAACTGGCGAGCGCGAATCTCGCGAGCGCGCGCGAGTTGGCACTTTTCGATTTTGCCTACTTTTTTTGTCGTCAACTCGCGCGTCTATATAATTTGATGTTTTAATGTATAGTCAGCTACAAAAACGTTATAACAAATTTAATTTAGTTAGGTACTTACCTACTATAAATGTATAAGAAACTTTATGAAATTTGATTTTTAAAATAAAACAAAATATACATCGTTTTGAAATCAGTTTATTATAAATCAACAGGACAAAATATAAATTATTAGTAGTATTTCCCTTACTAATTATCAACAATATCACATTGATTTGAGAATTTGGCTTATTATCTTATTATCTAGTATGTAAATTGTAAAAAACTAAGTAAATAAAATAGAAACAACGAAAACACTCCCCTCACATACTCGTATACTGAATATTGGTAAGTATAAAATAGTAAAGCTAAACATAGTAATTGACAACAAACTGACTTATTATTGCTCCCTAATAAAATCAATCTTAGGAACCATAGAAAGAGTCTTAGAAACTATAAAATCACAGATCACATATGGTTGTAAATGATTTTTACAAAAAACGCTAAACACTATCAATAAGTAGATTCATCAATTGGCTAAGTTATTACTGACGACCTACTAATAAAACTAATCACAGACTATACAATCACAGATCATGGTTTGTTATAAATGATTTTTATAGCAAACGTTAAAATAAACAGACTATGCTAAATTAAATAAAAAATCACAAGATCAAAAGTTCGATACATAAGTCAATATTTATAACCCCATGGATAAATTCGTTAACAGTGTTGGTAATGTGCTCGTCAATAGCACAAGTTTCTTTACATTTTGCAGTTATATTAGACTTCTTTAAGTATAAAGTCTGATAATAATTATCTTCTTCTTTTAAGATGGTCAAAAAATGTGCAATACTTTTGGGTTTGCTATTAATTTTTTTATTTACCGTAGAATGCCAGCTCTCAACCATGTTCGTAGTGCGGTGTTGGCTAAAATTACAAGACCATTTGTCTGCAAAAATGGAAGTCTCATTCAACCAAGTTCTTACAAAATAATCATTAAATTTTACAATATTTTTATCATTCGGACATTGAGACATAATATACAACCAACCATTCTCAACAGCTTCTTTGGGCAAATGTGCCAAAACAACGCACCTCTTTATATGTTTTCTAAATAGTACAGATTTTGTTATGCCTATTTCGTCAGCTTTCCGCCACAAACTTCGCGAAAAATGAAAGAAACACCCTCTAACGCTTGTTTCAGGGAATATGTCTTTGACTGCTAACATTGCAGCCTTCTCGAAGTCTAGTAGAATGGTTTTGGGATTAAACTGAGGAATTTGGCTCTTGATAAGGCGAAACAAAATTTTGTAAGTTGCTCTTGTTTTGTTACCCAACAACGCATAAATAACGGGTATAATATTATTATGAGTTTTACTACTTCCTAAATCAACATGTAAAGTGTACAACTGCTGGAAAGGTTTTAAACAAAATTTAAAAGTACCATCGCATAAAATGGTCAAATTTGGTTTTGCTAAAATTGTTTTACAATTTTCACTAGCGAATATTAAAATTCTATTGATTGTTTGGTAGTCGGCTAGTAAAAAGTTTGCAAATATTTCGGGCACAGTAACATTCTTAATCGACTTAAAACATACCTTTCTTACCCCCAATGACTTATTCCGTTTTCGGTAAAATTTGTTTTTAATATTTTTATATGTCACATTGTAAATAGATTTGGATTTTGGATTAACAATATGACGCCTTAAATTTTCGATAGTTTGTAATCTAACGGGTGGCCGGCTGTCAAATTGCGAATAGATGAAGAACGAAGCGGAAAAAGCTCTCTGATTGGTTGTATTAGGTCATGTGATTGTATTCCCGTAAACACATGCTACGAACAACACCTATTAATTTGAAAATACTTCACAATTTAACATACCATCAAGGCTGTATTCTCCGAAGGGCTAAGGCAGAAGTGTAATTAATGTACACCCACAGTTTGCCGGTATGTTTAGGTCCCATGGGCGTCAAAATGCAATTTTTGAGAGTCACGGAAACATCATCATCATCAGCCTATATTTGCCAACTGCTGGACGTAGGCTACAGAAGCCACAGAGCCCGATCTTCGGGTCTTTTCAATCAGTTGCTGCCAACCGCTACCTGGCCAGTGGTCATCCTACACGTTTGGCCAGACGATGTCTCCACTTGAGAACCAAAATAAGTAAAGTAAGAAAGAATATTGTAACCAAATTCAGCACCCAAAGTGGTTCATTTGTTTTTAACATACCATCACGCCTGTATTCCCCGAAGGGTTAGGCAGAGCAAGGGGGCGAGCCTATTGTCATTAACCGGGCACATATCCAGACTCCGAGCTGCTACTGGGAATTTCATAGAAAAACCCAATAACACTTTGCTTGACCTGGGGATCGAACCCAGGACCTCTAGTCGTGCTTAGGACCACTAGACTAATGAGGCAGTCAGGTTCATATTTTGTTGCAATGATAATTAACGAAATAAGATATTTACTGCTACCTTTCTTCCTCATTCATACTTCATGGTGCTGATAGAAAGAGATGGATGTATGAGAAAAATTGCTTAGTGTCAATTGAAGAAGTTATTCATCAAACATTTCACACTAGAATCGTTAAAAATTCAAACGTCAGATGACTAAAAAGAATGCCAGTGAACATGCGAAAGAAAGTCACTTCGACAGAGAAACTGTAATATAATGGAATGTACCCAATGATGTATGGCGTGAAGATATGTCGCATTTCCAGATGAACGAATCTTTGTTATTGTATCTAGTTTTTGTCTAAAAACTGGAAGTGGTAACCAGTTGAAAATAAATTCTTAATTTTTTCTTTAGCTTTATTTGTAAAACGAACATGATACAAAATACAGTTATTTTGATAGAGTAGGGAATTTAGGGAACCAATCTTCAAGTGTTTTTCGTAATTTTTGGTGAAAATATCTTTGTGGCTATTTCTGAAGTGGCGGCAGCCGAATGGTTAGGGCATCGGACTTGCGATCATGGGGTTGCCGGAAACCCAGCCATTGTACTACCGATGTGAACCAACTCGTAATACAAGCATTTAGCTTAGTACGTGGGGTTCACAAGCATACTAGTAATGTGCGACCCACGTTGCTAGTAAGCTTCAAAAAATGTTACTAAAGGAACATTAACCTTTCGATATAGACACTGCAAAGTCTAACGTTTGGGTCTCATGAGATCTATAATACATATAGGTCTTTTTATTAGGGAAAATCCCTAATATCTTAAGAAGTAGCTAATAAGCTTTGGTAGAGAATTTCTTAATGTGAAGTCTGTGACGTAATCTTCCCTGGATCTTAGCAAAGGTCATGCTGTGGTTCTTAGTAAAGTTCTGATGGTCATGCTGACTTTGAGTTATTGGAATTCAGGAAAAATACTTTTTTATATACAGAAAATGCATGATGCATGATCACAAATCACGATTGATCGTTGCGTGTTGGCAATTCGATACTATTAAAGAATACGCTTTTACACGATATTCGCCTTTACTGGTAGTCAGTGATATCTATGTAGAAAGTGCATACATAAGTAGTATTTCGATGACGTAATTATTTGTTTCTAAAATACGTCATGATCCTGCACCAGAGTCCATGTGACGTCATTCATATTTATCTTCTTGGAACCGTGCCATTCCAGTTGTCAACTCCTGTCTTGATTAAGAATCATGCCGGACAGGATTGGACCCAGTGGTGGAGTATGTCTGGCCATGGATGACGTACAACAAGTGATCTAGGTCCTTATCACGTCACAAACTCAGAACCAGTTGGAGAGGAAGCCGAGCGATGCTAAGAATTCAGCAGATTCAAGAAGTTGAGATAAGTCTATTGGTATAATGATCTCTCATCATCATCATCATCATCAGCCTATATTCGTTAACTGTGGACGAAGCTCTTTTCTAGTGCATGCTACAGAGCCTGATGAGTTAGATTTAGGTTTCTTCTTCCAGTCGCAGCCAGCTGGTTTCCGCAAGTCATGACTCCATCTGGCCTCCACAAGGCCGGCGGGCGTCCTACACTACGCTTACTTAGATAATGCTCTAACTGACACTAATTGGAACTTTATGGCAGAACAAGACAATCCAATGTCACGGTTACGACAACATTAACAGTCGTATGTTCTATGATCATTAGTCTAATGGTCCTAAGCGCGACTGCTACGCTAGAGGTCCTGGGTTTGATCCCCAGGTCTAGCAAAGTGCTTATTGGGTTCTTCTATGAAATTCTCAGTAGCAGTTCGGAGTCTGGATTTGTGCCCGGTTAATGGCAATAGGCTCGCCCTCCTATTACATGGGACCTAAAACGTTCCGGCTAAATATGGGTATACATTTGTACACCTCTGCCTAACCCTTCGGGGAATACAGGCGTGGTAGTATGTTATGTCCTATGACTACAACATTACAAGCCATAAGTAATTAGAGTGTATAATTGCTTGACAGGTATGACGTAAAATGTGAATTATACAAAAAATACCTTACAAGGTAAAGATTTGCTTTTATAGAAATTTGAGGGTGTGTCAATTGGTGACAATTCTTTATATCGTCGCCAAAGCTAGCACACAAAACAAAAAAGTAGACGTTTCGCAAGCGCTACTTTTCGTAAAACTTTCGAATAAAAACCAAACCTGAAAAACCGGAACCCTTCAAAATAAAACAAATAATAATAATAAAAAATAAAGAACTAAAATTAATTTACCTGAATCCCATAATAATTATAAATCCGTAACACATAACAATCACGTTTACGTTAATGTTTACGTTTGCGGTTATATGAACTAGAAAGGCGCGCGAACCGACGGCTATCGCATGGCTTACTAAATTCATCTCGACGGAACAGCGCGGGAGAAATTGGTGGGTCTCTTTCGCACAAGCGTTTAGTGTTGGCCGTGTGTTGTCAATGTGCGAAACTATTTCAGTATGATCTAACTCATGTCATGAAAAAAAACAAATTATAAATCAGATTCAGCCGCAGTGTGGGTTGATAGAAGATAAATACCTATATTATAATACCAAGTTGTTTGCCATTGACACGACAAGAAGAAGGAGCCTCAGTGTCTTCTTTATATTTACTTATTTATTTAATATTTGGAAAACCAAAAGCTAACAATAAGTTACTATCCATTTAAACCTAAGAAATGGAAAGCCAATTATCAGGTCTTCACGATTAAATCCAATACAATTCTTTTTCACCCTTAAAGTATTCAAAAACTGAAGGATCTAACTCATATCAGTGTCATATTTATATCCAATACGATTCTCCTTAACCCTCCAAGTATAGAATTACAGAAGACAATGCAACATCTATTATTTTGTACACCAGGGAATCTTATTATGGGTTTTTCTGAATTGACCAATAAACAACTTCCAACATATAGTAGATAAATTGTAAAGACATAAAGAAATTACCCAAAGTGTCACACTCATAACACCAAATCAGAATCAGAGATGTATTTTTATATTCAGAATTTGTCTTGATATGGAATATTTGTACTAAATAAAGCAACTACTAAAAGCAAGCAAAAGTAACTAAACTAATGAAGCCGAGGATAAAACAGTAGACTGTTAGAGGCAAATGATGAAACTAGTTATAAATTTTTAAAAAGGTTGATAATACCGCTAAGATAAAAGTAAATAATTTTATACAAGAAACATTCAATAAGTCCATCAGTATTGAAAGCATCACAGAAATAAGTTAGCGAAACAATAGTTTAGACAAATTATGTGGCGACGCGACGCTTTAACTAAGATTTAGTTACGAGAGAATGTCTTAAACACGAGATTAGATGTTCATTCAATACTCAAATGAATCAAATGTATTCCAGTTATAGTATTTTTAAACGTATAGGTATAATTATCACCAGCTCCTAGCTTGTCCATCATCTTGGCGTGGTCCAAATGCGTGCAATAGCCCGACAGCGAGAGCAATTGTTTTAATAAATAAGTTTCTACAATATAATCCAGATGCTGACATGTTTTTCGACACATTAAGTACGATAGCAAATAAGATTATGTTATATTTAAACAATAATAAGTGTGTAAATCTACGTGTAAATTCTTGACAGTTAAACTATTATTGATTTAAAATTTATTATTATAGGTATGTACATTTAACACTAAGATAGTATATTCATTATTTTGCTTTTATTGTAACTACATAATTATATCGAAACGGACACGACATAAGCGTTTTGGTTTTAACTGTAAGCTTATTGTCATGAATAAATAAATAAATGTGATCTGTGTAAAAATGTGGCACAAATGCCAAATAATCGTATATTGCATAGCAGATTTAGAAAAACTAGGCCATTAATCTTATTTTACAAGATCGATCACTGTGGTAAAAACCCATATCTCTATAAATAGTTCGATCAATAAGTTATTCCGAGCGGAAATTATATTAAATATTATATTCTAGAATTCTATCGATAAGTACTACAGTCACAACACTACAAACGTCAAACGAAGTCCCAAGAGCAAGGTGAAGATCTGGGTCTTTGACCGTGTGTTGTGGCCGATTGCAAACGGTCGACTCTACCGTAACTAAACTGCATGCTAACTTTTAGTTAAAGTTACTTAAAAAACTTTTATAAGTTTTTTAACCTTTCGTTATTGATCTAACAAGATTTTATGTTATGGATACTTTGAAGATTTAAATAAGATTTTCATAAATATTTTAAGAATAGGTAATGTAATATTAAAATTATTTACATTAATTCAAGAAAAACTCTCAGTCTCTCTCTTAATATTAAGCATTAATTTATATGACCTGTCTTGAATCTATAGTACCTATTTATAACAATGGAATTTGAAAAAGGACAATTATATTTAAGTATATTTATTATGTAGTACATTTACTTCATTTCAGTTCATTTATTTTTTTAACAAACTGAGTAATCGTCATAATTATACTTACTTATTAAGGCCTAAGTGAAGTCCCTATAAGTACTCCTCCTTAAACGTTCTAAATGTTTTTTTTTTAAATAAGATCAAAATTCAATGCTTCTACATGTCTTTTTTTATTTCGAAGATAATCAGTTCTTTCTTCCAAATCAGAGTCACTAACTACAGTTACGCGTGGTGCAACCGTGCCGTTTGCTTTCGAAAGCGACAGCCACGTCGGGTGCCAGCGCATTTTAATCGTTCATTGAATACAAATTGCTACTAACAGATACACCGATATCAATTGTAACAGCTTTACTATGTGTTTATTAATTACATTGTTATCTTGTTAGTGATGTTGTGGGATACCTAAACATATTATCTTATTATACTAAGAGCTAATGGCTCTTTGGACAGCAGTACTGTTGTCTATTCTGTGCTTTCTGTGTTAATCTTAGATTTAGATATATTTATATGAAAATAAGTAACAATAAATATCTGTGATTTTGAATTTTTTTCTGTCTGTTTGTCTTAGGTTGGTCAGAACTGCCCAAACGAACATATCACGTCGCACGCGCAGCGGTGACGTCACTCCGACCGTCGCGACGCCCAGCGACCTTATATCCGTTAATGACATTAGTGAAATGCTCTTCAACATTACACCTCTTAGGTTTAATGATTATGGTTTTATCCGCCAAGAGTTTCCACTTACTATCAGATGAATCTACCACCAGTTCTGCATTATTGGTATCAATATAGGATACTTTATTACTTACCTAAAGTATCCTATATTAATACCAATAATAATAATAATCAATATGTAACCGGGTCAATACAAGCAAAATCAGAATCATAATTATTATGACTAATATAACGGTTTTAAAGAATTTATCAATAAGTCTGTCTGACCCATTGCTAAAATTGGAGAGTAAAATCATAGTGTAATGAAATTAGATTTCATTACACTATGGTAAAATGTTCACAATCGATAGGCGATATTTTAGATAGCTAGAGAAATGCTTTCAATAGCATAATTTTGATTTTGTACTTAATTTTGGCTGCAAAATCAAATTTACAAGAGCTGCAAATAGCCCAAAATAAAATAATAAAAACACTGTTTCACTATAGCTATCGAACACCTACTACAAAAGTCTATGCAGAAACTAAACTTATGAATATCTCACAAACATATAAATATAACACATGTATCCTTATCAGAAAAATATTAACAAAAGACATACACACGCAGCTGATTTTTACAAAAAAAACCCAGTGTCACAAAATGTTAACTAGACAAGCTAATAATATTTGTTTAATAAAACCTAGGACCAACTACGGAAAACGAAATATCATGTATGAAGGTATAAATTTTTACAACAAACTACCAAAAGACATCAAAGAAAGTAAATTACTTAAAACTTATAAGCGGTTATTAAAAGCCCATATTTTAAAAGACGTATCACTTACGTCTATATAAATAAATACCTGAATTACATATACCTATATGCAAAATTTATTAGGAAAAAAAAAACACACACACACACAAGCAAGTAACTAATATATTATAATTATGTATAATCTAAAACAAAATTAACAATAAATAGAAATGGTACCTACACACCCAAAAATCTAAATAAAAAAAAATATATATATATTTTTTGATACACTAAACTAATACAATCAAAGTTAACTAAATATAAATAAAAAAAATGGCACAAATACTTACATAATATATTAAACACCATCTATATTTGGTCAACTAATAAATTATTAACAAAATAGGTATTATTTTTTATATTTTTTATTAAAAACCAAAAAAAAAAGGTTATCTCGTTTGTGGACCATTGTGGTATTGACCTAATAATAACGTTCTTTCGTTCTTTGGATATCGCGTAATGTGATTCTTAATGTAGTAGCATAAGGTTCAAGTTATATCGGCTCACGCGTCTTCGTCAATAGTATGAACTGTAGGTAGCAATCAACAGCGCGCTGCCGCACTCGGTACTATGCACTAATCTTTGCAATTCTACCGTCTTTATTTTGTTATTTTCTTGTTAATCGTAATTTGTGAACTGTATGTACTCTTATTTAATAAGCCACGCCTGGAAAGGCTATCATTATTTATTAATTTATGTTTTCTCTACAAGTGAATTTGTAATTCTTTTGAGAAATAAATTCTATAACCGTATTTTATTTATTTGCGTATTTATCTTTTATCAATTTGGTTGCGGTTCGTCCCCTTCCAATTTGTCCATCCGTACCGTCCGGGTATTTTATTTCAGTAAAATAATTCAAATAATAGATCATCTAAAGAAACTTTGGCAAAAGGCTCGCCCCCTATTACATAGGACCTAAAAATACCGGCGAAATGTGGGTGTACATTACTACACGTCTGCCTAACCCTTCGGGGAATACAGGCGTGATGGTATGTAAAGAAACTTTTACAAGTCAATATGGCAACACACCTTGCAATAGAAAAGGATTTTATATATTAACTAACTCCAGAAAAGGCAGTAATCAATTCGACCCTTATGTATGTAATATTGTTGGAATTTCACAATATTCGTCTATGTTAGCTTCCAACACAATCATCATCATCATATTATCCAAATGAGGTCCACTGCAGCTGAACAAAGCATCCGGCTACCCTATACTTCCACAACGGCCCAATTCCTCCCCCAATCCCCTTCCTTCCCCTTTTCTCCTTCCCCTCCCTTTCCCTAAATAGGCTCGGCAACGCATCTGCAACTCCTTTGGTTTTGTAGATGTCCATGGGCGGCGATGACTACTTACCATCAGGTAGCTCGCCTGCTCGTTTGCCGAGTTATCCAATAAAAAAAGAAAAAACAAAACAACGACTGGTTATATGGTGCCTGCATCTAACGACTCCCAGCTACCTTTACCAGGGTCGTCCATTCATCTCGTTCTGGTTTTTCCTACACTGCGATGTCCGGTGCGTGGTCTCCACTCCAGAACCTTTTTGCCCCAGTGGCCATCTATTCGAGCTATGTGCCTCAACTGTAATAATTTAATAATAATAATATTTTTTATTTATTTCTCACCACAATACAGTTAACATAATCATTAGCATGGGATTAAAAAATAGATAAAATAAATATATTGTGGGAGACTGGTGCCTAACTAGACGAAAAGCCTGTATTTTAGGATACCAGGTCTCCACCCTTTGGATAATAACACGGAAGAGATAAATAAGATTGGAATGGCCATGTGGGCGGGGCAGGCGCGCCACAGTTTCGATTAGACAATCATAACTCGCCCGAATCATACATTCGCCGCGTTTAGTGTGCTTAGGACTACTTCAGAGAACACAGCTCCGCTTTAAAATGCCTTGTTGTGTTATTCTTATGTGATAGACAAATTATCAGACCTCCAGTATATAGCGAGGAGGTATACCTTTCCGTCTGTAAGTCAAAAATAGCATTTATTTACAAAATAATTGGTAAAAACATAAAAATATACTGATCAATATGAAATTCCAAACATCAATCATATTATTGCAACAAGTTACAAATAAAATACATTGCCCGATGTGTTCGCGCTTAATCAACGCGATGTCGTAGCCCGCTTGCAATGTACTGCATACATTGCGTTCTCTACACTTCAACCATGGCCGTTGTTCGTCGTTTACCGGGGTTGGCCGTAAGTGATGCACGGCGTACATCTATCGATATCGAGGTGACCGTGTAGTTAAATCAAGCATCGATAGAATTCTCAACTATATTTACGTTTGACAAAGATTATTTTTGAAATATTAAGTATAGGTACATTATATTTAATTGATGAGAGTATGTTTTTAGTTAGATGTATTTTATATTATATGAATAGTTGAATGAATGAAGATGAAGCGGCATGTAGACCACTTGATTTTACTTAGATTTTAATACTGAATAGATACAATATAGTCTAGTCAAATACTATACCTACTATTTTATATATGCTTTAATATTTGATTCTATTCGATATATTATTTATGCAATCTATAATATAAAATTTGTTGAAGTTCAAAGATGGTTTTTACGGCGAGAAAAATTCGAATAATTGCCGGAAAAACCCTAAAAACAGCCCTTTTCTTTTTCCCATAGAAACGTTTTCTAACTAAAACGAGCTTTATTGCTATTGTATAAAGTTCATATTGAATTACAAGCACTCACTGTTGTTTAAACAATGTAGGTATGTTCCTAACGTCAAAGAGTCAATTTGCACTTTATTAAAAATGTCACATTACAAATCATTTTGACAGGACTTTATTGCAATTTAATTAGGCAGTACGAAGTCTGCCGGGTCACCTAGTTAATTATAATAATGTTATCTATCTTTTTCTATTTTTAGGCATTGTCCATGCAAAGATTATCAAGTCATTTTAGTGAAGGAAAAATACGACCGCGGGCAGGATTCGAACCTGCGTCTACTGGTTAAGTACACCAGACGCTAGGACCGAATCCTGCCCGCGGTCGAATTTTCCCTTCACTAAAATAACTTAATAATATTATGTTATAATTCTGTTATGTTATGTTAGGCTTCCCCCAATTGCTTAATGATTACGTTTTGTTCCAAGGACATAGTATATATCTTTTAAATCAATTAATATTAAATAAAAATAGTTCTTGATTTTTATGTTTCACTTTTACCCATTCAATATAAAAATACATAACAGACAGAATTTATCGATAAAAAATATCGGCTTTTCAAGCACTAGCGTATGCTTGTTGCGTGTGTGTGTCTTATGCCTACGGGTGCTTGGTGCTAGTGTGTGAACAAATTGCTGCCCACAGATTTATGTGTGTGTGATTTGATTGTGTGCGAAAAGCTTGTAAAGATAATGTTGCGTATGTTTGAGAATTGAAATAGTGGGAGTAAAGCGGCGACACTGGTCCTAGTACAAAATAGCAGCTAGGGCCATTCCAATCTTATTTATCTCTTCCGTGGATAATAATTACATTTTACAATTAATTTTGTACTCGCACACTGACAGATGTTTGTGTGTGGGTATGTGTGTGGCTGTAAGTGTGGGTGTGTGTGTGAGTGTGTGCTCGTGTATGTGTGTGTGTTTGTGTGAAAGGCGGGTATGAAATAGAGTAGGCATTGGTGGAGAAAACTGGTAAGTATAAAAATTTATAAGTGTGCATGAGTGATAGGTACCTATAGCGAACGGGAACTGTGTGTGCTATGTCCAATTATAACCTAGTATGACCTTAATTGTATGTGTCTTTAGGCTAGAAATGATCAAAATTATATTCACGAAAAACTAGGCCTAAAAATATTAGAGCGTGTCAAACTATCAACTGTTTATCATCTCGCACTACTTCTGTAACCGAAGTAAAGGTCACCTTATACTCATTACTGTGCTCACGAGGTAATGACATATCATTACATGTTTACCGTGTAATCTGTCAACCTACTGTATCATTATTGTTTCTTGGTTTTAAATCTGCTAAACTACTAGGTATCGTTATATTTAGATTAGTTCTAAAAAGACTTTTGACGATCCCCAGGTCGAGCAAAGTGTGATTGGGTTTTCTATTAAATTCCCAGTAGCTTCTCGGAGATTTGTGCCAGGTTAATGGCAATAGGCTCGCCCCCTATTACATGGGAACTAAACATACCGTCGAAATGTGGGTGTACATTAGTAAACCTCTGCCTAACCCTTCGGGAAATACAGGCGTGAGGGTGTATTACATGATTGGACTGGGTTTTTCTACGAAATTCCTAGTGCCAACTCGAGGTTTGGATTTGTATCCGGTGTATGGCAATAGGATCTCCCCTCAATTACATGGGACGTAGGTAAATAGAGCAGCGAACTACGAACGAGCCTGTGGGTGAACAGCAGAAGGTAACCTCTGCCTAACCATTCGGGGAATACAGGCGTGATTGTGAATTAAATTATTATCTAAGTATGTTCACCACAGTGGTAATCGAAATAAACCAATGGTTAATTATTTATCTTGAAAATCAAATGTCATTATATAATTATATTTACAAAAAAATCAAGACTTTTAAGTTCTTACCAATAATTATTTATAAAACTTATGTTGGAATGCAAAAAGTACTTTCCGATACCGGGAATCGAACCCGAGCCTCCTGGGTGAGAGCCAGGTATCCTAGCCACTAGACCATATCGGATATTGTAAAATAAGCTGAAATACACGTTTCTAAAATTGTTAGAAATTATTTCACATCAATATATTTTTTATGACGGCAGTAAAAGGGTTGAATTTATCAATTTATCTTAAACAGTTTCTAAAATTAAAGATTTTATTGTTTTCAGTGAAGTTCATCTATCTAACTCCATCTAGTGGCTGCTTGTTGTTACTATTAATAACACCAGCGCAGCGTAGCCGACTGAAATCTTACTTGTAACTGTTCGACATTATCAGCGCTGAATAAGAATCACATGTTAAGCAACAGATGGCGCTATTATAAGATAAATTATATAGAGCTTTATTTTGTAACTTAACAACTTGTTTAAATTGTATTTTTTTTTAAATAGGTAACCGTTTTTATAAGCAAACATTTTTGACATGAAGAACATGATAATTAGCATATGCGACAAAATACCATTTGTTATTAAATTGCTATTTTTTTTTTGTATTGTGTATACGCATTAGTTTCTATGCCAAAAATAAAAAAAGTAGGTTTATCATATCAGACTATATTGCATTTTTTTGTTTGTTTCCCCGCAACATAGAGTGACCTAAATTTATTATGAATATCATATATTTTGTGAACCCTTAAACAGAATAAACACATTTTTATTTAATTTATACAAGTTAGTAGGTACTTTCATTTTTACTCGCTCTCTATTAAATGGAACCTAAACATACCTGCGAAGTGTGGGTGTGTTAGTATCCTATACCTCTGCCTAACTCTTCGTGGAATACAGGCGTGATGGTATGTTAGTGTTTCTCTCATGTATTGCAATTTTAATAATGTGACGCAAATAAGACAAGTGGCGTTTGACTAAATCGTTTAATAGTATATCAGGCACAAATAAATACTTACAATCTATTACATAATAAATCTTATCTAAATAACTTTATCTCTTGCGAAACCACTTGATATGTGAAACATTCATCTACAAAAATATAAATGATCGAAAGTCCGGTTCAACTATGTTATCAAGAACATAGAATTTCATCAAATAATATAGTCATTCCCATGGATTATCATCCAAAGTTTCATTTACAGTGTCTTTCATTTTATTCATTTTTTTCCTATTCATTCTACTCTCCACTAAAGCTCCTTCAACAATCTCTCCTTTATTGAAATCTTCTGCTGTTATTATTGGCTTGAATCCTTCATCCACACTTTTGATCCGGTTGCTTTGAATTTCTTTCGGCACTTTTACTTTTTGCTGGCGAAATGGATAAAATACATATTTCACGCCGTTTACAATCCTGTATTTTGGATATGTCGATGTTCTTCTATTGTTATTGATGCCTAGAAGCTTATTCATCCAATACAAATAAGAATTTTGTATTACATCAATAATACTTCTTTTGCTGCGTGATTTGATGGAAGTTCCATTTTTGCTTACTTTGATGACTTCTTGATTTCCGTTAGCAAACAGTTTTGTTTTGACAATGTTGTTGTTATACCTTACTATAGGTGCTACGTAGGATGTTATTGGTTTATTTTGTAAAATATCTTCTCTGTCTGCAAGATCTAGTATGGATCTGCTTTGCCATTGTCCGTTTGCATCGTAGCCCCCTCCCCCGCCTCCCCCGCCTCCGCCACCTCCATAGTCTTGTCCACCTGGATGTTAAAAGGTGAATTTTCATTCTGTTTTTGTTTTGATGTGATTATAATTGTTATACTGGGATAATACCTGCTGGCATCCAGGCGCCACCTCCAGCTCCACCCGTCGCCCATCCCTGGAAAGTTTATGATGTATAGTAACTTTACATAAGAAGTTTTAATATATTTTTACTATAATTTCACTTTTAATTCAATCATTAAATTTCCTGGCGAACTATGCGTGTGTTTAAGTCACACGTCTGCCTAACCCTTCGGGAAATTCAGGCTTATCATGATGGTATGTTTTATGTTTTGATTCAGTCATTTTATTTAGCGTAGGCAAATACAGTCTGTAATATTTGCTATGACATTTAGTTAAGGCACTTACTCTTAAAAAATATTTTATCATTTATTAAAATAATAAAATATTTCTTCGGTTGTCCAAACTTTTTTTATAAATACGTACCCCATCACCGCCGCCTCCTCCACCACCTCCGCCAGCACCTCCTTTCTTCTCCAAAATCTTCATAAGTAGCATCATCTGAGTACAATAAATATAATATATATGTATGTATAGACCTGTCAACTTTTAGATTATATGCATCTAAACATGTTTTTTTAATTTTTTAAATACATAGTATCTTATATTTTGAACATCAGTTCTGTATTATACTAAAAGAAATATTACTTTGCATTCAATTTTGGTGTGTTATAAAGAATATTCTATTCAATGTATATTTTGATTGATGTACAAATAAAAAGATATACTTGTTGTTTTATACTTCACAGAGGATTTTTTGAGACAAAAGGTGGCTTGCGTCCTAATTTAGAAAGCAATGTTTTCTCCTTACTAAATTTAATCAGCGGTTCACGCGTTAAAAGGTAAACGACAAATATATTAACAGATTGAATTAATTAACTTTGTATTAATAGTATGAATACCCCTGAGATAAAATACAATATTGTTTTAGTATGCCTTACAAAATCTTCAGGCAAAGCTGCATTATCTACATATTGTGCCTACTGTATTCACACAGGCATTTTCGTTAAAACTGCTTCATATCTAATTTTAGATGATATCTACGTTCTAACTCTAAGAAGTCTTTAATATTGATGCAATAGTACCTATAGTTTTGCATCTGCAACTATAGTAATCATTTCGTCAGAAATAAGTGAATTAAGAGATTAAATGTATGTTACCTTAGATACCATGAAAGACATCATACTGAACATCATTCCTTTAAAGGACATCATTCCCATCATCCCCATCATAGCTGGAATCATCTGAAAAAAAAAAAGATTTTTGACTCGAAAGAGTTCCAACCCAATTATTATTTAATATAATCTTTCCTTTTGGACTGCCGAAGTGACGTTGGCGAAATCTTGATCGCTTTCTGCCATCGTGGTATGAAGAATCCCAGAATTGACGAAGTTTACGGAGGCCTTTGCCAAGCAGAAGAATACAAAAGAGGCTACATAAAAAAACATCTTTCCAATAAGACATCAGGTTGAAATGTACATAAAAACTCATTTTTAAATTTGGTCCGCAATCAGGATAAAACCTTTCTTCATTTTGACTTCTTTGTTTGACCGACTAACTCTATTTTGCAACCTCAGATAAAATAAACAGTTAAGATGGAACTTTGCGAACACAGAAGTGAGGCTGGTTAAAACTACGCCTTGCCGTGTACAAACACAATTACACGCACACACGCACGTGATACGTTAATGACGTTTTGATAGACGTGTAGCGATAGCTCGACTCTTCTCGGCTAGATAAGGCGTAGTATCGGTATACGTGTGTGCGTGTGAGTGTGCGTAATTGTGTTTGTACACGGCAAGGCGTAGTTTTAACCAGCCTCACTTCTTTGTTCGCAAAGTTCCATCTTAACTTTGCTCGACTCTGCTCGGCTAGATAAGGCGTAGTTTCGGTATACGTGTGTGCGTGTGAGTGTGCGTAGTTGTGTTTGTATACGGCAAGGCGTAGTTTTAGTCGGCCTCACTTCTTTGTTCGCAAAGTTCAATTTTAACTGTTTAATTTGATCTGAGTTTGCAACTTACCATCATTAGTTTCATCTTCATACACATCATTGCCATCATCATCATCTTCTTCTTTCCAAAGTCTCCTCCTTCATGACCACCGCCGCCGCCACCACCACCTCCTCCTCCTTTCCTTTTTTTTCTACCGACAAATTCTTCTACTGTAAAATTTTAATTGCTTAATTGTAATTACAATACATTTTCTTAAGGTTAGAATGAAGTATGATATCTATGATATAACTATTGTCTGGACTTTAAAAGAGACCATGATTCTCTGAGTTTGTTTCGACATTTTTTCTCAGAGGTCGTCAGATAGGAAATTTCGGCGCCATCTAGTTTAAAAAATATATGTAAAAAAAACGACTTGTAAAAGTGTCTTTAAAACATCTATTTACAGAAATAAATATCATTTCATTTCAGTATCATAAGAAATAAAACATTTCTCTATTAGTTTGATAATGACACCCATAAAATAAAACATTTCTTCTCAATTTATCTAAATAGCTACCAAAAATTACACGGCTAAAATATCCCCTGATATTTTACTCACTATAAATAGCTAATCGGCAACTAATTGCTCACAAAATAACTCTTATACTGTTTCTTATATCTTTGTTATTATTTTCTTTTACCGTCATTTCTATTTATATTTCATGGACCATCATTTTAAAATGAATAAACTTATTTCTTACCATTATTCGGGATTGGAAGTGATGTTTCTCGTCCTAATGCACTAAACCTGATGATATGGTTATCGAAAAAACTATCGATAGCTTTGTCAATCATGTGTGTAAGTTCTTCTGAGTTCTTCTCGGAGAAATGGTCCTCTGTATCTTTAGTTTCATCATTTTTAGTTATGTTTAACTTTACTGTAAAAATATGGAAAGTCATAAAATATCATTCATATGGTGTTTAAGGTTTCTATTTATTTCAATTACATGTTGTATATTACAACCAGGCAAAATTGTATGATTTGTAATCATCCTCCATACTATTGCTGTTAGAAAACGAGTAGGCACTTATACTCGTAGTTTCTTATATTATAATTATATAAAGAAGTATTGAATTAATAGGTACTACTTCATGTTTTTCTTAGACTATTGTTTTTTTTAATTCATGTTTTCCATTACAGACCATAAAGGTTTTATTATAAATTAACTTAAGTTTAACATTCTTGTAATATTTTCATAATCATTATCATTCATATAACTTCACCAAGGTCAACCTACTCACTGGATGCCTTACACCAATCCTATTCAGATAGGGCTATGCCGTGGAAAGATCAATACAATTAAATCTTTGATGCCTAATCAATAATAATTTAAACTAATCATGGACACTCACCGAATTTTACGTAATCTCCAATCACGGATACTTCACTCAAGTTATTTAACTGTTTCAAATACATTAAAGTTTTTCTTTGCACACATGAAAACGACATGTGAAGAAAACAATCAGCGTAAACACCATTGAAATTATCATCTGGATTTTCCAGAACTATATCTTTATCAAGAACATCTGTAACATCACCGTTTTCATTGGTTTTAATAACTTTTGCATTTACTATTACAATACAAATAAGTTTAACTATAACTCTTCTAAGTTCCATTGTTGGTAGACAAATGGAAAACTCGGTAACCGACTCACATTATTTATTTTCTTTGTTTATAGGATATAAGGTCAAGTGCCATGATGTTGCCGTGAAAACATGTAATTTTATACTTAACTATTCATTTAAATAATGTTGTGGTTAAGGATTAGAAAAGGCTGTGTAAATAAATAGGAAGTTTGTGCAGATGATTCCGGTTGGTAAAGATCTTAATGTGTTAATAATACAGTCCAAGATTGCGTGATTAATAGTTTGGAGCTGTTGCCATCATGGTTTTGTTACTGTTCGTTAAAATGAAACTACTAGACTTGACGCATGTTAATTTGCTTTTTTATGAGTACTTCATACATAAACTTAGGTTATTAGCTAACGAATAAATAAGCAACTAAAGATTAATAGCTGTGTAAGCCATAAAGGTGGAGGCCCAACTCCTCCTTTATTCCCCTTCCATCTCCTTCCCTTCCCTTATTCTTAAATAGGCTCGGCAAAGCATCTGCAACTCCTGTTGTATTTCAGATTTCCATGGGCGGCGATGACTATTGAACATCAGGTAGCTCGCCTGCTCGTTTGCCGAGCAAACGAGCAGGCGTCCAATAAAAAATAAACACAATTTAACTTATTTTATTGAATATTTGGAGTATTTTTTTATAATATATAGTGTTTTAATCAAAACTAACGAAGGCTTATAAATCATTTAACCGCAAGTTAAAGTATCATGATTTCCATTATCAATGAGTCGCGGTGGTCAGATGGCATTTATTTGTTTTTTTTTAATGTTTTTAAGTAGAAGCCTTCAAAACATTCATGCCTGTCGTCTGTATTTTACACCTGCAGATCATCGGCATGTTTAGGTACAATGAAAACCAGCCTATTGCCACTTACTGGGCACATATCCAAATCCGAGCTTATACTGAGATTTTCATTAAAAAGCTCAATAGTACCCGCTCAACCTTGAAATCAAACCCAGAACCTTGAGCATGGAAGTCGCGCTTATGAAAATGAAGTAAGAGAATTAATAAAGAGTGAATTGTGCATGCAGTTTCCCAAGTCAAGTTTATTAGAAAATACTTTTTAATAATTATAATGACAATGTTCTTAACAACAGCGAAACGTGTGTTTTCATAGAAGAATGAATATATTTCAAGTCACAATTTTAGTATACACTTTTACACCATATAATATATTATACCACCGGTTCACAGATGTAAATGTTTAAAACGTGTTGGAATACTCGTTGTAAGTACATAGTAAGACCAACTAAATAAATAATTTTACAAAGATATTATTCAAGTTATTTTACCGAATTTATTTTTCATTGTAGAACAATCATGTTAGTACCAAACTTTGTATGAGTAGCACACAGAATAAAAGGTGTATTCCACTTAGAGCACCCAGCCGAATAGAATCTGGGCGAATAGGACCTTGGGTATTCCACTTAGAGCAACTTTCAATATTTTTGACGATTGCTCTAAGCGGAAAAAAAGAAATATTGGTGTTATTCGGCTGGATGCTCTAACTGGAATACACCGAATAAAAGGGAAGAATAAAATAACTCAGTATACATGAGAAGTTTATGTTTAATAATATTCGTCAATTAAAACGTTACGTTATGTTATATATAATAATAATATAAAAAATATATATAAAAAAGTATAAATAAAATATAATAATAATTATCGATGATAGTCATAAAATAAATAATATACAAATAGGCGCTATATAAAATATAGTATAATATAATTAATTAGATTTGTAATATTTGGTTAATTAGGAAGCGTAGTAAATAAGAAGCATAGGTACATTAAAATAAATATCACAGTTAAATATACTGCTACATAAATAACTTTGAAACCATAAGAAATTATTAAATAAAGAAAACAATAATTATGAAAGAAATGAAGATATCAATAGGTATACGTAAAATAAATAAATAAATGCAAGAATTATATAAAAACGGTGGGAGAAAAATAATTGAAAATGATTAATAAGTATATAGGTAATATGTACATAGATAAAATAAGAGGTATCTTTAACACACCTACGGTGAAACTGCAATAAATAAACAATTTGAAAACAATGAAGAGATTAAGACTAAGGAAATAAATAATCTTATAACTATTCCAAAATAAATTAGGTTACAAATAAATTATTGTTTTATCTAGTATTGTTATTTTAAAATAACATGAAAGTCTCAAAATCGTATGTTGCATCAGTTGCCATAGCAGTCCCCCTGATTAGAATTCCATCAATCAAAGAACACGTTACTTAAAATTTAAGCAACCAAATCAGCCGATGAATCAATGAGTTCAAAACTTAACTAGTAGTAGTATCATAAGGCATATAGCTGTTATAGTTATTCATGTCATACGCTCTTCTATAACCGCCATGGTGACCATGTTCGTGTTCATGATGCTCTTCATGGCTGTGGGAGTGGTGATGGGAGACTTCGGGCTTGGTGATGATCTCGTACGTGGTAGATTTATGTTCACCGTGACCCTTAAGGCCTACAAGAGCTGATAGGAGCAGAGACATGAGAGCTGTCATCAATGCTTTGCCAGCAAGAAGTGCTAATGCTCCAAGCGCCGCTGCTGCTAAGGTTCCTGGAAAAGAAATAAGCAGTGATTTAAGTTAAGAAGTTATTACATTAGATTTTAATAAAAATATTGAAATTATGAAAATAAAGATGATGATGAAAATCAATAAAGTAAATAATGTAGAAGGAATTATGACGATAATTTAAAAAAATCTACGGCTATTCGGTTATTCAAAGTCACAAAACGATGACCTTAAGTAATGAATGAATACCCATGCCCAGCAGTGGGACAGTAAATTTCTAGATGGTAGTGATGAAGTAATTATAAGTAGTGAAACTAGATTCTGTTGAATTGCAATATGCTTTTGTAACTAATTTTAAAAAAGAACCAACAAAATTATTATGAAAAGATAAAAGAGAAAGAATTTATCTAGATATAAAGATTAATAAAGTATGTATAAACGGTATAATTTGATTGCACCCAGCATTATATTACGTAAATTATATAATAATAGTAGGTGAAACTTCGTCGATAGCTTTAACATCAACACAAAAACAACAAACAAAAATCACCTTTCATCATAAGGGCAGCTGCCAGGAGAGCGCCGCCACCGCCTCCTTTGCCACCGCCTCCGAGTCCACCACCACCACCAGATTTCCTCCCAACAGACTCTTTATCTCCTTTAGCCATATCCATAGCCTCTTTTGTAGTCTGAGGATCCAACAGCCGGTACCTCAAAGAATGCCCATCCAGATAATCCTGAAGTCGGTATAGCAGGAATCTGTTTAACTTTTCTTCTGACTTCCCAGGAAACTGCCGTGATAATTCTGCGGCCATTTCCTCTGGACTTGGGATGCTAGATGTCTGATTCTCCTTCACTATGCTTAGTCCTGGCAGAAGGTTTAGCTCATCGCGAGAGCTCAAGTCTTCCAAAAAGGACAGAGCATGGATTTTTAAGCATTTTGAGTTCAGCAAACTGTTGCATTCCTTATGCAATGTCCTTCCAACTCGTTCTGTGTTATTAGGCACATTTTTGACAACATCAATGATAGCGTTTGGATCAGATCCATCGATCGCTGCTTGAGAACCAATCACTGAATATAAAGTCACTAATACGGCAATGGAAACACTTATGAGATTCATTTTTGATCACTTTTTCACTTCACTGTTTTGATCACTGAGACATTCCTATGGGGGACCGATGTGGACTGATAGATATAATCCGATTGCAATTTATTTTATACCGTCCATGATAACAAAAAGTACAAGAAAAGCGTTAAAAAGAGCAGAGTCGTTGCTTTTTGAACGTTATTGTAAGCACGGCTTTCGTTCTGTAAATAAAAGATTGTTGTAATGGAAAAGTTGAAAGTAGTACGACCATTTTTAGTTTTCCAATCGATAATTTGGTGATGTTTAATGGATGGAAAGGATTATGCTGTTTTTATAACGGAGCTATTTTGTAAAAAAAGGATGGTATAACATATTTTTTGAGACCTAATTACGGACCTGGATTGATTATTAATTAATTACATATAAACATACATAACATAACATACCATCACGCCTGTATTCCCCGAAGGGTTAGGCAGAGGTGTACTAATGTACACCCACATTTCGCCGGTATGTTTAGGTCCCATGTAATAGGGGGCGAGCCTATTGCCATTAACCGGGCACAAATCCAGACTCCAAGATGCTACTGGGAATTTCATAGAAAAACCAAATAACACTTTGCTCGACCTGGGAATCGAACCCAGGACCTCTTGCGTAGCAGTTGCGCTTGGGACCACTAGACTAATGAGGTAGTTAATTACATATGTGGACTGAATTATGTAATTGACAATAATTCATCATAGAGTTGGGGTTACACAGAACATGCTTAATTTATTACAGCTTGATCACATTTTAAAGACATGATAAATACAAGATAAATTTATATGGTGGGACATTTCCATTAAGCTACATTTGCGGTTTTATTTCATTAACATCGTCATCATCAATACATTAACATACCACTGTGGTCTACATGACAGCATAGATACGTGTATGATACCTACTATAAGAGCTGTAACTGACTGCTTTATTGGTCTAGTGGTCCTAAGCGAGACTGCTAAAACATATAGGCGAAATGTGGGTGTACATTATGACATCTCTGCCTAACCCTTCGGGGAAACAGGCGTGATGGTATGATGATCTAAGAGCTACAATTTTTTTCGGTGATTTTATACCTATTATTGTAATAATTATTGTAATAAGCATGTTTGAACACTGAGGATATTAAGTGTAAAAATAACAAGTGTAAAATATAAATGTCTCTGAACGCAAAAATGAGATTTTAGGAGTTCTTAAATATCTGTTTGTTAGGGATTGGCGCAAA
Organism: Subacronicta megacephala; assembly: GCA_958496365.1. Taxonomy (NCBI): domain Eukaryota; kingdom Metazoa; phylum Arthropoda; class Insecta; order Lepidoptera; family Noctuidae; genus Subacronicta; species Subacronicta megacephala. Next base: position 780,760 of record OY292535.1, read on the forward strand.
AACTACTGAATAGATTTTAATTTTGATTTCAATGTTATATGTTTGGTTTTCGGTAATTTTTGAATCATTCCAATCAATTTTACCAAATCTAAATTCGGAGCTGCTTCTGAAAATATCATAAAACCACTGATCTGGGTATCGAACTAAATACCTCTAGCGTAGCAGTCGCGCTTATAACCACAAGAATATTGAGGCATTCGAACTAGCCAGATCCATAATATTAAAAATAAAAGACAAATGCTTTCTCTTCAGTTGTTTTGTTAAAAGATTAGAAAAAGAAAAAAAATAACGCGGTGAGGTCCATCAGTGAATGAAAGTTGTAGACTATGTTTTGTTGCTCGGCTAATGATGAAGGGAATTGAAGGTCGGGTTTTGTTTAAGGCTTTTTATTTGTATGTATTGAGACAAAAGATTACCGGCAATACGCTGCCAGAGTGTAATGACCTTTATTGATTATACTGTAAAAACAAACCCAGATAACCCTGCAACTAAGTTTTGATATTTCAGCAGTACACATCCCTACTAATATTATAAATGTGAAAGTAACTCTGTCTGTCTGTCTGTCTGTCTGTCTGTTACGCTTTCACGGCTAAACCACTCAACCGATTTTGATGAAATTTGGTACTGGGATAGACTAAAGCTTGAGAAAGGATATAAGCTGCGTTTATATTTCGGTAAATAATAAAGTTGGGCACATTTTGTGGTCTAACCGAGCAAAGAAGCAGACGGAAAGATATGTAAGGATAATTTGCAATTTCCCGCCAGAATTGGAAAAAACTAAACAGTCATAATCGTGTCGTCCACGCGGGCGAAGCTGCGGGCGGAAAGCTAGTAACTACATTATTTCAAGCTATACAATTATATTTAGTTAAGTTAAAAAAAATACCCAAAAATTGCATTATATCCCGACCGATTTTCATCAAACATAGCTAAGAACACTCCCGACTAATTCACCTTACAAACAAAAAAAAAACAAGATCAAAATCGGTTCATCTGTTCGGGAGCTACCGATGCCACAGACACACACACACACACAGACACGTCAAACTTATAACACACGGGGCGATTTACATCTTTTACTTAAATTGTCGTTATCGTATGAGATAGTAGTGGAAATTGGCAATTTTGGCAGAATTCTGGCAATTTCTAAAATTGCCAGAATTCTACTACCCGCTACGATAACGATTTTCAAGCAAAAGTTTTAGTATACAGTTGTGAATTTCATAGAAAATGCCAATAACACTTTGCTCGACCTGGGAATCGAACCCAGGACCTCTCGCGAACGAGGCAGTCTGTTAACTATAATAACTACATCATGTAGTTTATTTGTTTGATGATGTGGATTCTTCCACATAACTTCTTATTTTTAGGATGAAATTAAGTTCTCAGTTGCTGGGAACCTTTTGATTTTAATATTGACCTAAAGCTAATTCAGACATTAACCTTCAATGTTCTCACATCCTCATATTGCCATAATGTACCAGTTAAAAATGTAATACCTCTTATTTTAAAAGAGTGTCCATGGAGTTTCTTGCCGGATTCTTCTCCATAGGATCAATTTTTTGGAACCGTGCAACTAGAGTCATAACGTTTCATAAATGCTTGTAAAGGCTTATTTGAAATAAAAACATTTGAACTTGAACTTGAACATGTGAACTCGAAACGATGTTGTTCGGTATGCAGATGCAAACTCAAAATTTTAGAGCAAAATTTTTTATGCATGTTTGCTTACTAAAATAGTTACCTATTTTATGTATTTCTATAAAAAAGTGTCTTAAGTAGGTACAGTCGCCAGCCCATCAAGTTTTATAGAACTGTCAAATTTCTCCAAAGGATTTTAAACCTTAAAGTTTTGATAGTTAAGTTCAAAATCTACTGAAAAAATTTGACATTTGGTGGTAACCTGATGTGCAACCGACCGTACCTACCTATTATGAAATTCAGTTGATGTTATGTGTATCGGTTACAACTTGTTCATATATTATGAAGTATAATTTTCGGTTAATTCCCTTTATTCTACCTTTTGGGTGTTCATAGAGATGGAGATATTATCTTTGGCGTGAACTTTGTGTCAATTTTGCTATTTTATTTCTTCAACTTTTTCACTCATCTTTATTTGTTTTTAATTTTAAGCTACTTAAAAATATCTTTAATGGAAATCCCAGTACGGTAATATTATAAGATTAAAAAAAAAGTTTAAGATAGAAGTATAAATACTTCAGTTTCAAAGCGTATTTCTTTCATAGAATTATGTACTGACTTGTCAGGGGATACAATGACTTTATCTACGTCAGAGGAGGGACAATCTATACTATGAAATGGATCGGCACGACCGCGGAAGAACTACTCTCCTACAGAAAAACGATGTAAAATAGCAGTATTTTGCGTTGTTTACTGTGATTGTGGAGCGCTGGAGGCCCAGTTCCTCCCTCATTCCCCTTCTTTTTCCTTTTCTCCTTCCCCTCCCTTTTCCACGGGTGTTGCAACCGTCCATAGGTTATTGTAACCATCAGGCGGGCCATATGCTTGTTTTCTACCTTAGTTTCATTAAAAAAAGCTGAAGAGTTTGGTCGTTTGTTTGAATGCATGAATCTCTGGAACTGCCAGTCGGATTTGAAAAATGTTTTGTTTATGATAGCCATTTTCTCTAGGAAGGCTATAGGCTACTTAGCTTCACGCTGCGATCCTAAGCAGCGGTGCTAAACGGGTGAAACCGCGGGGCATGCTTAGCTTTCAGATAAACGCCATTCTAGAGGCATTTTCTGCTTAAACATATATTAGTAGGTATAATATCTATATAATTTAGGTATTGTTTAATATTCTATCTGCGAAAAACCAACTTTAGGATAAAATTAATAAAAAACTATTGATTTAATTATTTCATTTATTTTCTTATGTGCTTAAGATCACATAGGTTATATACCTATAGAAGTACATTTATATAAAGTTATACATACAATATAATTATGTAATATATAAATATATAAAAATTTTAATAATTTTTGATAAGACAAAAGTAAAGATTGATATCAGTAAATAGCACAATAAAATAATTATGATACAGAACATACAAATACATTATATACATAATTGTAATATTATACACATAATTTAATGTTACTGAAAAATAAATTAAACAATATCGCAATAAATATGACTCACATAATATTTATATAATATTAAACAAAATAGGCGCATACATATAATAACAAAATAAAATATATTATTAAATGAAATTCTAGTAAATAAACAAATAAATAACATTTTTAACAAAATAAGAATATGACAAAATAAAACAAAATATAAATACAAGAAACATAAACACATAACGATACAAATTAAATTATAAATACGAAACATAAATAAATAATTATAAAAAATATGTAGTGTAAGATAGGATTAAGTTATAGAAATTGTGAACTTAACCTAATAATAAATAGTTTCAATAAATTATGAGTATTTTCAATACGTTTTCGAAATCATATTGTCGTCACATTGTTTCTTGTTTAGAAGTTAGTGAAATAAAGAAAAGAATATAAGAGCAAAAAATAATATCTAAATATGAAGAGAAAACAAAACGAAAAAAAAATAATAAACTTAAAAGTCTATAGATTGAAGTACAGAAAGATATAGAAATGTATTAGAATTTTATAATATAATAAATAACTACAGTATCACTGGCCTCAAACAATAACAAGACAATAAAACGACAATAGACCCGTCAACTGGATTATCTTTAGTGTAAATTAATACCTCGATTCTGAAGCTTACAATCTTTAGGTTGGTATTCTAGAATAGTGAGTGTACACTTGAGCACACTTAAAAATAAAGATAGCAGGTTCTTTTTCACTGTTATTTCAAACAAAAACTTAATTGAACTGCTTATAAAGTGATAATTGTGTATCACATCACTATTATTCCATACCAACCTTACCTTCTAATAAACGATAGACGCCAGCGTCTTCTGCGTTCGAATTTTAAATTTTCAGTCATAGAAAGGGAGGGAAATACTGACTGCTAGTCATCGTTTATAAGCTAGACGGAGATGGAGATAATGGATTCACTTTTCATTCTCAAGGTACCTATACAATTAATCTATTGTACTAAATCTAACGTCTCCTAACATTCAAGTTCCTTCCATACCCTGAATGTCCATATCCACCAACATCTTCATGAGCAGTGGAATGGGAGTGAGAGTGAGTGTAGACCGGTTTGGATACGATCTCATACGTGGTGGACTTTTGTCCTCCTGATAGAGACTTGATACCGATGATGGCAGATAAGAGGAGAGACATCATAGCAGTCATCAGGGCTTTACCGGCAAGAAGTGCTAAGGCTCCCAAACCCATAGACATTAGGGTACCTGTAAAAGAATAGAAAAGTAAATGTTAAATTATTGACGACTACTTTATTATTTTCACAAAATAAGGTTTATGTTCGCAAAAAATACCGTTAGAATAATGGTTTGGAGTTATGGTATATTTCAGGTGGAGTGCAGTAAAATCCTAGTGATAAGACCATTGGACTGCTAAGTCAAAGATCTCGAGTCCGTATGCAACTCTGACATTTTTCAAAGTCATGTGCGTATAATAATTAATTATCACGCGCTTATACGATGAAGGAAAACATCGTGAGGGAACCTGCATGCTTATCAGATTTTCTTGACAGCGTGTGAAGTCTGCCAACCCGCAGTTAGCTAGCGTGGTGGACTATAGCCTAATCCCGCTTTTTCTGAGAGGAGACCTATGCCCAGTAGTGGTACGTTGTAATGGCTTAATTAAAAGTAGGTATTATAAATTCAAGCAATAGAACAAGACAATCCAACAAGAAATAAATTGATGAAACATTTGATAGTTGATCGGCGAAATTTAAGACGCGGATTTAATAGTCCTCAGGCACTGAGGAGGACTAAGATTTGATAAAAGATGAACACTTAAAGCGTGAAAAAGTGTCACAGATAAATTCGATTAAGTAGGGAGAAAGAATGTCTTTTTTCTCAAATCAATTTTAATGTAAGTATTATTTGGACGTTGAAACTTTTAAATTTAATGTGTAAGCGATTAGAATTTCACGTAGTTCAACTCTAGTTTCATGTTTTAAAATTTAAGTAGGTATACTTGAGAGAAAAAAATTGAAAACTGACACATCCATTACCCACAGCGCGTGCTCATTACACAAACTTTTCTTTTTATAAGGTAATTGAGTAAAAGTGAAAATTAGTACGACGAAATGACAACAATTTCCTTGGTATGACATGGTCTGATTGACAACAAAGCTTGCTTTGCGTTCATGTTGTTATGATCAGATTAATCTTTAAGTACATAAAATTGTACTGTTTTTTGAACTTAACAGTCAATATAATAAGGTTTAAAATCTTTTGAAGAAATTTGTCAGTTTTTTATAACCTGACATGCTGGCGAAAAGGGTGTCTTCTTTTTATAAAGATTAAAAATATTTTTAATCTTTAAAAGAGCAACACATATTTTTTTTAATAAACCCAAATAAAACCGCTGGCAACAGCTTGTATTCTTGTATTAGACAGAGGTGTACTACTGTACACCCACATTTATGCTGCTACGACACTTTTAAAAAGCAATTATGAAGACTTCCAATGAACTTGACTCTCTCCATAGTTCGTTACGAAGCGATTTGTCAAGGATCGTGCCATTCATAATTGTAGCTATACTTTGTAGAGATGTTCTTGATCTCAGTATGTTATCTGTGTGCACATGCTGTATCGAAGTATAAGTCGTACGTCTGTTGGATGGATATCTTCTACGCAAAGAGGATTATCTTAAAGTAATTAGTAGAATAACTGCTTGTTATTGGACTTCATATGTACTGTGTAAGAATGCCTCATTAATCTAATGGTCCTAAGCGCGACTGCAACGCTAGAGGTCTTGGGTTCGATTCCTAGGTCGAGCAAAGTGTTGTTGAGTTTTTTCTATGAAAGAATGGCAATTAGCTTGCCCCTTATTACATGGTACTTAAAAATACCGGCGAACTGTTGGTGTACATTAAGTACAGCTCTGCCTAACAATTCAGGGAATACAGGGGTGATAGTATGTTAATAATTATAGTATCAGCCTAACCCCACTCACGTGGTGAGGAGACCCGTGCCCAGCACTAAGACAATAGAGGGGTTGATGATGATAGTATCAATTTGGATGACTGTAAAGACGTTATACATGTAAGTCAAATTAATACAAGTAACAATTAATTGCCACATTTATGAAAGATCGTCACTTGCTATTTTTTTTATGTTCTGAAGAAGATTTTCAAGAAAAAAAAAAACAAAAATGAAAATGGAAATTTGAATGCAATTTACGCAATCGAATTTGCACTCAGGCCGCATAGAATATAAATAACTCATGCTGTACTTGGTACATCTAAAAGTAATTTCGATAAACTTTTTGCAGTACATTCAAAATGTATTGCAAAAAGTTGTCAATTTCAAATAAGAAGAGTTACGTCCGCATTTTAGCTTGTAATATTAAACGTGTCAATCACACGTTCAAATTATTTGGCGTTAATTATATACAGTTCAGTTGAGATAGAATGTATTCATCAATACTAATTACAATTGAGTTGTATATGAGGTAGTTATGTACCTACCTAATTTTTTTATAAAGACAATATTAGAGTTCAAACAAAAACGTAACGCTTTTTAATTATCAAAGCTTTGAGATGTAATGCACATCACTTCATCGTACTCTGTGAGGTATTAAATTAAAGTTATTTAATATTTAAAAAAATGCTAACAAATTGTGCCTGTACCTTAGTTTATTTTATATTTGTAAATTTTGCAAGCCTACTGGCAAAATATGACTGAGCTTGTATTTTCTTTGTTTTATGGCGCCATTTACAATACCCATATTTTTTTAAATAAACGATCTTACCTTATCTTGATTTTCAGTATAAAATACTTTGTAATGTACATTAAGTTAAGATTATATTTATTGCAATGTGCTCTCCAGAGCACCACACAATATAATTCCAATTATAAGAAGTTAAATGCCCTTGTTTTGTTTCAAAGTATCTAAGAATTATAATATGTCTGCTACTAATATAGGTATTCAATAATCCATTTCTTTAGATTGTTATGTTCATTTAACACATCAAACTATTATCACGCCTCTATACTCCGAAAGTTTAAGCAGAAGCATACTAATATGTATGTTAGTTCCATGTAAGTCAAGCCTATTTCCATTAACCAGGCACAAATTAGAACCCTGAGCTTTTACTCGACTGGAAATCAAACTCACGAGCTCAAGCGTACCTGCCGTGTTTACAAGCACAAGACTTATCAGGCAGACGTATTTTTATTTATTAGGCCATTTTGCTATACCTAATTTTAGTGAAATCCATACCATTACCGATTATTAAGAGATTATTTACCGCTGTTCTTCTTTTTTATATTTTATCGGATGGACTCGATTACATGACAGACCGAGACATCGATACGATTGAAATAAAAAAACAATTATTATTATCGTTAGATCTAGTTTCCGTTTCCTTAAAACTTTCACGGAAATCAGTTAGATATGTATATTTGACCTATTTTCTTTTTCATTGCAAACTGTGTAAATAATTTTATTTCCACGTTCATCTATGAATTTCGGATTAATATTAAAATAACCTAACTTTAATGCTTATTTTTGGAGTTGTTTATATTTCTTCCCCGTGTTATGATTGTGCATCTAAATAATAATATATTAACGTAGTTATTTTAATGTTAAATTTTGCATTCACGAATTGAAAATTCCTAAATACCTGTAATGATATTCATGTAACGAAAGAAAATTACGATGTCCTCCCCTCTCTATAGATATCACTTGATTTTTTTAATCCTTAAATGTCTGCACCAAGTATATAATTTGTATTATTATTTGGTTCACCCTTAATATAATATGTTCCAGCATCAAAATCACCACTTTAAAAAAAAAAGTGATCAGCCACTGCCCTATTTTTCCTATTATATTGCATCAAATTCCTTTCTCCTATTATAATTCACTTTACTACGAACATACCTTTCATCAAAAGTCCAGCGGCTAGCAAACCACCCATTCCTCCTTTCTTTCCACCGCCAAGTCCTCCTTTACCCCTCGCTTCTCCAACCAAAGCTCTGGCCTCTTCAGCAGCATTCTCATCAAGCAACTTCAGTTTCACTGTATGAGTATCCAAGTAATTTCCAAGTCTGTACAGAAGATATTTGTCCAATCTTTCATCAGGCTTTGAAGGGAAGGATCTGGCTAGCTCAGCTGCAAATTCTTCTACTTTACTCCCATTTTCTGTAGTATCCTCTTTAACGACACTCACTCCAGGAAGGAGATGTAGTTCTTCTTTAGCACTAAGCTTCTCAAGCATTGATATAGCTTCTATCTTCAAACACGTTGGGCTAAAAATTCCATTTGTACAATCCTTCTTCAAAGCTCTGGCTGCACTTTCAACATTTGGTTCCACTAAATTCTTTGGCGAATCACCTATTTCAGGATTTGGTAATGCCAATACTGCTGTTACACACAATATTAATGGTATGATATACATATTGGACGTCTGTATCGAAACGAATACTGCTAGTGTTTGATAAGCAATTGTTTCTTCCACCTTTTTATATGTCTCACATAGATGTATGATTAGTACGGAATACTTTTATATCCATTATATTTTCATAGAAGGCTGACTGCAAAATGTTCCAATTTCTTACAGTAAAATGAACTTTGTTGGCTTGTGTTGAGGTTGATTCTTGCTTGCAGTTTTAATCAACGTAAGGTTTTCGTTTATTATCGCATGCAGTCATTGGAGTAAGCGACCGATGTAAATGTATAGTTATTTTATGGGATTTTAATAATTTTATTATGGCACCTGTATTACACATAATATTTCAATACCTATGGGTTATTATAAGAAAAAATGTTATTAATATTTTTTAAAGAAAATTTCAACGTTTAGACGTACAGTTTAATTGTTGTACATCATAATCCTTTCTAGCAGATTGCATTCCAAGTTTCATTGAATAATAGTCGGTATCAAGTTAAGATTTTGTCAAATTAAATAATCATAATAAGATTTAATATTTGTTGCTAGACAATATAATATGAATATAATTATTATGTTATATTGGTTAGAATAACGGCGGATGACCAAATGCTTGGTATAGTGATTCAGGTAGTCATTTGCTAGGCTTTGGATTCCTATTTAAGACAAATATGTTGTATGTTTGTAAAGTTCCCCGCGAAGCAAGGAATCTACCCCAGTGTGGGAAATGTGGGATATCTAAGTTACTTTAAATTTAATTTATATGCAGACACTGAAGAATATATCATTCCTTCATTTTATTCATTTCATAGATTCGGTTGACAAGTAATTAAAACTGTACTAGAATCTAGATGAGACGAAAGCCACTTTTACTGAACAAAAGCCTCGCTAAAAAAGAAAATTGATAGACATATTGATATCTGACACGCAACTTATATAAATTGAAATAGGTAAAACCATTTTTTATGGATTTTATTACCAACACGCTTCTTTTCCGAAGGATTAGGCAGAGTATACTAACGTATACACCTACATTCCCCGGTATGTTTAGGTCCCATGTAATAGGAGGTGAATCTATTTTTTTTTTGTTTTTTTTTTTTTAATGCTTCTTCGCAATGTGGATTGCACATTACTAGTAACCTTGTTAACCCCTCGTACTAAGCTAAATGCTTGTATTACGAGTGGGTTCACGTCGGTAGTGCAATAGGTGAGTTTCGAACCGGCAACCACATGATCGAAAGTCCGACGCCCTAGACATTAGGCTATTGCCGCTTTTAAAATAAATTGCCATTAACCGGGCACAATCCAGACTACGAGCTGCTACTGAGAATTTCTTAGAAAAACCCAATAACACTTACCACCTTGAGTTCCAGCAGCAGTCCCACTTAGGACCACTAGGCTGATAAGGTAGTCATGGATTTTATTTCGGATCCTTGACTCAAGATACAACGACAATCTAAGTGGTTACGTATTTATCAACCTTATGACTGAAGGAATAAGATCTAGAAGTGATCCAACAACGTAGATCTGTATACCTTCTACGGCTATTTATGGATACATCCATATCATTGCTCGTCTTCTCCAAGAGTTAAGTTAGAGGTGTACCAATTCACTTTTTGCATATGTTTTAAGTCACACAATAATAGCGAATTGCCATTTATCAGGAAAAATCCAAACTGTAAATAGGTACCTACTGGTAATTTAAATATAAAAACTTTGTCCAAACTGGTAATCGTAACCAGTATCCCACAGTCAGCAGCTATACTTGCAAACACTTCATCAATCAAAGTAGGATTTGGAATGGTGGGCAACATCCCACCATTACAGAAATATGAGCATTTTTTCCAATAACTGAATGATAAAATAAATCCAAAAAATGTAATATACTTACAGAGTGTTGCCCATCCTGCTACCCCATAGGATTCCGATAATTTAAGGGGATAAAAACTAACATAAGGTAATTGGGAATAATGTAGCTTTCAAATTATGAAGGAATTAATAAAATCGGTTATGTAATTTTAGAGTTATCAAACAAAAAACAAATCTCTCCTCTTTATAACTCTAATTAAGTATATTTTTTTTATTATTCTGATATTGATAATGACCATTTAATTTGCAATGCTTTGCTCTCCTACTTGCTCCGTATTGTTATTTAACATCTTACTGTACACTTAGTTCGCAAAAAAGAATTTAAATTGAATTAAATATTGCTACAGACAAACATTTTGAAAGACCTATAATATATACCCACGTATATTTTTAAAGGCCACGTGAGTGCAGAAAGTCTGTTTGGTAAATAACCGTACTTTCTGGAAAGATGTCCATAGCCCAGCAACCAGACCGAACAAATAATTGATTAGATAAAATCGGAAACCGAAATGGCTTTATCACGGTCGTGTGCCCAGGTATTCATATCTGCGTGAAGTTTACGCGACGGCTGTGTTTCTATTTGCCCGTTTTTATGTTCCCTTTGGGTCAGCAATGTTTATATTTTGATTTGAACTGTTTAGCTATAATATTTTGTTTGGAACCGTAACTGACGATTGCGAGAAAAAGGTTTTTCAAAATCGTTTCGCAATTGTTGGAGAAATCAGTGAACATAAATAAGAAATACATACATTGGTGTATAGAATCTCCTCCTTTTTCGGAGGCGGTTAAATCAGTCAGTCAAAACTCTCAATGAGAACTTTCATTCATTTTGATACACAATAGGGACAATAATAGACAAAAGAGAAAATTTACTCAAATTGTTTTTTAATAATGTTTTGATTAATAAGGTCTTTAGAATGTTTGTGATGATGAGGTTGACATAGAAGAAATACAGTTAAGTATTCTTGTTCCGCAAAAAATAAACAAGCAATTTCCTTCACTAAATTTCTTCATACCATCATCACGCCTGTTATCCCCGAAGGGTTATGCAGGGGTATACTAAAGTACACCCACATTTCGCCGGTAAGATTAGGTCCCAGGTAATAGGGGTAACCCTATATTGCCATTAACCGGGCACAATTCCAAACTCCGAGCTGCTACTGCTTTGACTAACACTTTGCTCGACCTGGGAATCGGTCGCAGAACCTCTAGCGTCGCGCTTAGGACCACTAGACTAATAAAGCAGTCTTTATGATCTTAGCATAGATAACAAAAAAATATATAAACAAAAAGATAATAAAAAAGCAGTTATAGGCAAGTGATTTGACCATTGGACTGCCAAGTCGTAGTTTGAACCTTTAACTTTTCGGAATCATGGGCGTAAATTACCTATCACTCGTTTAAAACGGTGCAGGAAAACATTATCAAGCATCGGTGAGAGTTTCTCTACGGCGTGTGAAGTCTGCCAACCCGCAGTAGGCTAACGTGGTGGACTATAGCCTACTCCCTCTCGCACTGAGAGGAGACTCATGCCCAGCAGTGGAACAGTAAATCGGTTGATGGCGATAATCAGACAAAATAATTTTCATCACACAATATAACAGTTGAGAGAACTGATGAATGAGTGTTATACGATAAAATATTTTGATTGATATTAGTAGGATTTGTTTGGACGGAATACTTTTACAAGGAGCTCCTGCTACTAACTCTACTCTCTACTCTAGAAATGTAAAATAGCAGGAAACGAAATCATAACTGCGGATTTAAATGGATTTCAGCGGCCACCAAGCATTTAGCTTAGTACTACTTAACAAGAATACTAATAATGTGCGACCCACGTTGCTAGTAAACTTTTAATAATAAAAAAACGACTTCAAGGAATTATTTGCAGGCCGTAGAAACTTTTGATCTTTGGGAAAAAAACATGTTCCGTGTTGCATAGGTCGATTATTTAACCTCCCAATCATTGAAGTATACATACATGCGTAAGTATTTTTGAACACATACACACATATTATGGACTTATGTTATTATTATGCACATATCATCGACTGCCTTTTATTTTGAGAGGCAACGCTCTATAATAATATGTCGGACTCATACCGACCCATAACCGCCTTTGACAGTCACGGACAGAATCCTTTCGAAGGGCGAGATCTTTCCAAGCGAAATGGCACGAATGACAAAAAAAAAATTCGGGGACAAATAACTGTTATCATGTAATAAAGTGGTGTTTTTTTAAATTAGCATATAATGTTCCCACTGCTGGGTCACAGGTTTCCTCTTCGTGAGAGGGTGTAGGCTGTAATCTACCACGCAGGCCCAGTGCGGGTTGGTTGGTTTTTTTTTTTATAGTAGAGGGAGGCAAACGAGCAAGCGAGTCACCTGATGGTAAGTGATCATCGCCGCCCATGGACACCTACAACACCAGGGGGGTTGCAAATGCGTTGCCGGCCTTTTAGTGTGAAATAATACATACCTTTCATCATCATTCCCATAGCGAGGAGTCCACCCATTCCACCCTTCTTGCCACCACCAAGACCCATTCCACCCTTAGCCCTGCCTTCAGCCATCGCATTCTTCGCTTCTTCCACAGCAGAATCATCAAGCAGCCTCAATTTCACCGAATGACTGTCCAGAAAACTCCCCACGTGGTACAGAAGGGTCTTATCCAGTTTTTCATCAGAATCACTGGAGAAGGACCTTGCTAGGTCAGCGGCCACAGCTTCGTAGTTAGATTTATCACCATCTTTCACAAGACTAACACCAGGAATCAAAGCCACTTCATCCTTATTGTTAAGTTTCTCCAACAACGTGATAGCTCCTACTTTGAGACACGCTGGACTCAACAGTCCATTAGCACAGTCCTTTTTAATAACACGAACTTGATCCACTGATTGTACGCCGTCAGGATTTGGCAGAGCAGTCGCACTAGCGATGGCAATTAAAACGATATATTTATACATTTTTTCTGGATTACACGTCCACTCTTGTCTGTTCACACCAAAACTGTGCTCATCTAGTATATTGTCACCCTTTTATATTTCATTTTTGTGGTCAGATAGATGATTGCTCCCAGTCCACGCTTGGTTCTGATGGTATCTTTAACTTTTTTTGCAGCTGTAATACCACCACATTATCCTACTTCAACTTTATTGTCAAAGACACAAGTACCATTTTCGATTGTACTTCCATGTGTTTTGGTGTAACTAGCCGCAAAGCTAAGTTGGTTATCTCTCTGCATTTTCGTAGGGTTATAAGCGCAGCTAGTTTGGTTGTTAAGTTATCTTTGATGGAGATTACTTCTTTATGTATTAGTGCGATGGCTGATTTTGGCATCAACAGTTTTTACCAACGTATCATTTCTTTGGGCCCGTTGTACGAGAGAATGCAAAAAATATTAGCGAGTGAGCTCGTAGTGTGGGTTAGTCTAATTTTGTTTTATTTTCATGATCAGTCAAGATGATAATTCATATTTCTTGCTATGCATAGTATTTTTTAATGTAGGTGAAAATAAGACTAATTACTACTACTTTTTGCTCTGTCAGAACTGATGTTAGTTTCATGGATGCATGTTTTTGCAGATTACTTTTGATGATTCATTCTTTAACACTTGTTTCCTCCTGTGGTTATTTTGTAAAGTTTAGTTTGTCGTATATGATATCACGATATTTAATTAATTATACTTTTCTCACTTAAGTATAATAATAAATATTTATTTTAATATGTAGCAACTTAACTCATTATAATTGTTGTAGCGTACCTATACGGTACATAATCTTTTACCTAACGTAATTCTCGTTGTATTCATGTAACAGTAAGTACGTAGTTGAACTTTAATTACTCGCAGCAAACCTTGCAGGTTGATAAATTATTCAAATACCTATAGTATTGTACGATCAATATGTTTTTGTTTATTTTTCGTACTCTCTAAAATGGCTCGAAAGATTTCGATGGAATTTGAAAAATTGTAGTTTTCGGGGGAGAAAAATCAATCTAGCTAGGTTCCATTTATAGGAACATACGTGTTTTCTGTGTTTTTATGCTAGATGCATAAAAACGCAGAAGACACGTATGTTCATATATATTCAAATAGTTCTAACTAGATAGTCATTTAACATTCGTCTTTAACTATTTCTTGTTTTCTTAATCATCATCATGTAAGCCGTGCTTGGAATCTCTTCATAGTCTATAAGAATTCTTCTTATTTAACATTACATACCATCACGGCTGTATTCCCCGAAGGGTTAGGCAGAGGTGTACTAATGTACACCAACATTTCGCCGGTATGTTTAGGTCCCATGTAATAGGGGGCGAGCCTATTGCCATTAATTCTTCTTCTTATTTATTTGTATATATACATAATACACCATCACGCCTGATTCCAAGAAAGGTTTGGCAGAGGTGTAATGTCTCATGTATAAACTCAGTTCGCCGGTATATTTAAGTCCCATCAATAATGTGAAAGCCTGTTGACATTAACCCAGACTCCGAGCTGCTAATGAAAATTTTATAGAAAAACCCAATAACACTTTGCTCGACGTATAAAATTGAACCCAGGACCTCTTAGCGTAGCAGTCCCGCTTGAGGCCATTAGACTGATGGGGCAATATAGGTATATATATATATAGTTACATTATCGTTTAGGTATAATAACTACCATGGATGTCTACCATGCTGACGTCACTTATAAACTTTACTTTGTTTTAACAATATTAACCAAATAACGTCATAGCGCTAACATAATGCGCTAGCGCATTAACCTCTCTATTTCGAATAAGTGTCTAAAAAGTGTCAAAAATAATCATCAAATTAACTGACCTAAGTAGCATCAATGATAACCTTGAACGATAAGCTTGAACAGTCTCAACTTTATTGTCAATGCTTGAAGTTGAAAATTGATATGCGACAATAAAAAAGAACTAAGGGTCAAATTATTGCTAAAATAATTTTCACAAAATTTCCCTAAACCAATTCTCTGCCAACTCTCGCTTTTCACGAGTGTACAATTTAGTGTTTACGTAGAAAAAAAAAACTGTCGCGGTTTGGGTACCAGAAAGTGCGCAGCAGTGTGTGTCTAATGACAGCTTGTCAAGTGCCCGTAGCACGGAGCGTGAACTTTTGATAAAAGAAATAGTTGCAGCGGTATTTACTGAACGGTAAGCGCATTAGACACACTCATGTTACCATTACATTATGCAGACATGTACTGATGTACATCCACACTCCGCCGGTATGTTCAGGCCCGATGTATGTAATACGGGGCGAGCCTATTGCCACTAACCGGGCACAAATCCAGACTCCGATCTACTGCAGAAAATTTTATCGGTAAACCCAATAACACTTTGCTGAACCTGGGGATCGAACACAGGACCTCAACGTATCACTCGCTCTTTGGACCACTAGACTAATGAGGCAAAAAAAAATGAAATGTAAAAGTCCTTTTTGTTATATGCATATAAAAGCGACAGCTATGCTAGAAGTCTTGGGTTGAATTCCCAATATCGAACTCCAGAAAAATATTATTAAGTTTTTCTATAAAATTTTCAGTTGCATTCAGGGTCGCCCCCTATTACATGGGACCATAACATACCGGCGAAATGCGAGTATTCATTATATACCTCTGCCTAACCTTTCGTGGAATACAGACGGGATGGTATTTTACGCCTAAATTATGTTGAGTATTGAATACAGCGTGCGCAACGAGAATCGACTCGTGCGCATGATCCACAATATCAAAGTAACGATCGGTTTACCACGAATTTCCGTACCACTGGAGCACTGTTCCTTTCTTAGCAATTATTTGAACGATGCCCTGCAATCAGAACCATATTGTACAGTCAACAAAAGAGTTAGGTATACAGGCAGTTACCGAACATCCGAACATCATTCGGAGTGCCGTCGAACTCTTTCGCATTGCTCTGGACAGGATAAAGTATGCGGAGCTGACTGCCAACCTGCATTAACTGGAGAGGCATAGAAGACCGAACATCCGTCTTGATATTGATTTTGTCAACTAAACCAAAGACAGCCAGTCTGAAGTCTGTCTGCACCATTTAGTGCCCATATGTCTATGTCCAAATAGAAAGGTTCAATTCCTATGTCCGACTGGAAATCTATAGTCTGTGCCTACCCCTATGGGAGACAGGCGTGATAAGTTTATTTATTTATTTAGTTGTATGTATATCGAGTATACAGGCAGCTACCGAACATTTGTCTTGATATAGATTTTGTTATAAATAATTATACACCAAAGCGCGTCATTTATGAAGGCTGCTGACAAAACCACAATTTCGACGCCACTTCATAAGGGCATTGTATGTTTTAATTTTCAACTTCAATTTGTATTTTGTTTTGGTGTACCATAAAGTATATATATAATAAATAAATAAACTTTGTCAAAACACATATATATATAGTTAGCTGCCTGTACACCTAACTCTTTTGTTGACTGTACTTAAAAAAATGGTTATGTATTTAGGTACGATTGTATTATTTTAGAAAGTGACAATTTAACCTCGACGGTTCTCTAAAATCAAAATCATATCTGAAAAATTATCCAGTTGCAGTACATAGCAAAAACTTAAAAAAATTTTTTGTCAATAAATTATTATTCTTAAGTATTGCGGAGCTTTGGGTTGGGATTTGGCCCTGTGAATGGTAATAGGCTCTCCCCTATTACATGGTACCTACCTAAAATATACCATTATTAAAGAAAAAAACTTAACTATACTCCATTTGGTTAGGTACTTAACTAAAGGTAAACAAATCATAAAAAAGGTTCTTTTATAGGGCCATTTTTCATTTCGAAATAAAACGTCACCAAGATAAATTATTCAATAACTCAAAATCACATTCTCCTTTTATACTAGCATATCTTACTACTTTGCTTGATATTAAATAGTTACTATTATTCTTAAGCTTGCAAACAATTAATTAAATCAACATTTATAATTATGTCAAAAAGTATTGCAATGTGCCTACTAAAACGAATCTAAAAATACAGATATTCAAAACATTTTTCTGCGTAGTAGACTTTAGATAACTCGAAAAAATTGAGAAGAAGTACTGCGAGGAATTGGAGCGAAATAATTAATCAATATTATACTTAGTCGGGGAAACAGACGCCATACGTAACAGTTTGTATTTACTTTACTTTCGTTCGTTTTTGTGTTTCTTTTGCCGCAAATGGTGTTAATTAGTTATTGTTCTGTTTGTTCGTTGGTTTTATTGATTGTTGGTTGTGTTGTTATTAATTTCACTCCCAATTCATATGATACCATTGTAATAAAAGGTTGAACAGCTCTGAACGCCGCCATTTTTATTGTTTACCTTTAGTTAAGTACCTAACCAAATGGAGTATAGTAATTTGGGCCGCATATTACTAGTAATCTTGTTAACCCCTCATACTAAGCTAAATGCTTGTATTACGAGTGAGTTCACGTCGGTAGTGCAATAGGTGGGTTTTTAACCGGCAACCACATGATCACAAGGTTCGACGCCCTAGCCATTCAGCTTCAGCCGCTTCGCTTTGCTTACCATTGAACTTTAAGTGTGTACATAAGTAATCAGTATATCTCTACATGATCCTTTTAGGCTACATGCGTGATAGTATGTATAAAGCGCAACGTGGTTTAGCGATCGTCTTCCACACCCTAAGTCACGGAGTCGATATCCGCAAGAAACAATCTTTAATATAAACTTCAGGTAGTTTTAAAAGGTTTTACAGGAAAAAAAACTTAGCGTGAGGCAACGTCTTTTTACTATTACTTTTTACTGCCATTACTCTCGTTACGTTTCAGGTAACGACTGTCTAAAAAAAATCTTATGTAATGACAATTACCTTTCAATCGCATTCATTCAGTGATCAAGACCATTTCAGTTCAAACCATTCTATACTCAAGCCATTTCCAATTATTCTTTTCTATATGAAACTGCTTTGTAATGAAAAAATAAAATAAAAAAGTTAAAACAACTCTCTCTAGCGACGGGCAACGATTACTACTCCTTTTTTTTACTTTTTGTACTATCTCAAGAGTCGTATTCATTCTGTAATCACACTAATAGATGGCGTCAGAAGTGGGTTGCGGAGTTTCGGTTCAAATGTCAATAGATGGCGTTAGTAGTATGCTCTTGCGACTAAAAAGAACAATAAGATTTCGACGCTGTTGATGTTGTTTTGTGAAATTTCTTTGATTTTGGTTAGTATTAAGTTGTAGTTATATTGGAGGTTATGCATAATGGATAATGATAGGTACTAGGTGCCTAATTGTATTTATTGTTATTTTCTTGTATTTCCACCTGTTTATTTTTATTTTTACTTTTTTTATTCTTATCATCAGTCTTATGGTTGCAAACGCGACTGCTAGGACATCCTTTTTTGATATTCGGGTCGAGAAAAGTACTATTGCGGTTTTCTATGAAATTGTCAATAGCATCCCGAAGTTTAGAATTATAGCCCGGCTAATTGGCAGACATGGAGGAAAACTCGTCCGCTATTATAATAATAAGACCTAAGTATGCCTAAGTACCTATGCATTTTACTGAAGACGTTACAAAATAAGAAGAAGATTGAATTGAGTCATCTTGATGTTTTTTTTCTGATGTTATCTAGGCACGCGACTCCGACTTTTCAGTCATATTCGATTAACAGTAAATTATCACGATGAACGAAATCATTTTGAGGAAACCTGCATGCCTGAGAGGTTTTCTCGACGGTTTGTGAGGTCTGCCAAACCATATTAACATGGTTGTCTATAGCCAAATTCCTTCATTTTTAGGGAAACTGCCTCATTAGCCAAATGGTACTGAACGCGACTGCTACGCAAGTTGTCCTGGGTTTGGTTTCCAGGTCGAGCAAAATATCGTTGTGTTTTTCTATGAAATTCTCAGTAGCAACTCGCACTTTGGATATATGCCCGGTGAATGGCAATAGGCTCGCCCCGTAACAGAAGATGTAGATGTACATAAAGTACACCTCTGTCCAACCCTGTCTCTGTCCAGGCGTGATGGTATGTATGTCTAGGAGGAAGTTCGTGCCCTGCAGTGTGAAATATTATGAGCTGATGATGATACCTTTTCTATATAAAAGAATCATTGAAATCGGTTCAGAAATTTCTAAACATACCATACCATCACGCCTGTATTCCCCGAAGGGTTAGGTAGTGGTGTACTAATATTAGCCCACATTTCGTAATGAGGGGCGAGCCTATTGCCATTAACCGGGCATAAACCCAGACTCCGGCCTGCTACTTAGAAAAACCCAATAACACTGCTACTGAGAATTTCATAGAAAAACCCAATAACACTTTGCTCGACCTGGGGATCGATTTCAGGACCTCTAGCGTAGCAGTCGCGCTTAGGACCACTAGACTTATGAAGCAGTTCCTCTAAGAATCTCCGAAATAATAAGGAAATATTGCTTTACGGGTAAATCATTTTTTATATCTAAAAACGTATAAAGCACAAATCAATAGCTTTCTTATTGTAAGTTCAATGTCCTTACACATGAAATACTTATGCAACGCTGAAAGGCTCATTCATCGTTCATTGCCTGACTAATAAACTTTTCTACCATACAAAATTAAACCATACCCCCAACAAAATAAAGTACAATTTTCAGTATACATTGATCAATGGAAACACAAATGTTGTTTTGTAGGAATTGAAACTGTATTTTCTAAATATTAAAGTTGAGTTTTCAGTGCAGGTCGTGGGTGGAAAAAATGAAAGTCCGTGAAAGTTAGCACCTGTATCACGAGTTATATAATTGTGTATGTGTTTGTGAGGTTTATTACGGTTTTGAATACGAATGTGTGTGTGTGTGTTGTATGTGTGAGTGTATGACGTGGAGACCGCCTGAAGAGTAATGTTACGTTCATATATAATATTTAATTGTTATAAATATTAAGGAACAATAAACATAACATACCATCACGCCTGTCTTCCTCGATGGATCAGGCAGAGGATGGATTTACTTACTGTATAATGGTATGTTTAGGTCCCATGCAATAGAGGGCGAGCCTATTACCATTAACCGGGCATAAATCCAGTCTCACTGTATCAAACTCTTCGACTTGAGAATCGAATCCAAGACCTCTAGCGACCTCAAAGGATGCTAATTTTATATATCGACGCAATAACATATTAATATATCTATTTTAAACATAATTTATAATTTTCTTAATAACCAACACTAGAGAAAGCGGCACCTACTACAAGATGAGACATTCAAAACTTCAAGAAACGTGATTAATTTCCTTTATCCAAGTTCACCCGTACAAAAGACATCAACGCGCAGAATGTTTTAGGTAAAAATTTTAGTGGTCCTTTTTTGTATGACATTTTATTAAGGAGTTTTTAGTGTGTACTTATGTGTACTAAAATTGGAAAGTCAGAAGAAATATTTTTTATAATAAAAAGGAAGCCATAGAATAGTACCTATTTCATGTAATCATGCATTTGAATGGCTCATATTGGATCATTTTACCTATACATAAACATTTATATAGATCTAAATGTTTACACGCGTTGATCTTGATTTACCGAATACCGTGGATATTTCCCAATATCCCATATTAGTACTCACCTACGTTATATAAGGAATTCACGTGCTAAAATTCACAGTATTAAACCCATTGGTTTAAGTTGCGCGTTGTCTATAAGTCGGTGTTAGGGTTACAATAAAATTATGTTAATATTGGCTTTGAAAAACATTTAGGTATGTCAATGTTTTGTTATTAATCATACAAATATTCCTTCAAACTCGATCTAGTAATTTTAAACATACAAAACAAATCACTTGTCCATTAAATCAGAACACATACAAATCCCATACATTTTAACGGCACGTACATCATTTCTCATACAACACATTCTCGTGCATTCCTGTGAACATCCCAAATACATACATTTACACGCGGTGGCAGCGGCAGAACGGGGTCAGGTACACGGATGTGTGTGTATGTGTGCGTGAATGCCAATGGCACGCACACACGCGCAGTGTGAAAGTGTGAAGTGTGAGTACATACTAACGCACCTGTTGAATGGTTGGTAATGGTTATCATAGATTCACGGGTAATATTATATCCGGCTGTTTATGGGAAAAAGCGTGAACATTTTCAACAAGTCAAAGTCAATGTTAAATTTCAATTAGACTTTATTACAAGTACTTTTGAAACGTCAAAAATCAGTTGTATGGTACCAAATAGTGGGTTTCATAGAAAAGATCCAGCATCAAACGCTTGTTTGAAGAACACATTAATAAGAATTTAATCATCACCCCCTGAAGTCATGTAGAAGTGTATTAATGTCCACCAACAGTTTAAATCTACTTATCTACTTACTAGGTAGCGAGATTATTGCCATTAACCGGCAAAAAAACTAAAACGCGAGCTGCTGCTGTGATTTTCATAGATTAGTTAGATTAGCTCCGGGAGCAAGGTCCTACCTTTTAAAAATGTGATAAACCTGCTAGTTTTAATATCTACTATTAAAATTTCCAAAATTACGTAACACCTCATCAATCGATATTCAATATATACACCGAAGCTCTCTCGCACGCTCGCACGCCCGCGCCGAAGTGTGTCGAGTTCAACGCCCGACTTTCTACGGCGGCCATCTTGAAAATTGACGTAACAAGGATGCTGTGATGTCAACCGAAATGAAAGTTTTTGTTCCGACTTAACTTTTTGTTTTTGAGTTTTCGTAATAACTGTTAGGTAATGTTTGTAAGTTGTAAGAAGTGTTAAAAAGGAAGCTACACATTTCTATTATAAAGATAAACAAATAATTTGAGTGAGAAGAGTTTTTGGTAATATAATATTATTGATATTAACCGAATTAATAGTTACGCAAGAGGGAAAAGGAAGGTTAAGGAGAAAAGAAGACTGAAGGGGACTGATGAATGAATTGGGACTCCGGCACTCCACACTCATCGTATGCATATCTCACACACATACTTCACAAGATGTGTGATGATGTGACAGAAATTCATACAAATATTTGTGGAGATCTTTAAACAAAAATAACATTATTCCCGATTTCTTAAAAAAGCATACCATCACGCCTGTATTCTCTGAAGGGATTGGCAGAGGTGTACTAATGTAAACCCACATTTCACCGGTATATTTAGGTCCCATGTAATAGGGGGCGAGCCTATTGCCATTCATCGAGAGCTACTGAGAATTTTATAGAAAAACAAAATCAAAATCAAAACAAAAACTACTCGATTTGGCAATCAAACCCAAGACTTCTAGCGTGGAAATCATGCAATTTTCACCGAAAATTATTACCGACGTTTTAGGTGGATATTAAGTAACGAGTTAGGAAGGAACACGCCCTTTGACGGAGTCCGGCAGTTGTTACGGGCCACAACCTGTCATTGTCGTGGTGAATGTCGAGAATAAAAAAATAAAAAACATTATATATAAAATATATATAATATTTATGTGGCCATGTTTATGGGGTGATGGAATTCAAGGGCGGTTTTTAGTCGGGAGGAGTCCAACATAACCTAACGCTTTCCTTGGTAGAAGACGATCTTGGATTTCTACTTACAAAAACGTAGCAATGTGCAATGGATGCCGTAGTGGTCATGTCCATTGGACTACTAAGGCAAGCATCCCTGACTTATCGTAATCATTAATAAATTAATCATCACGTTCAAATTCCTCAAATACTGAATGAAAACATCGTAAGGAAACTTGTTTTTTATCTTTATTTTAAGGGACTTTTGAATACAGTTCACGTCAGTCGAAACCCTATCATAAACTAATCTTAAGTTTACAAACAAAAAACAAAACAAATGTCCGAGAGATTTTCTGTGTAAAGTCTGCCAACCTGCAGTAGGCTAGCGTGGACCATATCCTTATCCCTAACATTCTGAGAGAAGTTCAGCTGTACTCAGCAGTAAGAGAGTGATGCTGTGCATGACTTTGCTACTGTCCATACATTTCCGTTTACCATCACACAGTATGTTTGTTTGCAAATAAAAAACGAAACATGTTTATCTCTCCAAAAGTCCACGCTCTTGTCTCTCGTAAATTACCAAAACACATCCGACAAGACTTCACTTTCACGGACTTTCGACTGTGTGCGCCACTTCCAATACTTTCACCTTCGAGAGAAAAATGCCACATCCGGCTAGCCGTTGCGAAATCTACCACCTGATTCGAGAGGCTTCGTATGTAATGTTTTTTTTTGATAGCACACACACCTGTGTGGGCTGGCTTTGTCGCTAAGTACCAGTTTTATGTTCTAATGTTACAAGACTTAAATAATGTCTATTAAAATCTTTTTAATACTGCCTTTACTACTTTGAGACAGAGGCCTCATTAGTCTAGTGGTCCTAAGCACGACTGCTACGCTAGAGGTTCTGGGTTCGATCCCCAGGTCGTGCAAAGTTTTATTTGGATTTTTCTATGAAATTCTCTTGCAGTTCGGAGTTTAGATTGTGCCCGGTTAATGGCAATAGGCTCGCCCCCTATTACATGGGACCTAAACATACGGCGAAATGTGGATGTACAGTAGTACACCTCTGCCTAACCCTTCGGGGAATACAAGCGTGATGGTATGTTATGTTATGTAAAATCTTTTTAACTGGGTACTTACTTTTGCAATATTTTCGTTAAGATAGTAGTAGTACAGATTATGAATTCAGCTTAAAATTGTAACTGAAATTACATAGTGTAATATTACACCTATATAGCCTGAAGGGTTACACAGAGATGTATTAGCCCAAGCTTCCTAAAATAAGAAACCGAAGAAACTTTACTCGACTTTTTTTATAGTACGGAAAATCATCTTCATCATCCCTCTAACTGTTGTATACGCACCGAACTACCTGCTGTCTTCTAACCAAAGAAGTAATTAATTAAGTGTTATAACTTATAATATTTAGTGCTTATGTTGTTTTCTGTTCCCACAGACAAACCGTGAAAACGGTTTTGTGGGGCCTTGTTTAAAAATGTTATTTATAAAAGTTTAATAAAGATACATACATACATACATCTTGGATAATCTGGGAAGGTCGCAGGGTATGTAGGACTCATACCGACTAAAATCTTCTTGACTCAACCTTAGAGTCAAACCTAAGACTGATTACGTCGCTATTATGACCTATAAACTAAAGAGGCAAAGGCTCTTTGAAAATTTGTTCGGAAAAATTTAAAAGTTGCTCGGAAAAAATGTAAATTTAGAAACTGAACAATTTTTCTCAAGATGTTTTAAAGTTGGACAGAATAATGCTTGTGGGTTTAGGCTAGTCTCAAAATATTTTTGGTTGTATATCATTTCCAGAACGAAATACGGTACGTTGCTCTTTACAAATCACGAAAAAATCAACGTTAATATTATATATCAATTATCTCGATACATTATTGACAATTTCAAAGAGTGACTACTAACATTATGGATAAAAAAATAGTGCAGGTTTTAAAACGACGGTTTTTACGAGTATATACTATTTGCCCAAAACTTAGCCACCTCTAAAGCATTGTCAGTGGCAGCGCAGAGGTCGTCTATACTACAGGTTTCAGGGCATAGAGGACAGGATAGGAGGTGAGCCAAAGTTTGCGACACAGCTCCGCATCCACATCAACACATTCCGCATCCACATTAACTTACATTAAATCCACCTTAGATAGATTGAGGTATAAATTACTGAAGTTCTGCTACAAATTTCCTGCAAAACCTGGATCATAGATAGATCTTTCCTAACATCTAACTAGACATAGCCACATTCTCAAAACCCCATCAAACATAACCCTAAATAATTCATAGAAAACTTTACATAAATTATAAGTGCCGTCACATGGGTGGGCGCCTAATCTCACGATAAAATAAAAAAAAACTGGAAACTACATGCCCACCTGTTTTTACTCAAACAACACAACATTTCCACCTAACTCCCATGTTAGCTACAAGGAATTCTTAACCTTATTCTTTGACTCGAAAGTTTGTTTTTGTGTGAGATGTTGAGGAGTTATGGTGTTATGTCATGGGGTAAATAAAACCATTGAGGGCACTGTGCTTACCCGATCTCACAGTGAGAAAGCGAGGAGAAAGGTGCGCTAGCGGACGCTGCTAGGCCCCAAATTCCTCAGCCGGTGAAAGACATTTTTTTTCTTTAATAGCCTATGAGACAAGTTGATTTTTCTCTTTCCAGTAATCGATGCAGAGATGCGTATACACACGTTAAGGCTTTACGTGGTTTAAATGATTATGTTATTATCAATATTATGTTACAATCGTTGACAATAATATGAGCGAGGCTGGCAAAGGATCTAATGCAAAATTGAATAAAGATATACACAGCAATAGGATCAGAAAGATCTTGGATGATGATGATGACCCTGATGATGCAAGAAAAGAAAAAAATAGGAAAAAACGTGTTTTATTTGGTTAAATACAATATAAGACAAAATTTCTTTAAAAAACTTGGGAGCTAAAAGATTACATTCGGCAATTACATTGCAATCAATACATGCTTAAAAACTAAAGCAGCTCTCTAACAATTTTCTAATGTCAATGATAATAAGATTCAAAAACGCCAATCTTAGTTCAGCTAGTAGGATTAAAAACTTCAATCAAATAATGTTACCGAGAGTTTTCCTAAACATAAATTTTACGATACGATCTCGATTATACTTTCAAAGTAGTCCGAAACAGTATTAACTAAGATGGTGGAAAGATATTGTGATTATTTAGTCTCTCAAATAACTAAACAGAATAATCTAGCTTGGTGTTGAACGCAATTATATTAAATTTATAATTGATGCAATAGGGAATAGGTTTTTATTTTATACTGCAGGGGGACAAATTATTATCAGGCTGCTATTTGTATTAATTGTACTCTTTTATATATCGTTTAAATATATAAAAGCGACATTCACTCACTGAACTGAATCTATTAAATAAACTTGAAATTTTGGGAAATGCTCATGAGAGTAGCTCGAAAAAGTGAATTACACAGCAGGATAAAAGTCCCCGCTTAGATAATTGAAAAACCGAGAATTCGATGTTAAAATAGTTTTGGAAATAATGATCACCCTTGCTGAAATAAAACTTAGGTATATTATGTTCTTCTTTGCAAGAATAAATCCAGCTCAATCAATCATGCTCAGATGAAAGGTTAAAAAGACTAAGTCGTTAGTTCCAACGTAGGAAACAGTGCAATAAGACATAATAGTAGTAGAAGATTTTATTAAATCGTAAAGGAGTTTACAGTTATAAGTTTTTTTTAGAAGAATTACAATATTCCAACTCTTATAGATTTTTCTGACTACAATATTATTATAACCTCTGCAGAATCCGATTCTGTATGTCTCTTGAAAAAAATATTTTTCTGACCTATAATAATGGTGCCACTAGGTTTTCCGGCTTTCGGCGTCGACGTTGTCTTCAGGCAACCATTGGGTTACGATATGCAATTTTTTATAATTTTTAATTTAAGTATACTTTATTTTAGAAAATTCAATTAGTGTTAGTTTAATCGAAGATATAGTGAATATGTCAATGTTAATTACGCATAGTATTGATGTTTATGAATCCACTAAGCATTCTCTTCTAAACAATTTATTATACTCCCTAAAGACCCCGTGCAAGTTTAGATTGTCAATTCTTCTACATGAATGAAAAACTGTGGAATGAACTTTTTAGTTCAGCAGTGAAGATCGTTAAGCTTATGAAATTATGATCATGATATATATTATAAAGAGGATAGAGTCATTTTAATAATTATTTCCAGATTAGAAAGCTATATTATTCCCTATCAACATAGGCTAGTCTTATTTTATAATCCTGCAGAATAAACGGGATCCTCAGCGGTTGAAGCCGTAGGTCTCTCAAATTTCTCATATTATTTGAGAGCGTAAGACATTAAAATGATTATGCAAAATAAACAACAATGGACAAGTTTAATTTATTTAACAACTCATAATCATCATTATTAATACGAGAAATGGAACAAAATACAACAAAAATGTGTATAAGTGAAAGTGCCACGCACACAGACGCAATGTCTTTGTAGTAGTAGAGAAAGTTGGTTGTCTTCATAATAAAGATTGAGGCGGGAATGGAGTCGAAAAGAATTAAAACTGTTTTACAGATTAATAGTACAATGTTTGTTAAATAATTAAATGGTAAATATAATTTAAACGGCCAGGACCAAAATGCAACTTGCATATTCTTTGTCACCAATTTAAAAAAAAATTTAGGACTCACGTTATTTTAAAAAAAGAATTCATTATTTTAAACTTAAGCATTAAACATTTTGATTGTCTAAATGTGTAGACTAAGTTAAATTATAAAAAGCACTACAAAGTACTTACGAAAATCTTGACAGACCATCTATTGCTCGTTTTTTTTAGGGTTTGAGTGGAACGAGCTAAATCATAATGGAAAATAAGTAAAGTCACGGAACGGTAACCAATTCTTTTAACTAGGAACCAAATAGAATACGGTTAAATATAATCCTAAACACAAATTAGAAAAGAAATAAAAATGTCTATATTAAATAGGTATAAAGATACTTAGAAAGGGATATGTTTCAAAACAATTATTGATTATAATTATATTATATTATAGCCACATTCATTAAGTTAAATCAAAATGATAAATATTTATAAAAAACCCAGACTATGATATACCTATAGAATATTTCTTAGATACTTA
Source organism: Subacronicta megacephala (assembly GCA_958496365.1). Taxonomy (NCBI): domain Eukaryota; kingdom Metazoa; phylum Arthropoda; class Insecta; order Lepidoptera; family Noctuidae; genus Subacronicta; species Subacronicta megacephala. Next base: position 808,840 of record OY292535.1, read on the forward strand.
CTTTTCTTGATAAATTAATATTTTAATCATGATTAAATAGTACTTTAAAAAAAAAATAAGAACGTGGAGAAGTCTACTCTATGCATTTCTCTGTCGAATCATTTTCACTGGTGTGTGTGTGAGTGAAAGGCGTGTACGTACACGGTCGTACCCACGTAAAACTGCCTATGTGTGAGTGAAGATGGCGTGTTGTTTTTTTACACATTCTATCTATAATGAAAACTAGTATAAAAGTGGGTTCGTCCGTTCGTGCAGCTTAGTTTCTAAACGACTTCAGATGAAGGAATGACTGGTTTATGATTTTCAGGAAAAACTGTACCTATTTTGGCTACTATAAATTATGATAATATAATTTCTATCTTTGGAGAAACATAAATTTTACATGCGATGTCATTATTAGCCACAGTATTTTTATATTCTATAAAATTCTATTCTATAAAATAAATCTCTGTCGTAAATAATACAACAAATAACTAAAAAGCAATAGAACATAACTTTAACAATTAGAATTAAATTAATAGAATAAGAAGTTACATCATTAAAATTATTTCGAGGGAGATAGAACCCAGAATGCATTTTATAAATATTATTTATAACATACATCATACATAAACATACCATCACGCCATCCACAGTTCGCCGGTATGTTTAGGTCCCATGTAATAGGGGGCGAGCCTATTGCCATTCACCGGGTCCAAATCCGGACTCCGAGCCGCTATTGAGAATTTCATAGAAAAACCCAATAACACTGCTCGACCTGGGGATCAAACCCAAGACCTCTAGCGTAGCAGTCGCGATTGGGGCCACAAGATTAACGAGGCAGTCAGCAATATTATTTATACACGAGTAAAAATTACATATCCATGGACTAAATACGAAGTATTTGTTTAATAGATGTGGTGACAAATGTAGGGTAGGACGCTGGTTAGTCAGATGGATGGATAAGCTTAAAAATAGATGTCTGGATCTGACTGAATGAGGAAATCTTATGTACGCATGTTATTGTATGGTCATCATAAATGACACATTTTGAATACATGACAGCACCAAAACCAAAAGTTTTCATTACATTCCAAACATAAAAAATACCATTTTTGTATGGGATAAAGGGCAAACGAGTACACGGATCGCCTGATGGTAACCGATCACCACCGCCCATGAACACCAGAGGAGTCGCAAGTGTGTGCCTTTTAAAAGGGAGCACGGTCTTTTCTTGAAAGTTTCATTTTAAGAAAGAAATAAAGAAAGAAAACTTTTTATTTCTAGACTCATACAGAACACAGACAAAAAAAACACAGATATGAACAAAAAATTTGCAGCCAAAAAAGGGCCCCTATCTCAGCATAATATTTTCCCTATACTTATTCCCCTAAATGTCAGGCAGCTATACATTTCGTCCATATGTTTTAGGTCCCATGTAATAAGGGGCGAGCCTCTTCCACAAAACCGAACTCTGAGCTGCTTCTGAGAATTTTATACAAACAAAACCCGGTCGAGAGTCGGAAATCGAATTCGGTACCTCAGACATACCCATTAGTCACAATTGAGACCAATAGAATAAATAGGCAGTTAGTTTCAGCTAGTTAATTACATTTTAATTAACGTAATGTAATTATTTGTCATTATACGAGGGTGGGTGTACGTTAAGTACACCTCTGCCTAACCCTTCGGGGAATACAGGCGTGATGGTATGTTATGTTATGTTTTACACTCGTATAAGCAGAGATATTTATTTTTTATTATTTATATGCAGAGATATCATAATACCTACTCGGTAACAAAGAGTTTAGCAAAAGAATGCGGTGGGTTGATTGATAAAATAAATTCCTCCCTCAGTCCCCTTCCTTTTCCTTTTTTCATTCCCCTCCCTTTTCCTTTATGGGGTTGGCAACACGCAAGTGATACCGCTTACCATCAACCGGGCCGTAATCTTGTTGACCATCTAAGACTCTTAGTTGTACTCATAACAAAATATATCTCTTTCTCCCATTTAAGAGCTCAGCTCTTGTCGGTGGAGCAATCGCCACTGTTCTCTATTCTCTGCCTTCTGTTTGACCTCTTGATACGACTCTACTCCCACATTTTCCTTCACTTGTTCCATTTATTTATCTAAATAGGCATTAATTTTAAATAACTTAGCATCGAAAATCTGACACTTGAAAGTTTTCTTAGTGAGTAGTTAAATTTGCCAAGAGATGGCGCTACAAGTACTTCACGAGCACTGTTACCACTATACGCTTCGTTGAAATTATTCATATCGATGTTCTACCAATGTAAAAATGATGTTGAATAATATGATAAAATTATTATAGTTATTCAGTAATAAAATGGATTGTAAAAGAAAATAAAAGTCACAATTAATACAATTTAATTTATGTCCTAAAACTAATTGTACAGTCTTATTATTGAATAAAAATATTCTTATACATATTTAACCACAAAGTGTGGTTCTATGACACATAAACCCGTAATAGTTACCTATAAAGCTAAGTATGTTTAAATATTTTCAAACCAAAGGACGGCTTTATACAAAAGTTGACAGTGAAAATAAAGATTTCTTTTTTTATATATAATTATACCTTTTACCCTGTACTATCCAAGCACTTTTGTTATTTGTACAGTATTAATACTATAAAATTCATAAAATATGGAAATAAATTAATAAAAATTTAACTCTAAATATCATAAAAATAATAACGAATCATGCACCATTTCATTCAGCTTTTTAAATAAATATTATAATAATTTAAAGCTTACAAACGCACCATTGAAATAAAAAATAATCTTAAAAGTAATAGTTGAACTTTTTTTTTTAACATTTTCCTAAAATTAAGAAGATCATTGGAAATCTGTACTTATTTTGAAATTTTTCAAAAAATTATAATTTAGAATGTTATAAGCAATTTAAAATAGAATAAAACGTTAATATTATAAGTTAAATAAATTTTGAATATTTCTATCAGGTAAGTAAAATAAATATTAATTTTGTTGCAAATTATTTGACAATAGGCTCGCCCCTATTACATGGGACCTAAACATACCGGCGAAATGTGGGTGTACATTGGGACACCTCTGCCTAACCCTTCTGGGAATACAGGCGTGATGGTATGTTATGGTATTTGAAAAATTAACTACTATAGCCATTTCCCACTTTAAAACTACACAATAATAGTGTTGTATGTAATTGACATATTTCAAAGAAATTATTAAAATGTCGGTAAATTTATGTTGTATTAGGCCTAATTTAGTACTTCAAACTTTTGAAGAAAACTGCTGTAATTTTTTTTTCCTGACTGATTGTTCTATTTCTCGCCCATCTTTACGAGCTGATTTGTTCCTTGTAGGCTAAGTCGTTAGCATCATTTGCAACATTTGACGACCTGGCGTAAGGGTAGGTGGCTGCAGAGGCTGTGGGAGATGACCACTGTTGGGATGACTGGAAGCCAGCAAGCTGGGGAAAAACATACATGAATATAGTTTTCTTTTCTTAAATTAATTACTTAATTTGATTATTGTGGAGGTTTGTAAATCTTGTCGTCAATTAATCTACTTAGATACTATTATCTCTGTTTTGGTAGCTGTATCTAAGCCACTCTAATAAAATAAAATAAAATTTTTAATTTATTTATTTATTTATTAGCTTTATTTTATCCCTTACATGTAATTCATATTATATTGTTTTGCTTTCTGTTGTGTACCTATTTATTTGTTAGTAATGTTAGTTTTGTACTTAGATTATGTTAGTATTGTTAGATGTAAGGGCCGCCTTTTGCGGTGAAAGCCTCCTCCAAACCGTTCCAGGTGACTCTATCCTTTGCCCATCTGGGCCATAGATTTCCAGCTATTTGAACGATGTCGTCACTCCATCTTTTAAATGGTCTACCCTTCCTTCTTTTTTTATGTATTGGATACCAATTTGATATTACTTGTGACCATCTTTCATCCGTAGCTCTCTGAATATGACCTGACCATTTCCATTTCAGTTTTAGAACCTGTTTGACAGCATCCCTCGCCTTTGTTTTTTCCCTTATCAGTGAACTTTTGACTCTGTCTTTCAATTTGATGTTCATGTAACTCCGTTCTATTCCTCTTTGGCAGCTTCTTATTTTATTTAAGAGTGACGTTTTGAGAGACCATGTCTGGCATGCGTAGGTAAGTACTGGCGTTAGGCAGATGTTCATCGCTTTTGTTTTCAGTTTCGTGGGTATGGGACCTTTGAAAATTTCCTTCATAGCCCAGTATTTGTTCCAAGTATTCTTCACTCTGCGATCGATTTCTTTTTCTGTACATGACTTTATTGAGATTAGATGTCCAAGGTAAATGTAGTCTACGACATATTCTATAGGTTTAGATTGTATGGATATAGGTATTTGTTCACGATTAGTCATGATTTTCGTTTTGTCCCAGTTAATTTGTAGCCCAACGGTTTCGCTGTGATAACTGAGGGACTCAATCATGCGGTTCAGTTTGCACGGATCGTCTGACAGCAGTATTATGTCGTCCGCAAACCTAAGGTGTGAGAGGTACGTGCCATTGATTTTTATTCCCGTATCGCTCCAATCGAGGTTCCGGAATATGGATTCCAGGACTGCGATAAAAAGCTTTGGAGAGAGCGGATCACCTTGCTTTACCCCCCTGTCGACTTGAAATAATGGTCCTCTTGCGTCTAGGCGTACCCTCGTAGTACTTTTCAAATAGATCGCCTTGATTAGTTCTATGTATTCTTGGTCTATTCCTTGCTGGCTTAAAGCCTGCCATATAGAGTCATGTGATATTGAATCGAAAGCTTTCGAGTAATCTATAAAAGCAACGTATAAGGGGAGCTCATATTCCATAAACCGTTCGATTATTACTTTCAGTGTGTGTATGTGGTCAATGGTAGAGAAATTTTTCATGAACCCCGCTTGCTCTATAGGCTGGTTCTCGTCAATCTTTGTTGTTACACGTCTTAGCAAGGTCGATGCAAATACTTTATACAAGCAGGATATAAGACTAATGGGTCTGTAGTTAGATATTAATTTGGGGTCTCCCTTTTTATACAGTAAAACGATTTCCGAGCATGTCCATGTTTCTGGTAGTTCTTTTGTTGATAGAATACGGTTAAAGAGCTCGGTGAGTGGTGTTGTTATTTTATCTTTCGCAGTTTTTATCATTTCGTTTGTCACTCCATCAGGTCCTGGACTCTTTCCTGCTTTTAGTTTTCTTATAGACATCTCTATCTCGCTTTCTAAGAAAGGTGGTACTGTTTCGTAGGCCGGTGTATAGTTTTTTGACATTGGTTTCTCCTGATCTTTATTTGTACATGTGTAGAGGTTTTTGTAGTAGTCCGTAGCTATCGTCATTAGGTCTTTCCTATGTGTGACTGCAGTTCCTGAGGCATTCTGGAGTTGTGTCATGACATGCTTAGTAGTTTCTAGCTTTTTATAGGCCTTCTTTATTCCACCGGTTTCTTCTATGAATTTGGTAATTGTATCGAGTCTCTTGTTTTTAATGTTTTGTTTTATTTTTTTATGTATTGTCCTGTATAGTTCACTCAGAGCTTTCTTTTCGTGCTTTGTTTTGTTTTTCTTGTTTTTTAATATATGCTTTTCGTTTTTCAAAGTTTCTATTTCTGCTGTTATAATTTGTTTATCTCTTTTTTCGCTTGTGTCTTTGATTTGATTTTTGTAGACTTTTAGTAAAAATGTTTCTATTTTCTTGTTGAATTGGAACACGCTGTCGTTTTCGCAGTCGGACAAGGATGGTAGGTCTTCGTTTTCAATTTCATTTTTTGTGTATACTTTGCCTCGGTATTGCACTCGGGATTTCTTGGTTTCTTCTATCTTTAAGGTAATTCTAATCATTCGATGGTCGCTAGGGTGTTGTAATTTGCTAATCACCTTTACGTTTTGTATATTTTTTGTGACATTTGTAGCTATAAAATCGATTTCATTCTGCGACTTACCGTCTGGTGTTCTCCAGGTCCACCGAAGTTTATTAGATTTTTTGAAAATTGTATTAGATATTTTTAAGTTGTATTGAAGGCAGAATTTTATAAACATTTCTCCTCTATCGTTCCTTTTACCGTAGCCATACCTTCCCATTACTAATTCCTCATTTTCTTTGGGACATCCTATCTTTGCGTTCATGTCCCCCATAAATATTATATTCCTTGTGCATTTATTCATAGCTTTATCAAGATCAGCGTAGAACTTCTGCATTTCTTCTTTATTGGCTCTTGTGGTAGGCGCATATGCTTGGATTATAAAAAATTTCTTTCCATATATACCTACTTGTAATACAGCAGCCCTTTCGGATATCGCGATGAAATCTAATACTTCTGTATTGTCTTGTTTTTTTACTATAAATCCAACACCTTTCTCGCCTTTTGTTTCCCCATAGTAGTAAAGAATATAATTCCCCCTGTCTTCAATTTTGTAACCTTGTCTTCTCACTTCAGCTATTCCGATAATGTCCCAGTTAATTTGCGCTATCGCGTATTCCAATTCAACCACTCTTGCTTCGCTTGCTAATGATCTGAGATTGAATGTAGATATATGGTATTTTTTTAGGTTTGGAGGGTGATCGTCTACAACCCCCGCGGTGACGAGCCGTTCTGGGGGAGGATTTGTTAGTTTCGTGTTTGTTTTTGAAATATTAAGTTTGTTATTAATTCTAGAGGGTGCAGTGTTAATTTTCTGGAGTGACATTGTTAATTGCTATTCATCTGAATCATTTGAAGAGTACAGAATTTCCCCATCCCCAGGTTTTTTAGGTATGGTGACGTTTTGTTTAGTAAAGAAATTTTCCATTGAGCTCTGATTTTTTCCCATTTTATTTTGTTGAGTTTTATTCTTTTTTAGTGCTTGTTGTTGTGCGGTATTTTTGTTTGAATCTATTATCTGATGGGGAGGGGTTACTTCTAGCTCTCTCTTTTTCCTAGTTTTATCTGTTTCGGTTTTGTTTGTCCTTTCCTCATCTGGTTTTCTGCTGTCTTTCATGGATGGTTCTCTGACTATAAGTTTATCGTATCGCAGGTAGGCTATTTTTAAAATTTTTAATAATAAAATAAAATAAAACATTCTGAATTTACGTCTTTAAAGTGACTTCTCGTAATTTCATAATGTCAAGGCAACTTTCCACCAAGCGGGTGGGAATCGCAGTGGATTAGTTGGTCATAGCGTCTGATGTATTGAACCAGAAGACGCAAGTTAGAATCCTGCCTGCAGTCGAATTTTTCCTTCACTAGAATAACTTTATAATCTTAGCATGGAAAATGCAAAAAATATATTAAGAGATTTATACTTTCTGCTGTAATTATACCAATACAAATATTTTTTGACAAAACTTTCTTAAGTGATAAATGATATTGTGTTTTGTAAATAGGTCTAGTAAAGACACCTTTCTAGAACAGTGGTTTAATCTTACTAACACACAAGTTAATTAGTTATTTTGCTGCCCGACCATTATTGGTGTCCCCTCAATTATTTAATTACAGATCCAATGTAAAATTGACAGTAAACCCGGTAAACTAATTATTCCTTATAAGTTATTCCGTACAAATCATATTTTTTGCACTTTTTAAAGGTACAATTACTAGCAGTCTTTTACACCAATTGTTAATGATTGTTATAGATAGTAATAGTCATAGTATAACAACTGGTACGAATTACTTAGAGATCTTTTCAAGACTCCAAGGGCCTTAATTTGTTCAAAACATTCACCCCTTTCACTGTCCGCTAATTTAGCAAGTAAATAATAAAATAAATGTCATCTTACACCATCTCTCACCTTCCCCCCGATGCCGTTGAGTCCACCGCCACTCAGGAGCTTCTGAATGCCCAAAGCCGCTGCCACCACGAAGGCCAGCTTCGCCACCACCAAGGCTTTAGTCACCAAGAGAGTCAGGCCACCGAAGAGTAAGCCAGCCACAGCGAGGACTTTTACTCCGATGCCGGCTAGAAGTGGCGTGTACTTCTTGATTTTACCTCGGGCTAAAAGGAAGACAATAATTGTTTTAAGTGACAATATTAATGATGGGCTGTCGGTGAAGCCGCGAATCTAGTATACAGCTAGATCGAGGTAGAATACTACCAACTGAATACTAACATACTAAGTAATACCGAACAAATACTGTCAAATAAAAAAAAATCTTCTGTAGCGTGAGTGTAATTACAACAAAAATCCTATGCGCACAATCACAAAGTTTTATTGAATTTTCTATGAAATTCTCAGCAGCAACTCGGAGTTTGGAATTGTGCCCGGTTAATGGCAATAGGCTCGCCACCTATTACATGGGACCTAAACATACTTTGCACGTGTATATTAGTGCACACCTCTGCATAACCCTTTGCTGAATATAGGCGTGATGGTAAGTATGTTTATGTTAAAAGTATAATAATAAATAATTTCATAACATGCCAACCCTAGTTGTGAACGCAATTCCGCGTGACGTAACTTTGACATAATCTACCTCATTAGTCTAGTGTCCTAAGTGAGACTGCGACGCTAGAGGTCCTGGGTTCGATCCCCAGGCCGAGTAAAGTGATATTGGGTTTTTCTATGAAATTCTCAGTAGGAGCTCGGGGTTGGGATTGTACCCCTTACTGACCATAAGCTCGCACGTGTACAGGTCTACCTAACCCTTTGTTTGTTAAGAGTATAATTAGAAATTAAATAAATAATTTCGTAGCTTGCCAACCCTAGTTGTGAACGCAATTCCGCGCGACGTAACCTTGACCACGCGACCATTCACAACGTAACAGTTTGTTCACCCGCAATACTTTCATTGTGATAATTACGCTATATTATTTTATAATAGATAATGTTATTGTCATAAGCTTTCCACATGGAATCATACACTTAAATTATATGGAAAGCGTTTCCGTATTGCTTGAAACACGAACATATGATTGTATCTCCATAAGGTCTCAAAATGTACACCATCCGTTCGCCGGTATTGTTTTGGTCCCATGTATGTAATAGGGGCACAGTTCGAGGGTTGTATTTGTGCCCGAATAATTGCAATAGGCTTTGCAATTATCTGAACTCTACGTGGAAATCAAACACGACACATCACACTCAGCAGTCACGTTTCGGACTGCTAACTATTGGGAATTACAAAAAAACCAATTACACTTTGTTAGACTCGGAAATTTAAGCCAGGAACTCACGTTTAACTCTCTTCCAGTAGAACGAAGGAGCAGTTGATGTTGGTATATCTCAACATAAGTCTTTGTAAATGTACGCATGCAATATAGAAAAATCCTACATTTATGGCCATGAACTATAGTTGAGCTATACGATGACAGATGTATGCGTGCTGTCAGTTAGGACAAGTCAACTCAAAGCTGCTAAGGCTCTTTCTTCAACAGGCCTGTTCAGATAGCCCTACATTGTAAGACTCGCATATGTAATAATATAACTATTATCTGGACTTTAAAAGAGACTATGATTCTCTGAGTTTTTTTCGACGCTTCTTCTCAGTGGTCGTCAGATAGGAAACGTCGGCGCCATATAGTTAAATAGATAAAAAAAAAACGACTTGTTAAAATGTATTAAAAAGATCTATTTACAGAAATAAATAACATTTCATCATTGCATTTTATTATTATCCCAGAATGTTATAACTCTGCAACTGTGCATGTTAAAACAAAAAAAAACGTTTCGTCGCTGATCATCGGCTCTGCTATCCACAATGCTTCTTGATATTACAGCATGTAACCTTGACCGAGCGTCCATGCGCTCACGTCACAGTTCATTGACCTACTCAGCAACTTTCATTTCTCTATATACATTGAGATTGTTCTCACAGTTATGAGTGTAAGTATCGCTTTAATATAACATAACATAACATCACGCCTGTATTCCCCGAAGGGTTATGCAGAGGTGTACTAATGTACTAATATACACCCATCTTTGTCCGGTATGTTTAGGTCCCATGTAATAGGGACGAGCCTATTGCCATTAAACGTGCATAAATCCAGATTCCGAGCTGCTACTGGGAATAACACTTTGCTCGACAAAACCCAATAACACTTTGCTCGACCTGGGGATCCAACCCAAGACCTCTAGCGTAGCAGTCGCGTTTGGGACCACATGACTAACGAGGCAGTCAAATCACTTTATATTTTTTTAAATAAAATGTATGTTCAGTTCTTAGGTTGCTGTGCTAATCCTTTTTTAAATTTTATTTTATTGATCATTGATTTTAGATTATATTCACATGACAAAGATTATATTCACATTACAAATAGATGCCTGTATTCCTCTTGGTTAGATAGAGTTAAACTAAATGTATACTCAGAATTGGCAAGTATGTTTAGGTCCAATGTAATAGGGAGCAAGCCTATAACATCAACTCAAATTTCAAGTTGCTACTGAGAAATTTTATAGAAAAACACAATAACACGTTTTATTAACATTTTCTTATGCTAGCATTTTTTCATGTATCGTAGGTGCTTCTACAAACACAAATTCTCACCTACACAAACACCCAGACTTGATAAACTACTTCATATCAGCCAAATGAAGTCCATTGCTGAACGAAGGCCTCCCCCATAGACTTCCACAACGACCGGTTATATGCTGCCTGCATCCAACGACTTCCAGCGACCTTTGCCAGGTCGTCCGTATGCTTGGCATTTCTCTACGCGACCAAAAAACTACTTGCAGGTCATAAAAATATTTGTTTCGTGCAGGGATCGAACCCAGGACCGGAGGCGCAGAAGCTAATCCCTCAGCCACTACGCCAAACGTGTCGCTAATAACGTAACATAAAAAAAAATGGACTACTCCTTTTAAATATTAATTTCCACAAAGCATTTTTAAAATACGAACCTTCTTCAAAGGTTCGTGCTGCCTCTCTCAGTTCTCCCGGCTCAAACTTGACATTTAACTTTTCTTCTCCAGTGGGATCTCTGTAAAAGAAAATAGTTTTGATGTTTTATCTGAATTGATAAACATAACATAACATACCATCACGCCTGTATTCCCCGAAGGGTTAGGCAGAGGTGTACTTAATGTACACCCACAGTTCGCCGGTATGTTTGGGTCCCATGTAATAGGGGGCGAGCCTATTGCCATTCACCGGGCACAAATCCAGACTCCGAGCTGCTACTGAGAATTGCATAGAAAAACTCAATAACACTTTGCTCGACCTGGGGATCGAACCCAAGACCTCTAGCGTAGCAGTCGCGATTGGGACCACTAGACCAACGAGGCAGTCGAGTCAGTCAGAATTGATGTTTACAATTAATTATCACTCGCTAAAACGGTGAAGGAAAACATCTTGAGGAAACCTGCATACTTGAAAGATTTTCTTGATGGCGTGTGAAGTCTGCCAACCCGCAGTAGGCTAGCGTGGTGGACTATAGCCTAATCCCTCTCGTACTGAGAGGAGACCCGTGCCCAGCAGTGAGACGATGTAATGGATTGATGATGATGTTGATGATAATGATCTGAATTAGAAGATTTATTGGAAGCTGCCTAATGGTTACGACGTCGGACCCCCTCTTTACACTACCGACGTGAACCCACTCGTAATACAAGCATTTAGCGTAACCCACATTGCCAGTAAGCTTTAAAAAAATACTTATAAAAATCTAGCTCTTATCCGCCTCGTTGATGTTCTCTCGACTCTATTTCAAAGGACTTCGCCAATAAGAACAGTTTACGTCCTTGTAGAACAATCTAGGACATTTAGAAATTGGCTGGCAGCGGATGGATGCGAGCTGCCCAAGACCGGGATGGTTGGCGCTCTTTGGGGGAAGCCTACGATCAGCAGTGGACGTCAATAGGCCGACATCATGACGTCTTTCTAGAGCGACCTCTACCGACGCTGCCGCTGACATTCGCTTTATAAATTCATAACATACATAACATACCATCACGCCTGCATTCCCCGAAGGGTTTGGCAGAGAAGTACTAATGTACACCCACATTTCGCCGGTATGTTTAGGTCCCATGTAATAGGGGGCGAGCCTATTGCCATTAACCGGGCACAAATCCAGACTCCGAGCTGCTACTGGGAATTTCATAGAAAAACCCAATAACACTTTGCTCGACCTGGGAATTGAACCCAGGACCTCTAGCGTAGCAGTCGCGCTTGGGACCACTAGACTAAGGAGGCAGTCAGGCTCTATAAATTCCTTTTGTTATTTATACCCAAATCATAAGTAGGTTTTGTAGTAAACTATTGTATATAAAGAAACAATATAGTCGTCGTTGTGGAAGTCTATTGGTGAGGCCTTCGTTTAGCAGTGGACCTCATTTGTCTGAGCTGAAAAAACTTTTTTGAAACTTTTTTTTACTGACTCAGTATAACAAAACAGGCTTTACAACAAACACAGACATTAGAAAATGTATGTATGTCCTTTGATTTGTAAATTATTACATAACAACTGAAACAGTATGATTTTTCACGCATTTTCACTTTATTTGCATTACAATGTAGTTGTTAGTTTGTTAAATGCTCACTTTATTACAAAAGCAGCATACATAACATATTTTTGAAGAGATTTATGAATAACAAACCAACTCGCCTTTATTCTCTTAAATGTCAGGCAGAGGTGTACTATGTACATACCCATGTACCTAATATTTATGGTATCGATGTATTCAGAATGGTACCACCATATTTTAAGCTGGTGAACTGCTGTACACCAAGTTCGGCGGTATGTTTGGGTCCCATGTTGTAGGGGGCGAGCCTGTTATATAAAAAGAGCCAAGACACAAATCCGAACTCCATGCAGCCATGGATAACGGACAATAGAAAAACCCAAACTTAATAATATTTTCCTCGACCAGCGTATCGAAACTAAAACGTTGCGCTTAGCAGCTGCACTTGCGATCATTGCACAATGGAACATAAATAATTCAGATAAATGCATGTCAAATCATCAAATCAATAGGCTCGCCCCCTATTACATGGGACCTAAAACATACCGGCGAACTGTGGGTGTACATTAAGTACACCTCTGCATAACCCTTCGGGGAATACAGGCGTGATGGTATATTATGTTTATAAATGCATGTAATCCAGACGTTATTTCATCTAGATAAATGACACATAAAAGTGAAACCCTTAATTACCTATAAACAATGTTGTGGTGAAAGTGTTTGTATGTTAATCTCTTACAATCTGTATTGTATGGATTTAAGAGGCGGAGGTTTTCTTTGAATTGAATTAGTTGTATGTATTTATAAGTCGCTATAATTATATAAACACTAGTTTTTATCCACGGCTTCACTCACGTAGAGAAATAGAAAGAATTTATTTAGACACCAACATTGATGAGCTGTTATTTCTATATATTTTAAAAGAGTGTCCATGGAGTTTCTTGCCGGATTCTTCTCCATGGGATCAACTTTTTGGAACCGTGCAACTAGAGTCAATAACGTTTCATAAACGCTTGTGAAAGCTTATTTAAAATAAAAACATTTGATTTGATTTGATTCTGTATCTGCATACAACGGATAATCAATCTTCATAACAGGATCTAAACAACTAATTGATATACGACATACCACAATTTTTAAGTTGACTTTAAGTTTTATAAAAATGAAAACCAAATTAAAACCGGTTCTGTAGTTTTTGCGGCCAACCTCTAACAAAAAGTTTGTAGTTTTTTTTTGTAATATTACGACTAATTTGTGTGCAGTGTAGCCTAGTGATATGACCATTGAACCGCCAAGTCAAAGGTCTCGAGTTCGAATCCAAGGCACGCACCTCTAACTTTTCGAAGTTATGTGCTCATTAATAATTAATTATCACGCGCTTAAACGGTGAAGGAAAACATCGTGAGGAAACCTGCATGCCTGAGAGATTTTCTTGACGGCATGTGAAGTCTGCCAAACCGCAGTAGGCTAGCGTGGCGGACTATAGCCTAATCCCTCTCGTACTGAGAGGAGACCCGTACCCAGCAGTGGGACAATGTAATGGGTTGATGATGACGACTAATTACCGAATTATTCTAGGCGCCAAAACATATTTCCGCTAGATGCTTTGTTTGTCGCGATAAAGTGTGCCAGCGTGGCTCACTTTATCTCGACTGGCTTGCTCTGGCTGGGCCACCAGACCCGTTATATCTGTTGATAAAGGAGGGATAATTAATTCTGATTGGACAAAGAATTAGTCGAAGTCGTCAAATTACAGAATTGGTCGTACCACAGAACGACCAATTCTGTAATTTGACGACTTCGACTAATTCTTTGTCCAATCAGAATTAGTTATCCCTCCTTTTTCCTTTACAGGGTCAGTAACACGCGAGTGATACCTCTGGTGTTGCAAGCATCTAAAGACTACGGTAGCCGTTTACCATTAAGCGACTCATTTGCTACCTAGTTTGCCTTATTGGTATAAAAAAATATCTATGATGATAACCCAACCAGAAAAAGCGACACTATGAAAATGAGTTTAGAAGCTTGAAAAGTTTCGTCCAAACACATACCTACATTTATATAAACAAAGAAACAAGTTGTTTTTTTAAATCACTCGCAACTCAACTACGCATGACAAAGTACACGCACGTCACCAGTTTAAAGTAAATTATGGTAAGCCAAACCCATTGTTTTGTAATTTTCACTTTTAAACACATTTTGGAAAGTCGTATTATGATTGTTTTTTTTTTAAACAGAAAAACACAGTTAAGGTCATTAAGGACAATTCCTCATAACCTTTAAGGTTCTTTATAAAGTTATTTTAGTAAAGGAAAAATTCAACTGCGGGCTAGATAGGAACCTGCATCTTTTGGCTACGTATATCAGACGCTATGACCACTAAGCCACCGCGAGTCCCACTCGCCAGGTCGAAATTTGCCTTCACATTTTGAGTTTACGTCTTTGAGGTGACGTCATTGTCAAAATAATCTTCGTAAGGCGTATTTTCGGTATACGTGTGTGCGTGTAATTGTGTTTGTACACGGCAAGGCGTAGTTTTACCCGGCCTCACTTCTTTGTTCGAAAGGTTCCATCTTAACTTTTTATTTGATCTGAGCCGCCGTCAAGCAATAATGTGCTAGTATTATTGTGTGACTGCCACATTAGCGTATTGGTCTTAAGCGCAAATGCTACGCCAGACGTCCTGGGCTCGATCCCCAGCTCGGAAGTCGCTAAGTGTATAGAAAAAGTTCAAAAAAAATCTTAGTAGCAGCTGGTAGTCTGGATTTGTGTCCGGCAATAGGCTCACCCGCTATTACATGGGACCTAAACATATCAGTGAACTGTGGGTGTACATTAGTACACCTCTGCCTAACCGACGACCAATAGAATTAGCCCTTAAAATACAACACTTCAAGTACCATCACGTTTATATTGCTGAATGGTTATTCAGAATAGTGCTACAGTATTACCATTTAAAGCTTTTTCAAGGACATCTCAGATATGCGCTAGAATTATCGTCATCCACTGAACCCCATCAAAACTTTTCCACCCCCAATCCCCCTCAAAAACAAACAGCAACAAAACCACTTACTTCTCAATAGCAACTCCTGAGAACAGCTCAATTCTTCCATCTTCCTCATTTGAAGTTCCCGGAGCAGCACTGCAGGCCACCACCGCCAAAACCAAAAATACACACAACACTCGCATTTTGAAAAAAAAAAACAAATTTTTTTAGGAAGGTTTTTTTGTCCTTAGTATTCGAAGGTCTAGGGAGAAGTGAGATGCGTCCGGGATGCCGCTCGCTTTTATATTGAGCGTTATGTATGAAGAAGGATGAGCGTTACGGAATATTGTATACCGCGCCCGGTAATTTTGACACTTGTATTTTTATTAGAACATTTTTGGATGTTGGTTGTACTTTAAAAGTAATGTAAAAGATACTTTTTTTAACCTGATTTTCCTCCTGTATATACCACACGCAAAAAACACACTTAGTGGTAACATAATATGTCGTTGTCTAAAGTCCAAACTATCTTTACACCAAAACTCATCGAAAATGTTTTTGCGTAAAAATGTAACAAATGGACAAACATAAAGAGTTGCTTTTCCATTAATAATATTAATCTTGTCGACCTTATAGAAATAAAGGCGAGGTATGACCACGCATTGACAAGCATCCTTCATCCTCAGTCACCTGGATTGTTTTTTCTTCTCAAATAGTTATTGAAAATGTCTCATGTGCTCTAAATCTTAAAAATACCCAGATATACATTTCAGATCAAAATGGCACACAAAATATGTAGTTAAAATATTTTATTACTAATAATACATACATACATACATTCACGCCTATTTCCTACAGGGTTTGACCGAAACTATACAGGCACTTGCTACAGTAAAATTGTTGCATATCCCTTTTGCTTCTTTCACTTTCATACACACTAATATTTACTAATAAATAATACACCCTTTCAACAAAAATGTCTTGCTATTATTAAATAAAAAGATAAAAAAATAGCAACTATCAAGTGATCTCATACCCAAACACTCACACTCATTCATACATACATTAAGCTGCGCACACGCCGTTCCTTTAAGTACCAAACAAAAGTACTACACATCGTAGTAATGAAACAAAACAAAGGATTTTTATAGTTCTTTTCTTGCTTAATAATATGTGTAAGTATAATGTGAAACACTTCATTTTACATGGAAAAATTGGCTAGCCGTAGTACTTTTGATTCGCCTGTTTTATTACTTTTGATTCGCCTGTATTTTTTCTTTTGATTCGCCTGTATTTTTACTTTTGATGATCCTGTTTTTTAACATTTGATTCTCCTGTTTTTTGAACTTGAATACAATCCTCAAAAACATACTGCAGGTATATTTTGAAGTGAGTGAAATTATTTTCTGTGTCATTTGGCAGAACAAATGTTATTGTTGCATTCTCCGTCGATTTGTTGTCAAAATTCCACTTTCTAAAGGATATTGGAGCCGGTACTTATGTGTTATGTCGTCATAGCTGTACGAAACTGTGTTAATGTAGATCTTTGAATGTCTGTCTAGTCAGGGCTGAAGTGAATTTTAAGCAGCAGTTGTTGAGTCAGCCACTGATTGCGGATCTAGACGAAGATCTATAATAGGACTATCGTGCTTCATGTCTACATGCCAGCATGAATGGGTCCGCACGACCGGGGAAGGACTACCCTCCCACAGAATATCGACATCAAGTAGAAGTATGCATACTGCTGCGTTTCGTACGGTGAGTGAGGAGCGCTGGACGCCCAATTCCTCCTTTAGTCCCCTTCCTTCTCCTATTCTCATTCCCCTCCCTTTTTCTTAAATAAGCTCGGTAACGCATCTGCAACTCCTTTGGTTTGGCAGATGTCCATGGGCGGCAATGACTACTTACCTCTTACTTAGGTAGCTCGCCTGCTCGTTTGCTGAGTCATCCCATAAAAAAAACATTCAAACGAACACATAAAAACTCAGCCTGCTCAAAACTAAATTAGATGGCACCGGCTTTTCCTATCTAAGGACCTATGAGAAGAAAAGCCGAAACAAACCTAAAGAATCATGGTCTCTTTACAAGACCAAAAAGTAGTAAAAAAATATATACTTATCTTGAAAATCTTTAAAAGATCATTGCGTGACTTTAAAATTATATACAACAATTCAATCTTCGAGATCTTTTTAAATCTCTCTAAATTAGAAATGCTATCTCCCAATATCCATCTTGTAAACAGGTCAAGGATGCTACTGGGAACTTTCTCCAAGAATCCATTACGACGGGCGCACACTACGCCACCGACGTAACACAAAAATAATTATATTTAAAGACTGCAGCGATAGCCTAGTGATATGACCATTGGACTGCCAAGTCAAAGGTCTCGAGTTCGAATCCAAACCTCTGACTTTTCGAAGTCATGTGCGTATTAATAATTAATTATCACGCGCTTAAACGGTGAAGGAAAACATCGTGAGGAAACCTGCATGCCGGAGAGATTTTCTTGACGGCGTGTGAAGGCTGCCAACCCGCAGTAGGCTAGCGTGGTGGACTATAGTATAATCCCTCTCGTACTGAGAGGAAACCCGTGCCCAGCAGTGGGACAATGTAATGGGTTGATGATGATGATGATGATGATGAAAGATTGCACACATCTACGCGTCAAAAGTGGATTAAGATTAGAGCATATACCTACTTTTATAGAAAAATACATATCATCACGGGGGGTACATAATACACTTCGCTGGTATGTTTAGGTTCCATGTAATAGGGGGCGAGCCTATTGCCATTAACCGGGCACAAATTCAGACTCCGAGCTGCTACTGAGAATTTCATAGAAAAACCCAATAACACTTTGCTCGACCTGGGGATCGAACCCAAGATCTCTAGCGTAGCAGTCGCGATTAGGACCGCTTGACTAATTAGGCAGGCATTTGTTGCCGGTTAATGGCAATAGGCTCGCCCCCTATTACATGGGACCTAAACATACCGGCGAAATGTGGGTGTACAATTAGTACCTCGGCCTAATCCTTTGGGGAATACAGGCGTGATGGTATGTTATGGTACGAAAACTAGAAAATGTAATTATGTTGTTATATTACAAGTATATAACTGGTTTATAGATAACATTACACTACATAGGAAAAAGTAGGTAAATAAATCACAAAGTGACCACATGTGCGCCTAGCATTATATCGATGTCAGTTGCATCGCTGCGTTCAAGGTCGCGGCACTGAACTCGTATCGTCGCTTACTTTCTATTTGAACTGCACCTAGTATATGTTGGGAAAACAGATAACATTTTATGAAGTTCGAGTATGTAACATAATTAAGCTTTTAGCTCTCTATAGATTACAGCGTTATTATATTTTATTTTATCAACAGTTATTATTACTCTCAGACAAATACAATAAGTAGGTTATAGCACAATTAAATAAGTTTAGTGTCATACAGATATAAGCACAGCATATAAAGCAGATAAGTTGTATATCATCATCATCATCATCATCATCATCATCATCAGCCCGTATACGTCCACTGCTGGACGTAGGCCTATTTAAGTAAATGCCACAGAGCCCGATTTTCAGCTCTTTTCATCCAGTTACTGCCAGCTGCCCTCCGCAAATCAAGTTGTATATAAATAACGCAATTATTTCATATAAATAGACTGCCTGATAAGTCTAGTGGTTCTAAGCGAGACTGCTACGCTATGGGTCTTGGGTTCGATTCCCAGGTCGAGTTGTGTGTTTTTTTTTATACCCCTAAAGTGGCAAACAAGCATGCGGCCCACCTGATGGTAGCCTATGGACGCTTGTATCACCCAGCGTATTACAACAGCACTCGCACGTTGCCAACCCTGTTTAAATCTTTTCACACCCTTTTTGAAGAACCTCATGCTGTAGCAGCTTGAAGTTTCGATATGTGCCCGGTGAATGGCAATTAGCTCGCCCCTTATTATTTGGGACCTAAAAATACTGGAGAACTGTGGGTGAACATTAAGTACACCTCTGTCTAACTCTTCGGGAATACAGACGTGTTGGTATAGTGTTTTATTATGTTTAAAATAAATATCTGTATTTTTGCATATACTACACTACGTGAGATGTAATGGGTGAGTGTTGCGCAACTGAGTGCGTTGGCACACTTAGCATTGTATAACAACTATTTATACCAAGACACGGTCAGTTATACGAACACAATAAATTATTATTTATGTGTATGCTTATTTTTTTGAACTAGAAAGTGGGAATTTAATAAATTAGGGACGATTAGATTTTGAATTTATTCTGTATTCTGTGTTGTGATGACATAATGTTTAAAACTAGTCATATTTAGTGGTTAGGGCACTAGCTTTTTTATTTTTTTATGGGGTAACTCGGCAAAAGAAAATGCGAACTACCTGATGCCGGCGTGGTGGATTACTCCCGGACGAATTATGGCCGGTGGATTACAGCCAGCGTGGTGGATTATGGCCCACTACTTCTCACTGAAATGAGGCCTGTGTCCCAGTTTTGGGAACATTATAGGCCGATTATGCTATGCTATTACAGTCATTAAACCACCTTAGCGATACGATGTCCCAGTTGAATTTTTGAAATCCAGGGCACATATTCTAACATACTCAGCCGGCTCAGAACCTTGGGTCTATAATAGCATCAATACCAACTTATTCACTGCGTAATGTTTTTACTATGCGACAAAAAAATTGTATAACCTGTGCTTACAAAATGGGCCTTCTAATACTTACCACTGACTTACTGAAACAGATATAGTGGCAGTAAACCACAGTATGAAAAAATAATGTCTAGAAAAAATTGGGCAGTAAAGTTGGGCGGTAAAATTTATATATCTTTATTAACTCAAGTTAATATTTCATCAACAACATTCAATTGGCATCAACACTATAAGAAAATTTTGGGTAACTACTCAGGGTAAATTTTAATGTGTTCAAGATTTCTACGGCGGCTATTTGTATAAACCAGAAATAGATTATTTTATGGTCCTGAAAATATGGTAAAGAAAGGCAAAACTGCTTCCAGTTTGGGATCATCCACGAGTATTCTAAACTTTAAAAAAGTAGACACATTCAATCATCTTCCCTTTCCTAGGAGATTGGCGAATTATTTTGGTGAAAGTACACACATTATCAAAGTGAAATAGGAAGTTTATACATACAAATGAAACAGGATAGTTAAAAGCTTGTAAAAAGGCAGTAACATCAAGCAAGTCAACTGTTTATTGTGGTCCAAACTATGTAACGACACACTGGGGTCTATTGGATAGTACACCGATCTTCATAGAACTGGGCGCTAAAAGGGTTGTCCAAAGCCATTGTGCTTTCAGCTATTTTATCCCTTACTTTATCAGACACAGTGTATATTCCTCCCACCATTTTCCTTACTCCTTTTGATATGAACATTTTAGGGTTGTGCTTGTGGAAGAATGCCTTCATCTTCCTTTGTCGCTTACTTTCTATTTGAACTGCACCTAGTATATGCTAAGAAAACAGATAAAATTATAATAAGTTAGAGTATGTTATAGAATTGAGCTTTTAGCTCTCAGTAGATTACAGCGTTATTCTATTTTATTTTATTTATTAGGCTCCTCAACAGTTGTTTACTCTCAGACGAAAACAATAAGTATAGTTAATAAAATTAGCTAAGTATAACAATCTATTACAGATAAGCATATAAAGCAGATGTTATATATAAATAACGTAATTATTTCAGTGGAGCCCACAAGGCGTTAGACGACGCGGGAGGCCCAGGCGGAGATGGCGGGACGAACCGGACTCCTATTTAAGAGATTGGGCCGTAAAAGCCTTAAACCGTGAGGAATGGCAGGACGGTAGGGAGGCCTTTGCCCAGCAGAGGGATCAACCGGGCTGATAAAAAAAATCATTTAAATAGACTGCCTCATTAGTCTAGTAGTTCTAAGCGCGACTGCTATGTTAGAGGTCTTGAGTTAAATTCCCAGGCAGTGTTGTTTTTTATATACCACTAAGGCAAACAAGCATACGGCTGGCCTGATGGTAGCCTATGGACGCTAGTATCATCCAGCGTATTACAAAAGCACTCGCACGTTGACAACCCTGTTTAAATCTCTTTTATTTATTCTGTCTTTTTGAAGAACCCCATGCTGTAGCAGCTTGAAGTTTGGATATGTGCCCGGTGAATGGCAATTAGCTCGCCCCTTATTATTTGGGACCTAAAAATACTGGAGAACTGTGGGTGAACATTAAGTACACCTCTGTCTAACTCTTCGGGAATACAGACGTGTTGGTATAGTGTTTTTTTATGTTTAAAATAAATATCTGTATTTTTGCATATACTACACTACGTGAGATGTAATGGGTGAGTGTTGCGCAACTGAGTGCGTTGGCACACTTAGCATTGTATAACAACTATTTATACCAAGACACGGTCAGTTATACGAACACAATAAATTATTATTTATGTGTATGCTTATTTTTTGAACTAGAAAGTGGGAATTTAATAAATTAGGGACGATTAGATTTTGAATTTATTCTGTATTCTGTGTTGTGATGACATAATGTTTAAAACTAGTCATATTTAGTGGTTAGGGCACTAGCTTTTTTATTTTTTTATGGGGTAACTCGGCAAAAGAAAATGCGAACTACCTGATGCCGGCGTGGTGGATTACTCCCGGACGAATTATGGCCGGTGGATTACAGCCAGCGTGGTGGATTATGGCCCACTACTTCTCACTGAAATGAGGCCTGTGTCCCAGTTTTGGGAACATTATAGGCCGATTATGCTTTGCTATTACAGTCATTAAACCACCTTAGCGATACGATGTCCCAGATGAATTTTTGAAATCCAGGGCACATATTCTAACATACTCAGCCGGCTCAGAACCTTGGGTCTATAATAGCATCAATACCAACTTATTCACTGCCTAATGTTTTTACTAGGCAGTGAATAAAAACGCGACAAAAAAAAATTATAACCTGTGCTTACAAAATGGGCCTTCTAATACTTACCACTGACTTACTGAAACAGATATAGTGGCAGTAAACCACTGTATGAAAAAAAAATGCCCAGAAAAAAATAGGCAATAAAGTTGGGCGGTAAAATTTATATATCTTTGTTAACCCAAGCTAATATTTCATCAACAACATTCAATAGGCATCAACACAATAAGAACATTTTGGGTAACGGTAGGAAAATACGTTTATATATTTAGTTGAATAATCGCTAACTACTCAGGGAAAATTTTAATGTGTTCAAGATTTCTACGGCGGCTATTTGTATAAACCAGAAATAGATTATTTTATGGTCCTGAAAATAGGGTAAAGAAAGGCAAAACTGCTTCCAGTTTGGAATCATCCACGAGTATTCTAAACTTTAAAAAAGTAGACACATTCAATCATCTTTCCTTTACCAGGAGATTATGATAGTTATGTTGGCCAAATTACACACATTTTTGAAGAGAAATAGGAAGTTTTATACATACAAATGAAACAGGATAGTTAAAAGCTTGTAAAAAGGCAGTAACATCAAGCAAGTCAACTGTTTATTGTGGTCCAAACTATGTAACGACACACTGGGGTCTATTGGATAATACACCGGTCTTCATAGAACTGGGCGCTGAAAGGGTTGTCCAAAGCCATTGTGCTTTCAGCTATTTTATCCCTTACTTTATCAGACACAGTGTATATTCCTCCCACCATTTTCCTTACTCCTTTTGATATGAACATTTTAGGGTTGTGCTTGTGGAAGAATGCCTTCATCTTCCTTTGTCGCTTACTTTCTATTTGAACTGCACCTAGTATATGCTAAGAAAACAGATAAAATTATAATAAGTTAGAGTATGTTATAGAATTGAGCTTTTAGCTCTCAGTAGATTACAGGGTTATTCTATTTTATTTTATTTATTAGGCTCCTCAACAGTTGTTTACTCTCAGACAAAAACAATAAGTATAGTTAATAAAATTAGCTAAGTGTAACAATCTATTACAGATAAGCATATAAAGCAGATGTTATATATAAATAACGTAATTATTTCAGTGGAGCCCACAAGGCGTTAGACGACGCGGGAGGCCCAGGCGGAGATGGCGGGACGAACCGGACTCCTATTTAAGAGATTGGGCCGTAAAAGCCTTAAACCGTGAGGAATGGCAGGAAGGTAGGGAGGCCTTTGCCCAGCAGAGGGATCAACCGGGCTGATAAAAAAAATCATTTAAATAGACTGCCTCATTAGTCTAGTAGTTCTAAGCGCGACTGCTACGTTAGAGGTCTTGAGTTAAATTCCCAGGCAGTGTTGTTTTTTATATACCACTAAGGCAAACAAGCATACGGCTGGCCTGATGGTAGCCTATGGACGCTAGTATCATCCAGCGTATTACAAAAGCACTCGCACGTTGCCAACCCTGTTTAAATCTCTTTTATTTATTCTGTCTTTTTGAAGAACCCCATGCTGTAGCAGCTTGAAGTTTGGATATGTGCCCGGTGAATGGCAATTAGCTCGCCCCTTATTATTTGGGACCTAAAAATACTGGAGAACTGTGGGTGAACATTAAGTACACCTCTGTCTAACTCTTCGGGAATACAGACGTGTTGGTATAGTGTTTTTTTATGATTAAAATAAATATCTGTATTTTTGCATATACTACACTACGTGAGATGTAATGGGTGAGTGTTGCGCAACTGAGTGCGTTGGCACACTTAGCATTGTATAACAACTATTTATACCAAGACACGGTCAGTTATACGAACACAATAAATTATTATTTATGTATATGCTTATTTTTTTGAACTAGAAAGTGGGAATTTAATAAATTAGGGACGATTAGATTTTGAATTTATTCTGTATTCTGTGTAGTGATGACATAATGTTTAAAACTAGTCATATTTAGTGGTTAGGGCACTAGCTTTTTTATTTTTTTATGGGGTAACTCGGCAAAAGAAAATGCGAACTACCTGATGCCGGCGTGGTGGAATACTCCCGGACGAATTATGGCCGGTGGATTACAGCCAGCGTGGTGGATTATGGCCCACTACTTCTCACTGAAATGAGGCCTGTGTCCCAGTTTTGGGAACATTATAGGCCGATTATGCTTTGCTATTACAGTCATTAAACCACCTTAGCGATACGATGTCCCAGTTGAATTTTTGAAATCCAGGGCACATATTCTAACATACTCAGCCGGCTCAGAACCTTGGGTCTATAATAGCATCAATACCAACTTATTCACTGCCTAATGTTTTTACTATGCGACAAAAAAAATTTATAACCTGTGCTTACAAAATGGGCCTTCTAATACTTACCACTGACTTACTGAAACAGATATAGTGGTAGTAAACCACTGTATGAAAAAAAAATGCCCAGAAAAAAATAGGCAATAAAGTTGGGCGGTAAAATTTATATATCTTTGTTAACCCAAGTTAATATTTCATCAACAACATTCAATAGGCATCAACACAATAAGAACATTTTGGGTAACGGTAGGAAAATACGTTTATATATTACGTTAAATAGTCGCTAACTACTCAGGGAAAATTTTAATGTGTTCAAGATTTCTACGGCGGCTATTTGTATAAACCAGAAATAGATTATTTTATGGTCCTGAAAATAGGGTAAAGAAAGGCAAAACTGCTTCCAGTTTGGAATCATCCACGAGTATTCTAAACTTTAAAAAAGTAGACACATTCAATCATCTTTCCTTTACCAGGAGATTATGATAGTTATGTTGGCCATATTACACACATTATTGAAGAGAAATAGGAAGTTTTATACATACAAATGAAACAGGATAGTTAAAAGCTTGTAAAAAGGCAGTAACATCAAGCAAGTCAACTGTTTATTGTGGTCCAAACTATGTAACGACACACTGGGGTCTATTGGATAATACACCGGTCTTCATAGAACTGGGCGCTGAAAGGGTTGTCCAAAGCCATTGTGCTTTCAGCTATTTTATCCCTTACTTTATCAGACACAGTGTATATTCCTCCCACCATTTTCCTTACTCCTTTTGATATGAACATTTTAGGGTTGTGCTTGTGGAAGAATGCCTTCATCTTCCTATGTCGTAATGCCATCTTTCTTCTGATTGGGTGTGGCCTGCTAAATACTGATCTCTTTTTCTTGGGGAAAATCCGTCTTCTTCTTTTACCCATGATTTGTTATATCTCCAGTCTAACCGTTGTTATCTGATTTCATATTTGTCTGTGTGTTTTTTTTCCTTTTATTGGATTTTATTACAAAGAGATTCCTTTTAATTTTCACATTCTGCCATTGTGATGTTTTTGGGGTGTCATGCGTGCTGCTGTCATTCTGTGATTTTGACTGCTTTTGTTTATTTGCCAGTGATTCACAAAATCTGTGATAAATACTCTTTGTAAGTTAGAAAGAAACTATTGAAAGAAACACTTTGTCGATGATTTGAGGCGAAGACAGTTATTATCCTTGGAATAATTCTCAAAAAAGTTTATGTCATTTTGTATAATTTATTTTGAAATTACAAAATGTATCATTCTTTGGTTATATATAAATATTTTTTAAATCGTTAATAAATACTTATTCTAGTCTTTAAACGTTAAACGTTATTCGAAGATCGCAAAAATAAGCTATTAAGTACACAACAAACTTTTATAAAAATAATTCAGCATTTCTATTCATATTTAAAGTCTTAAATTATATACCTTTTATTTTAAAAGAGTCTCCATGGAATTTCTTGTCGGATTCTTCTCCATAGGATCAACTGAGCAAATAGTCATATCGTTTCATAAAGGCTTATTAAAGCTTATTTAAAATAAAAACATTTGAACTTGAACTTCAACTATGATTTGATAAATCCATATTTTTAGTACGCACGGCTACACATCAAGCTGTAAATACCAGTTTACGCTGGTCTCTTATTGTATAGGAAGCTTATGCAATGCGAGATCAGCTTAAACTGGATTTGTATAGGTTGACCTGTAGCTGTCTGTTTTAACATTATTATTAGATGGATTGTCGCAGTGATTGAGATACGAGTGCCAGTGTTCTGCAAATAGTTGGTCTAGGTGTACTGTTGTGATTTTTATAGTCTTCTATTAATTATCTTAATATCCCAACGAAATTTGAATTTTTGAATCCCCATCACTGCACCACCGCAGGCACTGGGACATAATCCCCTCTTCTATAATGCTCATCATAGTATATGTGGTCTTCATTCTTCGAAGGCACCTGAATGATTTCCACTTGGGTCTTAGTGTCGTCCTTCCTATTCTGGTAGCTGTGGTTGTGGTCGAACATGCCTTTGAGGCTGAGGACCGAGGCCATGACGGTAGAGAAGAAACCCATCATGAGACCTGAAACAAGGTTGGAAGTATGTTTTCAACTGAACAGCTTAATTAATTTTCTCACTGATAATAAAAATATACCGATAGTTCGCCGATTCGTCTAGATCACATGAAATAGGGGCAAGCCTATTGCCATTAAGAAAGCTTAAAACCTTTTTGATAACACGGAAGAATTTTATAGAAAAATCCAATATCACTGTTCGACCTGGGAGTCGAGCCCAAGACCTCTAGCGTAGCAGTCGCTCTTAGGACCACACTACTACTTACTAATATGTAGTTTTTTAAATCTAGGTGACATTGTTAACAAATCAATATCTTCTGTTAATTATATTTGAAACAACATGAAAATGTAAATTTTTTATAAAAGAAATTATCATTATTTATTAATGCCAAAATATGGGATTTTAGAAAGTTTATAGACTCACCTTTAGCAGACATGAATGCCAAAGCCTTTAAAGCTATAGGGATCAGTAGACTCTTGGCTGCTAGTAGACCAAGAATTAAAGGCATCATATACTTCTTCTGCATCTTTGAATACTTATTGCCTCCTTTATTCTTTTTAGTAGTTTTTTTAAATACTTTGAAAATACATTTCTTGCCCTTTCCTTTGCCTTGCCGATTTCCCTTATCCGTATGTTTCTTTTTACTTTTTTTTGAAGATTTTTGTGCACCTTTTAGCGCCTTTGTTTCAAAATCTGCAACTATTGATCCTTCATTTAGGTAAAATATTATGCGATTGCTTATTTCAATTTCATTTGCCTTAGCTTTGCCTTCGAAATTTCTTTAATTATCCTTAGTAATTCTTAGGTCAACGAAGAATGGAAAGGTGTTAAACTAGAATTACTATCCAATCGTATTTTTACTAAAAATGTTTTTTTTTTTTAAAAAAGGACTGCTCTCACTAGATAAAATCATAGCAATAGCACTGTGCGGAGTTCCCGGGGGAGTTGTTCTTGTAGCCGGAATTGAACACGAATGCAGTCAAACTCAACATAGATCAATTTAAAAAGCACCTCTTAGTCGAAATATTAAGGAACTAATTGGAAGTTGCAATAGTAAAACAAAAGTTAAAGGTGCCTAGAAAGGTTGACTAACTAATGATATATCCAGAGAAGAAAGTAAGTCATTACCTTGCAACGATCTTGGAGCAAAATTTCCGCTGGCAATAATCCACTCCACGGGTTCAGTTGAATTGAAACTTCCATTTACATAGTTATCATGACTTGTTGGTGCAAATCCAAATACCGTCTCAGTTTTAACAATACCATAGTTACTTGCATTATCTAGTATCAATCCACGAGAATAAGGAAGCATTTTGATTATTTTAGTATTTACTCCAACGGTTTAAAGTTCAAGTTTATTTAATTTTCACATGATATATTCCGTCAGAAAAATACCAATGAAGTGGTATCAACATGGATTGTCACCGATTTTTATAGCGTTATAATGAGACCATTCTGACCTATCATGCGTCGCGTTTTAATGACTTAATACGTTTTTCTTAGTAATTATACGTTAATTTTAGTGTTAGGGAAAGCTTCGTGACATTGTGTCTAGTTTCATGTGTACTTACTGACATAGTTTAGTTATTTTAGCAGACTTGAAGAACCATAAATATCAAGGAGCACATTACAAGAACTTCCATGAATGACGCTATTTAAATAATTGTCCAACGCATACTCTGGACTGGATTTTTTTAACAAAGAGATCTAGTGTTCTTCTCTTAGGAGTAGTGCGCTAACTCTTTTATTAGATTATTTGTTTTTAATATGTGAAATACTCTTCTGTTCCACGGAGAACACATCAAGCCATCGGTCCCTGTTAACGCTCTGTTTTATTCGATTTTTTTTATTGCAATATGTGCAATACTCTTCGTATTGCACATATTGCAAAAAAAAAAATCGTTGCTCGAAAAGCATGTCAAGGATGCCGTTTGTCATACAAATACGTATGACAATAGTTAGTGGTAGTCATAAGCCTCACAACTGGTCTACCCTTTGAATATCAGTATTGCCTAGATTTTTTTCTGAACGCTGACCTCAACATAATTGGGATCAGGTTAGGAGGATGGGGATGATGGATGTAGTGAAAAACACGAGATGGATAATCTACCTGGCAAAGATCGCTAGGAATCGTTAGATGCTGGCGACATATAACCGGACCTCGTGGATGTTTATGATGGAGGCATTGGTCCAGTAACCTATTAATAAGAGTAAGGTAGTATTATAGACGTCAGTTGTGGAATAGGAAATGTGTACTTAATTTTAATTTAATTTTTGACATGAAGACTACTGACCGTAAATTTGCTGGAGTCTTTACAATATCATCATTAACCCATTACATTGTCCCACTGCTGGGCACAGGTCTCCTCTCAGAACGAGAGGGATTAGGCTATAGTCCACCACGCTAGCCTACTGCGGGTTGGCAGACTTCACATGCCGTCAAGAAAATCTCTTAGGCATGCAGGTTTCCTCACGATGTCTTCCTTCACCGTTTAAGCGCGTGATAATTAATTATTAATACGCGCATGACTTCGAAAAGACAGAGGTGCGTGCCGTGGATTCGAACTCGAGACCTTTGACATGGTAGTCCAATGGTTATATCACAAGGCTATCACTGCTTTACAATATATTCAGAAGTATTTTAATTGTGGTAGGGCCACGCTGTTCGCAGCATGAATGGGCCGGCTTGACCGGGGAAGTACCACACTCTCGCAGAAGACCGTCGTCCGAGTAGTAGTGTTTCGCTACTGTGCTTCGTTTGGTGAGCGAGAGGGCCGGAGGCCCAATTCCTCCCTTAATCCCCTTCTTTCTCCTTCCCCTCCCTTTCCCTAAATTGGCTCGGCATCTGCAACTCCCTTGGTTTTGCAGATGTCCATGGGTGGCGATGACTACTTACCACCAGGTAGCTAGCCAGCTCGTTTGCCGATGTATCCCATAAAAAAAAGTATAATCTCTTCACTTTTTATCATCTTTTTTCTGTACATGATATGTAACATATATAATAATGTACTCATTAATGTTTATATATAATTTTAGCTGTATCAGTAGTACGTAGTTAATTTTGTTACTAAGGAGGACATCAGGACAACATATATTAAAGTGTTTAGCCAATAAAAGAAGAATCATTTTGTATTACAGATGAAGTAAAATTTTTTAAGAGATTTAGTTTTTTTCCTCATTAGTCTAGTGGTCCTAAGCGCGACTGCTACGCTAGAGGTCCTGGGTTCGATCCCCGGTCGAGCAAAGTGTGATTGGTTTTTCTATAAAATTCCCAGTAGCAGCTCGGAGTCTGGATTTGTGCCCGGTTAATGGCAATAGGGGCCCTAGGCCCTATTACATGGGACCTAAACATACCGGCGAAATGTGGGTGTACTTTAGTACACCTCTGCCTAACCCTGCGTGCAATACAGGCGTGATGGTATGTATGCAGTTTTTTTTTCAATTTGTATCTATAAAAAGGTTAGATTCAGCAGATTAATAATAATACTAAGTGTTTAGAGTGTTTTGTAGGATCATTGTAAATTGTCACTCACGGAAGCTCTTTTGATACATTATAATCTCTCAAAATATAGCTAATTCTAAAACACATTTTAGGTAGATAGGTACTACCTAAAATGGGTCATAAAATGATGATTCCGTTAAATTGAGTAGTTTGCTTGCTTGCGAATATTATTTTTTATTAAACGAAATTTCTTCTCAACCGCAAAAGACAGGTTTAACAAATAATGAATTGTTAAATGGAGCAAAGTGTTTTACTTCTGATTGTCTGTGGTCGTTTCTATTAAGATTGCAGTTTAATGGCACGAGATAATTATT
This sequence comes from Subacronicta megacephala, assembly GCA_958496365.1. Lineage (NCBI taxonomy): Eukaryota > Metazoa > Arthropoda > Insecta > Lepidoptera > Noctuidae > Subacronicta > Subacronicta megacephala. Next base: position 839,331 of record OY292535.1, read on the forward strand.
AATGCTTTCAGAATTATATTTTGTAGAGTTTTGATACAAGGAAATATTAGTGCAAGGAGTAAGGCCAAGGCTTCCTAACAGAGGCAACTGAAATTTTATTAAAGTTAACATGAAAATACCATACGCCAGCCTACGAAAGTTCAGGATGTAGATAATAGTCAAGTGGAACTGGGCAGGATACATGGCCAGGCGTGGTGATTATAAATGGAGTACGACATTGAACGTGTGGTGAGCAAGACGAGTTAAGCAAAGCGGCAGCCATCTTGTAGCTGATGGGCCGACGATGGTGACGATGATACAATCTGGATGCGAGTTGCACAGGACTGAGATGCATGGCATAGTTTTTTGAGGGAGGTCTATAACCATCCAGTTGGATAATGAAGGATGATGACAATCATAAAGATCAAGAAGCTTGGGTTATGCCTAGATGTTAAATAAGCTTTTAAGGACAAGCATATTTGATATGACTCTAGTTGCACGATTAAAAATTTGATCCGATGAAGAAGAATCCGGCAAAAATCTCCATGGACACTCTTTTAAAATAAAAGGTGTAACTTCACTGGAACATTGGCTATAACAGGATGTGAGGAGGTTAATGTCATAATTAACCTTTAGTCGAGATTTAAATTAAGAGATGGATCCAGTCATATAGATCTTTAGCATCTACGTTCATATTAAATAAAAATCATAAAAAATCAAAGCACTTGCGTATAATTATATTATTGTTAGCGATACACGGTCTACGTTATAATTGGTAACTACAATATCTATTCGTACTAACAATAAATAAATAAATAACTTATCACTAGCACTTAAATATATTTACATTTGCGCGAGCTTAAAAATAGTGTTGATTGTATTAAACAAATAAATACAGATAAACATAGTCCAAGTTTTGTACGAAAACTAGAAAAATATGAAACAGAAAAATCTGCCAATTAACTATCGGTGGATTTCTTTTTGTTTTCGATCTCAGACTAGCAGGGATGGATTCTGAATGGATGCTTACTTAGACTGAATGGCAACTGCGAGTCATCGACTTTATTTTATCTCTTACTTTCATCACCGACTTCAATAATTGGTCCAATATCTTTGAAACTCTTAACTTAATTCCTGATATTAATAACATCAAGCTCGATAATTTTGAGATTCCGTTCTAAAAAATCTACAACCTTGTTAGTAACATTTTGGTGCGGAATCTCAATCGATTCATATTCGTCTGTCTGCACGTCACAGTCGATTGTTTCTTCCAAATATTTGAAGTCGGTTTCTATTCTCTTCTTCTAATATCCTCCTTTTTGTAGTCCCATGACCGCTGCAAATAATGCAAAGAAGAAGCCTGCCAGACCAGTTGCTCCTATAAGCAGTATTAGACCTGCGATCATGACCGGTACTAGAGCGAAGTACTTCATCTTGTAAGCCAGTAGTAGCGGAAGCATGTATTTCTTTAGTTTCTTCGGCTTGATCTTCTTCTTTCTTTTGTTCTTGTGCCTCTCTTCTTCTTGTCCTTTAATACTGCCGATATCTTCTTCCTCATACTCTCCCTCATCATCTTCAAATTCATCCTCGTCGTCATCATCATCGCCCATTATATCTGAAATTGAGAAAGGAGTTGTGTTAATAAAGTAACATTAAATTGTTATTTTTTGTAACTGCTGCTGTAAGTAAAGACTAATAGGCAGTATTAGTCTCGTGGCCCCAAGTGAGACTGCTACGCTTAAGGTCGTGGGTTAGATTCCCATATTGATTAATTTGAGATTGATTGATTCTGGGTGGATTATTGGGTTATTCTATGAAATTCTCAGTAACAGTTCAAAGTTTTACTGCCAATAAGCTCGCCCTTTATTATAGGCGTGATGGTACGTGTTTATGATATATGGGGAAGGGAAATATTACAAATAAAAGGGTTTTTTTGTACTTGTTAATAATAAATGATGGTCAAGATGCAATGTTATCATTTTTAAATGCAAAGCAATTTTTTTTCAAAAATAATATGACGATGATCAATAAAATTTCTTCGCTCACATCTTGAAATTCATTTTATTTCATCATCATCATCAACCCGTTTTCGTCCACTGCTGGACGCAGGCCTCTTTAAGTGAAGGCAGGAAAGGAATTAATCTCTCGGAATTACACACTCTCATTTAGGTCATGTATTATAATAATATCTTTAGGCTCAGCAATTAGACAATAATTATTACCTGACAGAAACGTATCATTACCTACAACAACAGCCTGATAGGATAACAACCTATTACTACAATGTTAGCGTGAAACATCAGATGAGCGCCGATTACGTGAAGCATGCGTGTTTAAATGATTAGCCGCGTAATTGACAGTAATCTGAACATGGTACAGTTAAATTATTATCTTTATCACACTAAGTGGACGCACATTCTTCTAAGGAAAGTTGAGAGAATGTTTATACCATGACGGTCCTTCAAAAGGAGATGCAGATAAACATAAATCTTTGTAATTAAGTATCTATTAGTAATCAATTCAGGTTATAGTATCAGCTTTCCGCCTACGGATTCGTGAATTTTCGGCTTTTCTCTACTATAATATTCATGCATACTACATGTAAACCTTCATCTTGAATCACTCTATCTATTGCTGAAAACTGCATTAAAATCAGTTGCATAGTTAAAAATATCTAAACGTACGGTGGCCAGCACATCAAGGTACCACAAAATGACAAATTTTCTCAGTTGATTTTGAATTATACACTCATCAACTACTTCAAGTTTAATATGATTTGGATAAATTTGACAGTTTTGTATACCTTGACCTGCTGAAGACTGTACAAATAGCAGGAGCGACTTTGATTTATTCTTTAGACTTTACCTTTTCTACTTTTGTTTCCAATTAATTTTAATAGATCAAAACAACTGTCACTCCGTCGGCGTTGAGCCCCAAATAGTACGTTTCTATCAGTCCACTGCACTTACCGCCCTGCTCACCCGATAATAGAGAAACGGTCGCAATCATACCACTATCATTACCCACCGTTACAAATTCATCGTCGACTGAATACCCTCATCAAATAAATGAACAGAAGGTTTAAGGTTTTTTAATATTTCTTGCCTTGGAACTCAAGTAAGTAGTACCACGTATTACTAGCGTATTATCTCGTATTATATATGTTTGCTATTATACCATTATACTAGTATAAAAAACGCTGTGACACTTATATTCATATTATTTGATACTTATAATTATGTCGATTACTTTAAAGATGACAGACCGCTTGTCAGTTGGGACACTGGAGCCATCTAGTATTAAAATTCAAAAACATTGGATTTGCAGAAAGACCTATTTCGAAAAAAAAATATAACAGATTCTTTGTTTCCAGAGTATTTTGGCACCTGTCAAGTTTTATCTATTATATTTCTAAAGTATGTTCGAAATTACTGCAGGCGTCTGAATTTAGCTCTATCAAATTGCCTCATAAAAAAATCGCTTAATTCTATACACAAATAAAACATAAACGACACCAATAGTCTTTACATCGACTTTTTCATCTAAAATTTCCCACTGCTTAACCTCTTGCAGACAACTTCAGACAAGCACAGTTATTTCGAACAAACTTTAACTACATATATGTGTAAACCTTCTGTGATCATTAGTATTATGTGACATCTAACCAGCAATAACTCTCACTGAACTGAATTTCATCAATATTGTAACCGGCAATCATTTCCGCTTGTTGACTGCAGCACAAGTAAATGCATATCATAACTGTATACGTTACGGACTTTGGGCATAGGTTTTCAATGACAATGTCGTTAAAAAAACTAGAATTATAATGTCAAAGGATTGTTATTTTCTCGTATTGACAAGTCCAGCAACAGTCAAATGATTAGCATGGTTGGTGATTGTCTGTTACTGTCTTTTTCGTTGAGCGAAGCTTAAGCTTTTTTTTCTATAGTGCGGGTAGTTCTCATAT